>CM077115.1:429365291-429965291 GCA_039619475.1 Icerya purchasi
GTTTATTGTACAGTAATTAAATTTTTACACCAAAATAAAACAATTATTTAATATTGGTGTAAAAATTACTTACTGCACAAAAGAAATAATCATTTATATGTATAATCATAACTAGAGAGATAAGTTTTTTAAATAAATTCGAAAAAAGCACGATCGCTGAGAAATTTTCCTTCTAAATATAAAGCAAAACTTTAAAAAAAAGAAAAAAATTCGTTTATGAAAACGACAATGGCTAAATTTTTTTTTACTTGTTGAAAAATTTGTAATTTCCGATTTTTTATTACAAGCCGATGAGTCGCAGTTCTTTTTTTCTACTATTTTTTGTAAAAATCTGCGGGTTTTCATTGGTTTTATTAAGTATTTCGATAAGCATTTAATTTGACAATCAACGATAAAGCTTTAATTCCGTTCGTGCAAATTTTATCTTTTCATATGAAAAAATCGAGAGCCCATAAATAATTTCAAAACTAAATTTCGTGTAAGCGATAACTTTTTTTTTTTTATTTTTTTTTTTTTTTTTGTTTTTTGGCTTAGCGATAAATTTTTAATATTACATTGTAACTGACAGAAATAATAATTAATTTTTTTTTTTTTTATATATAAAATAATAATAATATTATTTTATATATTATCTTTTGGGCCCGCTAGCGGCTTTGACCCAACAACTACAGAAATTATGGAAAGGGTTAAATAGAGAAACGATTTGAAATAGAGCTTAGAAAAGATTGAAGTACAGGAATTATTATATGTGGCGATGGGAAGGAAAGGACAAAGGAAGAGAATTATAAGGAGCAGGAAGATACCCAGGGTTAAGATTTTGGAGTACAAAGTAAAGCGCTCATAATCGAGGGCAGGACATTGAAAGAAGATGCAGTTGGCAATATATAGTGGAGTAGAGATAGAACTATGAAGAGGACAATCGGGAGAGGAGGACAGGGAAAAAATAAAACGTGTGAAGAGGGTAAAAGGGAGCGATTAAAACGCTGTCTGATTAAGGAAACGATCGCGGATCGTTGATAAGCAAGAGGAGTGAGTTTACTTCATTTTTCCGGTTTCAGCAATATTGTCTCTTTAATTGACACATGCATGATGTTGGATAAAATCCCTAAATTAAATTTTTTTAAAAGCTTTTATCCTTTTTTTATGGGCAAGTCAACAGAGAAGGACCTTTAGTCAGCAGCAACAGGAAAAGAGAGATTCAACTAGATACTGATTCGGTCAGAAATAGACAGAATGAAAGAACTAAGAACAGGGATAATGGACTGTGAAGGAAGTGACACAGGATACACGAAGCGTAATAAGGACCTGTAAATCCAAAGAACAACAAGCTGGAAAAGAAAATGGCATACCCAGACGAGAGGGACGAACACTCGAAGAAGATATGGTTCGAATCAAAGACAGCTTCAAGATTAGGATGAAGATGACAATTGTCGGTAGAAGGGGCTAAATGAAGACGGAAATGCGAGGAAGGTAGTCGAGTATGATTAAGGCGCAGACGAAAATAATGGAAACGACAACAGAAGGCTGAAAGGAAGGAAAGTCGCAGAACCAAGGGAGATCGGCTGAATGGACAGATAAAAGGAATGATTATTGGGAGAAGGAAGAAGGATAAAAATCTGACCAGAATCTAGTATGAAATTTGAACCAAACGGGAAGAGCGGGCTGAAAGCTAGAATTTTATTGAAGTAGAGGCAGGAAGAGGAAGCAACTGTAGCAAAGGAATCGGCCATCTCATTACCCGCAATGGCCACGTGACTAAGGACTCAGAGCAAATCAACCCGAGAGTACAACGATTGTATATAAGGGAGCGAATACGAAGAGAGGCAAAATCACTGGAATAAGCGGAGAAATGAGGGAAAATAGCTTGTAGGGCACCCATAAAGTCGGAGACAATCAAATAGCTGGAAAAGGAGCGATGAGAAGAGATATAGACAGTAGCGCGTAATATGGCGATAAGGTCAACGGTAAAGACAAGGAAGGAAGACGAAAAGACCCAACGTGATTAATGTGAGGAAAAGAAATTTCATAAACGCACGACCACAAGTGTGTTTCGATAGAGAGCCAAGATTAAAAAAGGAGAAGTGGTGTCTAGACACCCGGTAGGAATGAAGTTCTTTTCACTTTTTGGTAGATATACAAGTATAAAGTCATTCGTAAAGTATACTATAAAAAATGGCACACAATATGTATAAATCCCGTATGAATTAAAACAAAAAAAAAGTTTAAATAAAATTTACACGTGTTTAGAATTGAGGTTATACAGCTGATCGCGCACAATGCTTGCTGCTCAAATCTCGATACCTCTCTCTCTCACACACACACACACACACACACACACACACACACACGCGCGTATATAATAGAACGAGTCAAAAGAGAAAGAGAGTGAAGATCGCCTGGAGGACGCATAACGCTTTTTCGTTTGATGACAATTTCTGCCGGTTTACTCCTACTGTCAAGCCGCGTAAAAGAATTTCGTTCCAAAAAAAAAAGAACGTTTTGTGATGCTGTTTTACGCGAACGATTTTAACATACATAGTATTAAGGAAATTATCGTAAAATATTAAATACTGAATCGGTAGGATGATGGTACAGGTGTTCATGTCGATAAGAGAAGAAGAGAAAATGGATAAAAACAAAATCAATAGTGGGAGCATTTAGTCATAAAAACGCTAAATTTGTCTCCGCTTAATTGTTTCGATATTCATTGTCAGTCGTGGCAATAACGCCTAACTGGTTCACATTTTGAGACTGTAATACAAACCGAATTAGAGCCAGCAAAGGATACAAGATGATTATATTACAACCAGAGGACCAAGTTCTATTAGTAGGCTAACCTGTAACAGTTACTGTTTGAAAGAGAAAATCGGTACGGATACAATATAGAGGCGACTAATATGATAATGTGTTAAAGTTCGACGATTAAGATTGCATGAAGGTTTTGAAAAAGTAAAAGAAAAAAGAGGATAAAACGATAAAAACTTAGTTAATGAATTTTTTTGTTTTTCGTGAAAACACGGAGATCTGTAGTAGTGTTCGTAATACATGAAGAATAAAATTTAAAAAGACAAAAAATAAATAAATAAAAGGATTAAAAAAATATAGCCAATAGGTATAAGGTTGTGTGTTGGATAGGTGCATCGTTTTTCCTTGGAATTCTGTTGTTGGCTCAAGGTGAATGAACTCCAACGTTAAAAGGATGTGCGCGCAATCATCGATCTCGATATTCGACTGTAAAATGGTCGATTTCGGCAGACACTAGAAAAAAAAACTGATAAAGGATACGACCGGGGATCTAGCTAGTAGTCAGTTAGCACAGTAGGAGGCTTTGATCAGGAATAGTCAGTTAGCACAGTAGGAGGCTTTGATCAGGAATAGTCGGTCAGTTGGAGGCTGCGACTAACGGGGTTAATAAGTGAAACACGAATATGCGTGGTATTTCTTGCGAACTGTCCGACAGAAACGACTGCCTTTACCGGAGAATTAATAGAAAATCCGCTCAAGTTTCGTGATCGCACAACGTTATATTATGATGCGAGATATTTCTCATTAAGATTCCCAAAGACTTTCTGCTGCCTAACGATGCACATCAGCGCATTCATTCATTCGGCTAAGCAGTAATCGTCGCGATAACGATACGCAGGGCTATATCTGAGAGGGAGTTTTCCGGGTTCAACCTTTGTTTTTATTGTAGTGTTCAAATATTGCATATACAATAATTGACTACAAGGCTCTTTAATGTACCATTTATAAATAAATATATTGCATGATAACACACACACACACACACACACACACACGCGCGCGCACACACACACACACACACATACATACATACATACATACATACATACATACATACATACATACATACATACATACATACATACATACATACATACATACATACATATATATATATATATATGTATATATTTATAAAAATATTTTCGTAACCCTCCTCGAAATTTTGGTCTAGATATGGCCCTGACGATACGTACAATTTATAATTATGTTTTCGTATATTATTTCGTATATTATTTCGGGTAGCGTTTGTAAAATTTTATGTATAAACTTTGATGTCGATATAAAACTACATAAAACTGCTCTTTCATAATAATTATAATTCTACAAATAATTTATAAGTAAATTTCAAATAATATAGTACAAAACCGTGCTCTAGCATCGCCGCCAGGATAACAGTAAAACCAAAAGTACATTTTGACATATCCCTGGTGACGGTAAAAGACAAGTCAACCAAACTAAACAATGTTTAACAAAAGGAAAACCAGTTTTTTTTGGGGGGGGTTGGGGGGGGGCGTCGAACCAGTTGTCCACTAATAGCAAATTGTTAATTAGTCTCATTACAAATATAAATGTTTTTTTTTTTTTTTTTTTTTTTTTACATTCCATCACGATCTGGCCAAAGTGGCCATTTAGCGAATTTTTTGACCCTGAACTGATGTGAAGGGAAAAGCACCCACCGGCACTTACCCACAATCTGTAATCCTACAAAAGGTCTAGGGGTTTATGACGCCTTAATCTACGTATATTACCGGTGGTATTCAGCAATTGTACCGCCAGGTTATTTGGGCGACCTTCCAGTCTGGACGCGTGTCTCTGAGCACAATGTTTAATAACGTCATTTACGTACGGAATGCACAAGTCTTTATGCAGAGCATCATTGGTTACATACCATGGTGCATTTGTTAGGGTCCTTAAGAGTTTATTCTGGACTATTTGAATTACTTTTATATTTGTTGGCTTGGCACAGCCCTAAAGCTGCAGCCCGTACGTCCATATTGGTCTGATGACAGTGGTGTACAGCAAGCGCTTATTTTCCATTGACAACACGCTATTTCTACCTATAAGCCAGTTCATTGTCCTAACTCGAATGTTAATTTCCTTTTTCTTCTTATCAATATGTGTTGCCTCCAAGGGTTAGTCGCCTGTCCAAATGCATACCCAAATATTTCACACTGTTTTGAATTGGTATAGTTGTATTACAGATTTTAACAGATGGAACCGTAACTTTTCTATTGGTAAAGTGGACATTAACCGATTTTTCTTCATTTATCTTTATTTTCCATTTTCTGAACCAATCTTCCGCTTTGTGTAATGCATTCTGTAGATTACCACTGGCAGTGATAGGATCCGTGCTACATGAAAGTAAGGCTGTGTCATCAGCGAATGTAGCTACATGCACACTGTCCATTACCGGAAAGTCGGCAGTGTATAGTAAATACAGCGTGGGTCCCAACACTGAACCCTGGGGCACCCACAAGGAAATATTTGGCGTGAATAAATTGGCCAACTATCGACTTTGTTCTTATCGGTTTACTCTTCTTCTCGTATATATTGACGTACACACAGCTGTATTATCACACTGTCCTACAGCCGGGTAATATTTCGACAAGCAGTATATTTAACATTCTACTATGCGTTCATTTAAAATTTTGTCACGTTATTCGTTCGAAAAGTAATTGTTACAAAGCGTTCTTCTACGCTTTTTTCTGAAACATTGTTCTTATAGGGAACTTTTTTTTTTAAAAACCTCTAATTTTATGATCTCTCCTCCTTAAACGCTCTCGTGAAAAATCGTGTAATGATTTCATACGACGTTTTTGCATCGATTATTATGCTGTAACGATTAATCTATAAAAAAAAACTTCTTTTTATCCTGCTTGGACGTTTATTTTTCGAAAAGCGACATAAACCGACTCGTCTACATGTAAGAATTGCCGAAGAGCTAAGGAATGCGCTTATCAATACCTCCACTTCTGCGCCTACACTATTATGGGGCATGCAAATTATGAGTAAGGATAGCTCTCAGCGTAATACACATTTTCTCTTAGCCTTACATTTTCCTGATAACTCTCTTATTGTATTTTATTCGAAGGTCATTTTATCTTATCTTTTTTCGATGTGTCGCGACAATAATGAAATATTTAAAAAGAAACCTCGTTGTTTGTGCCCTGCTCTTGTGTTATAGAACGATAATTTAAGAAGAGATGACCTTTACTACTATCGTGGACTACAAAGAAAAACAGAAATGTCTCTTTACCTTTGCCCATAAATCTGCAAAAGAAAAAAAAAAAAGAAAAAACCGACGTCAGTTAAATGGGAACTCGTCCGAAGTGAACTCATTCAATTTCGGCAGTCAACTGTCAATGGCCATCAACTGTGGCTTTAACTTGTCGTCGTCCCTTTTAACTGGCGCGCGTAAGAGCTGTGCAGTCGTCTCAACGGGAAGCGAATCTTGAATAAGTAAATGTTTCGGTGATTAAAGGAGCGCTGGGGTGGTGAATATTAGCCGGTATCCACTGTTAGCTTCAGTTGTCGGAAGTGGCGGCTTGCCGATACCGCCATCAGCTGCCTCTGAATAGCTGCTAATCGACTGCTCAACCACGTAAGCTCGGATTATCAGCAGATTAAAAGGCCTAATCGGCTCAAGCGAAATCTGTGTTTTAAGCTGCCACGCACACTTCATCCTCTTTTTCGTTCCCTTCTTATTATTTTTCTACTCGTCTTTCATGTCTCTCTCGATGAATACCGCCGAAGTGAAACTAAAAAAGAGTCACACTGCCACGCACCGACTATAAACCTATTATTATTAGCGACATCGTTGAAATTTTGTTCTGTACAAATATAAAGAAGGGGAATATAACTAGGCTACATTAGCTGAATTTGTCACTCTCTACTTCCATACGTTTAAACACCTGTGATAAGAAATAATGTACAGCAACAACATTTACGTAAGCCGCTGATCCGAAAACAGAAGCGAAAAAGCAGAAAATAACTAAACCCTATTTAGGAAATCAAATCAAAAGCTAAAAAAGTGAAAAACTAAATATTTTCTGAATAATTTAAATAATAATCCTCCGCGTGTTTAAGAAGATGAGAATATATAGCAACACTCCCATGAGTACCACAGCAACTAATGTTGTAAAGTGGATGTAGATGTCTCCGACTCTAACAATATATATATATATATATATATATATATATATATATATATATATATATATATATATATATATTTATACGGATGTTTGGTCCTGAGATTGATTATTCCAACGGGCGAATCTTTATATCGAGGTTCGAAGCGTTATTTAATACAAAAACGTCGAGTCTCTTTAATTATTCCTGCAGGGGACATTTAACACGAAAGTTGAGTCTCGAAGATTTTGAAGTTATTAATGTGTTATCAACCCTTTGCGCGTCATCTTAATTATTTAATTTATATGTAAAAAAGAATCAGTAATGAACACAAATATATTAAAAAATATTATTAAAATATTACACCATCGTCGTGTTTTGGAGCAATCATATTCAGATGGTGTAAAATAAATAAAACTATTACACAAAAGCGAACGTAAACAATATCCTATAAATGCAAAAAGTCGATATATATACTTAAAATAGAACATTAATATGAATAACAATGCCATTATAATAAATGTAAAAATATAAAAATATGAAAACTGTTAAAAAAAATTTTTATAAACATTTAAACATTTAAAAAATAAAATATTAAAATGTTAAAAATTCTTAAGGCTTTATTAAATATAATCGATTAGATGAAAAATGATTGACTATATTTAAATTTAAAAAAGTAAATATTAGGTATATTTTTGTTTGTACTTTTTTGTTTAAAAATATTTACATACATAATAATTTAGCAGTAGTTAATTTTTCTTAGTTATATTAATCATTTTTAATACTTTTAAATATCTGTGGCAATATTATTGGTTACACCATATGCTGGTTAATTATCATCGTGTTCAGCGACTGAAGATTTTTCAATATGTCTATTATTTATTGCAGATACATGCTCTTGATCAATTTAATAACACGCGTAATAGATGCGGAATATATTTATTTCATTGTAATACATGTGATAAAATATACATCAGCCAAACAAGAAGGGCTTTTCAAATAAGACTGATCAAGAGCATGTATTTACAATAAGTGTAATGGGCATATCGAAAAATCTTCAGATAGCGGCGTCAAGTTAGCCCTCCCATGAAGGAATTTCAAAATCAAATTTAACTAAACAAATTGTGCTGATAACAAAAAATTTTGTGCTGCATCGCAACACGGAGCATTAGGCTAAATCTTAATAATCATATTTTAATTTCGTGGTAAGGAAACTACGCGTTACTTTATAAAAACTTATTACCAAAAAAAGTCTTGATGCGACACTTTTGGATAAATTAAAAGATCTAGAAAAATTAGAAGTACGTTATTAACGCTACAATTCGACATGAAACGATAAAAATCAATGGATTATTCCTGGTGAATTCGAAAATTTGGAGAAGTCTTTGCCAATAATATCCTTAAAATAAATTTCTTTTTACGGTGTAGCATAAATTTTTTTATCGGCACAATTCGGCACAAAACTATTGCTATCAACGGATATAATCACTTTAAAAATATCCTCAAATTTAGGAGAGGGCTATTGCTAAGTTAGCCCTCCAGATCAGTTTTCACTAATATTGCGTGTTGCGGCACAAAATTTTTTATTATCAGCACAATTTGGCACAAAAAGGAGTACAATTTGTTTAGTTAAATTTCAAATCCACCATTCCTTTCTTGTGTCGGGTGGACTGTCAAATTCATCTTATGATATATTTGTCCTCCAGCGATAAACTATACATACTGCGGATATTAATAGTACGGTCATCCTTGGCGTTAAATGAAGCCAACGCAAAACTAGAATTTAAGTTTCGAATCCTTTTATGAAAGTCGTCAGCAAGTGGATGCTTTCGTAAAAAAAGACGTACTAATTCATTTGGAAACTGTGATTGTTTAAAACGTATTCGGCCATGTGAGCAGCAATCACCAAATAAGTCACACTGTATTAGACACACGTTCTCAGGGAAATGATCAGCATCACGGTGAATGCACTTGATGTTAAATAAACCCGCAGATCGGCGCATTAATACAGGTTGCACGCTTCCATGTGGACACTTGATTGTGGCCTGATTCTTTCTTACATATGAATTATGAATTTCAGTTCGTATAACAAAAAATATAACATTAAGTAACTACACATCCATCCATCCATGTATTTAAGAGCCTTACTCTTGTTGTTGTAGCCAGCCAATCGTTGTTTGACTTTCCTCTACTCTTCCTGGGAAATCTTCTTTTTGATCATCTTCAACAAGTATGCTCTTTCTTGCAGAATTTCGCTCCCATAAGGGAACGGGAGAGCTCAAGTCAATTAACGTTGCCGACAATAACCGTCCAACGCCTGGTATCCATTTCCGGGTATACCCCTTAGATGCAGAATTTGTGATTTTTTTCTTGTACTTATATCATGTCGATCAAACGGAAGATATAATCCGATGGTGGTTTTCCATTGTCTTCCATCGTTTTAAAACAGCTGTCTTTAACATGGGGAACCGACGTTGACCAGGGAGCCGTCCAATATGAAACAAACGCTTCTGGATTTGGGGTGGGATTAGGCTAACAGTGACCATATTCGCTTTGACGCGATGCCTTTAACGGGGATTTTTCAGCATTCTTTAAGAGGAAAACTTTCCCCATGTTTTTCCCACTACACCCTGATACATCACCACTCTTGGTTCGCGGTTGCTTATTCGCCTGTGACTTATTCACAACTAACCTCCATATCTGGAGGCTGTTCCATCATCTACCACCTGTGGACACGCCCCTTGCCCTGACCTCGGGGTCCCTCGGTTGCACATATCTGTCTACCCCCGAGGGGAAGCTACACATCACATGGATTTATTTGTTTATTTAGTAATAATTCATCTATGTATCGTGTTTCAATTTCTTTTAGAGATCTACCGTTAAATATTAATTGTTTTCCTTCTTCATTTGCCCGTGTCGTGTTATTCTCAGTATTTTGAGAATATTATTTCTTGTTTCGTTAACTTCGTTATTTTATTGACAGTTTTTCCGATTTGGCGATGAACTTTATTTCGATGGATCAATTCTTTTCTTTTTGATCTGAGATCATCTTCATTTTTATTTCAACTATTGAATCTCATTGTGATATTAGCGTAATAATTAACCTACAATATACTTGTTAACTGGTGACACCGTTTTGTTGTGATCTGAAAAACCGGATATACGATGATTAACGATTAACGGCGCAATACTAATAAGAAATCTTATCAGAGTGATGTATCAACCGGATAGTGGTTGGTTAGTAAATTGTGTTTCGTTCGGGTAAAATATCGCGCTATTGCATACTTCCGAAAAAAAATTCATTTGCAATGGGTTAGTGCCCATAGCTGACGCGCTTAAGATTAAATTTAAAAAAAAAACAAAAACGAATAGTGCTTTGTCGTTTTATTTTGTTTTGGCCCAGCAACAAATCATTTGGCCACTATCAAGTCAATCTTAAAGTATTAAGCAAATGTAAAATACGACTTCCCTCCTAAGGCCCTTCTTTTCATAGACCTTTGGTTCTCTGCAGAATCAATTACGGGTTACGGGCCTATTCATCAGCCAGCCGTTCTTTGTTGAAATCTCTTGATGCAGTGCACCACTCCACCCGTCGTACAATTCTGTGCTCACATAGGTCTTTCGCGTCCACTAGTCTGTGCACCCTTCTAGGCATTATCGCTTTAAAATATTTCAGAGAACTTTACACTTACCGAAAACCCTATCCGCATTTCCGTCAATCCGCTTCTCTCTAGCCGAAACTCACCGACACCTGAAATTTCACTAACGACCCATCCTATCTCAGATTCTAGAGCTCTTGTCAGACTGGAGAATAAGCGTAATTAATTTCTTAATTTACGGAATATTACATTACCTAACCAATCATGACAATAATCCTATAGGGGAACGTTTTTGTGCTCCGCGGAAATCGGCTTAAGCGGAAATATTCACTTAACCTTGTCTTATTGTTACTATTTCATTTTCACCTTTTTCGTCGTAATTAAGATCGAATAAAAGAGGAGATAGGTGGCTAACTCGCAAACACAAATTTCCGAATATCGACAGCAAAAAGAGATGAAACGAGGAATTCAGCTTATTAACCGGGAGGACAGAGTAAATTTTATAGCGAGCGGAGGAGGATAGTCGATATTGAATGCGACGAGTGTGCTATCTCGGACGGCATTTCTAGTTGTTTAAAAAGTGTCTAGTTCGGTCGTGAAACTCTAAGATTGCAACCGTCAGTCACTGGCTGAAGCAGTAAAAATAAGCAAACTATCAAGAGTGGCGGCGTGGCAGCGAAGGCGCATAATTCCTCGGGGAGACGACGAACGAGCGTTGATTAGAGACCAGGAGTTGGCTGGCTCGCTTACGTGTCCACGTACGCATTTTTCTTTTAAAAAGGGTGTTAAATGTATCAAGAACAATCCCTCTCGCCCAAATCGCCCTCCGCTCGCTCGGCAGACCGACATGAACTGCTCGTTGCAATATCTCTAGTCGAACCGTTATCCGTCGCCAGCCGCTCTCCAAACGATACACAAAAGTGTACACAATTTACACCGTGTACTTTGCCCGCTAACTTTTAACCTGCTCCATCCGATCCTTCACCGGCAACTGTTCCTCTCGCTCCACCACATTAACACACTGTTGCTGATTTGATTCGCTTACGTGACACGCTTCCGTCTCGACTTTCCTGTAACGAAATTAACCGTACACATGCTCGCCCATCGCCGCTGGTCGCTGCAATAATTTTCGCCGATTCTCATCATTCGAATTGTTCCGATTTTTCCGCTACAATAACCGACATATATCTGCTTTAAAGATTAATCTGCACTCGTTCGCTCCAATTCGCTATTCCCTTTTCCGAGGTATGTATCCTGCAGACGGAGCTTCCGCAGTCTGTAACTATCTCTCTACAGCTGTATATATTAATTACAACGTAATTCTTGGGCTACCCCCCTTAGAAAAAATGTCCCAATTTTATGTGACGTTTGTTATATTTTGTAGGATTTTTGTTATTGTTATTTAAAAAATGTCACAATTTTATGTTACGAAATATATAACGAAAAAATGTCTTAATTTTATATAATAAAAGTTAAACGTTAGAATAGGATTTTTGTGGTTACGTTATTTTTTGTGTGTGTTGATGCCAGTAAGAATTACGTTGTAAATTTTGATCATTTTATACAAAGTATAGAAGAGAAAGAGACAGAAATAAAAGCAAGAGAGGTCAATGGGTACAGTCCCTTGCTAGGCCAAAATGACCGAGTTTAAATATATATATATATATATATATATATATATATATATTAATTACAACATAATTCTTAGGCTACCCCCCATTAGAAAAAATTCCCCGAAAAAATGTCTCAATTTTATGTAACGAAAAATGTCCCAAATTTTATGTAACGTTTGTTATATTTTATAGGATTTTTGTAATTATGTTATTATATTCATATGAGCTGATTTAGAATTACGTTGTAAATTTTGATCATTTTATACAAAGTATGGAAGAGAAAGAGATAGAAATAAAAGCAAGAGAGTTCAAGGGGCACAGCCCCTTGCGAGGTCAAAATGACCGAGTTTATATTACTATATATATATATATATATATAAACTCGGCCATTTTGGCCTAGCAAGGGACTGCACCCATTGACCTCTCTTGCTTTTATTTCTGTCTCTTTCTCTTCTATACTTTGTATAAAATGATCAAAATTTACAACGTAATTCTTACTGGCATCAACACAAAAAGAAAAACAAAACGTAACCACAAAAATCCAATTCTAACATTTAACTTCCGTTATATAAAATTAAGATATTGTTTCATTACATTTTTCGTTACATATTTCATTACATAAAATTGTGACATTTTTTAAATAACAATAACAAAAATCCTACAAAATATAACAACCGTTACATAAAATTGGGACATTTTTCTGGGACATTTTTCTGGGACATTTTTTTGGGACATTTAGCGTTACATAAAATTGGGACATTTTTTGAGACTTTTAGTGTTACATAAAATTGGGACATTTTTTGGGGACATTTAGCGTTACATAAAATTGGGAGATTTTTTCAAATGGGGGGTAGCCTAATAATTATGTTGTAATTAATATATATATATAAACTCGGCCATTTTGGCCTCGGGCGGGGCTGTGCCCCTTGAACTCTCTTGCTTACATTTCTATCTCTTTCTCTTCTATACTTTGTATAAAATTATTAAAATTTACAACGTAATTCATACTGGCATCAACACAAAAAAAAATAACATAACCACAAAAATCCTATTCTAACATTTAACTTTCATTATATAAAATTAAAACTTTTTTTCGTTACATATTTCATTACATAAAATTGTGAAATTTTTTCAAAAATCCTATAAAATATAACAAACGTTACATAAAATTGGAACATTTTTTCGAATAGGGGGTAGCCTAAGAATTACGTTGTAATTAATATATATATATATATATATATAGTAACTGTAGGGAGTTTTGAAGAGTTTTCTTCTTCTTTATGTTGTATATGTAATGATATGATGTTTCTGTTAAGTCGTACTGCTGGATTCCGAGCGTCATGCTGTTTGTACATTCTAGTTGTATAGTTATAACGTGAGTGTACACGCAAGACTAATTGATACACAAATGTAGCCTGAATGCGCTATGCACTAACCATCGCGTGTATGATGGCATGCATATTTGCCTTTACCTTCACCTCGTAATAATTGTTAGCTGTTATTTAATTTAATTTAATTTTGTAATCATTCCTGTCGTCATTTAGGATCGAATTCAAGACTTCGTCCCGTAATGAAAGCCAAGCCTATACTTATTGTGACCACTGTATATACATGTTGCTAGGATAACTTGCAAATAAATCAATCTACCAAATATTTTCACAAGCGGCCGCCATGTATCTCCGTTTTGGCTATTTAAAGAAATGCTTCGTATCATAATATGAAATGTACACGAAGCTCGCGATGACACAATGGCGGGCTATCATAATTCTCACTGAAGGGAGTCGGGGTTTCATTACGCCATTCTTTACGAAAATTAAATAAACGCGCGCTATAATTCAATGAAAGGTTACAAATTGCTCGTTATTACAGAGCTTTCAAAAGGAACAAAACCCTGTAACAAAATCGGTAACGTTCTTGTATCGCGCTTATAAGACGCATTTATTTAATTGTCATTATAAAGAATGACATTGCACACGCCCAGCACTTTTTGGTAAACGGCAGTAAATGATAGTAGCGGAACGCTGCTTTACGGTGAACTTGAAAGGAAACGCAAGATCGACGCCCGCACATATTGTTGTGATCGAAACGGCCAATGGTTTCTTGAAAAACTGGGAGGAAAAATTCCGTGCAAACTGGAGGTAGCAGACAAAAGTTCTAGACCCGAACTGGAATGAGATCGGCAGCAAATGTACGAATGAACACAACCCTTGGGTTTGGTTAATGTTCATGAAGAATCAGAATAATTTATCCTGCGGCCGGTCTAACGGTCTGTCGATCTGGCAGAATTTCGTAAGCCGGTTTTTCCGCTTGCTCGGACACGGGAGTCTTCAAGATAGATTTGGCACGGTGGAGCGATCGGTCTCTACTTATCGTAGAATTTGCAAACGAGAAATTTTGCGCTCGCTCGTGTGCTATCATCGAATATATACCTTAAAAGGAAGTAATTTTTGATGGAACTCTTCTTCCCAACTAAAAACAAACCTTACCCCAGCTAAACGCAGTACGAATAAAATTCCGTAAGTACACTTAACACATCCGTTCGAAAATTCATCTTCATCATCTCTTCAACCATTCGGTTGGTCGGTAACCTATTCGTACATTTTAGCTATACAGACATAGGCATAATGCTCGTGGCAATTATTATATGCAGTACGAATGTGTACACCCCCAAGACTACATTCGCAACTGATTAGTAATTGTTCAATTTATATCGGTATAAAAGTGCAGTCATCCCTCGTGCTTGTGTCTATACTAATAGTGCGCATATGATGGTATGCATGTTTGTCATTGCCTTCCATATGATTCTATTGGCGTGTATTGAATTTAATTTTTCGTAATGGGATCGAACCCGAGACTTCGGTAACGGAAGCCAACCGGTAACTAGGCTATCGCGACAACGTCAGCGTTACAAATTATAGTTCAGTTGATCTTCTCAAAACTTGAGAACTACTCAAAAGTAAAATAAGTCCCATATATCCTTGATAAGGTATCATAGGTTGTGAAGTTAAGGTTCACAATGTACAAACGACACTAATGAGAGCCCGTTCCTTTACAAAATGTTTAATGTTGCAAAAAGATGGCTGTTATTAGTATAGTTCTTTTGTCCGCTTAGTTATTTCGTTTTGCGTGGTTTCTCTTTACTGATTTATTTATTTTAGTTGAATTATCGCCTATTTTAATTTATTTGAAGTGCTGTGATTTTATTATTTTATTTCATTTGTATTATTCGAAATATTTATAATTATGGGCCTGCGCGAGAGCGGCTTTATCTGTAATTTTGATAAGGCTTGTTATCAATGGTGAATATGCCAAGTTAGTGTTGTTTTTACTCCATCCGTTGTTCACTCTTCGCTATTCTACATTTCGGAATTATTTCGTCATTTACATTTAACTTTTCGATGTTTTTTCCCTGTTTCCTGTCCGGTTCTTAATTTCTTTCAGTGCATTCTCTTCCTTTCCTTTTCTTTATCATTTTCCTCGCTTGCTAATTTTAGATTTTAGAAATAGCCCTTTTTTCAGGGCTACCTCCAATCTTTCGATTTCGTACGTTCGCTTTAATTAACTTCAAACCTTTTCGCGGAAAGTTTTTTTTTTTTTTTGTTTTTCAATGTATCATTCTCCGGATTAATTGTTTCGGCTCTTCTTCATTTTATTATTTTTCACTAAACAATGGCAAACATGCAATTTCGATAATACTGGAAATGGCGAAAGCAGTCAAGTGACCAACTCTGTAACGTTAACTTTCGGCCAATATGTGTTATAGTTGCGTTTTTTTTTTTTTTTGTTTTTTCCTTATTTATCAACATTAGTATATTGAAAAGTTTTTCATCAGTGATTCTTCTTATTATAATTTTTCAACTTAAGGGAGAGTACTTATTAGCACTGCCGCAAATTGCAACCAAGCTACGGATGCCCACTTAGTACTGTGGCCAGTACGAAATACATATTATAGCTATGGGAGTGGCGCGAGATCCCTGTAATCTTTTGTGCGGGTAGTTTTTTTTGCTTTTTTTTTTTTTATTTGATTTCCATTTAGTCGCTGTAATTGTCAATGTTTATTTAATTCTTTATAAATAATTCCCCTAACTAACGGCGGAATTATTATTAAACGCGTATAGAATTTTTTTTTTGGCAATTTGGTTAAATAACATCAAAAAGAAAAAAAAAAAAAATTCTGTATAACTGTGCAATGCCTTTGTTTAAGTAAGCTTGCGAAATTTAGTGTATCTTACAAAATTATTATTTCGTTAAATAATAATTCAAACGCGACGTCGGGCCGATGTAAGCTGTTCTGGGAACTTAATTCTATACAGAATCATTAGGAGTGTGTACTTACTGAAAAACTTAAATTGTCGTAGGATCTCGCTGTCAAGGTTAAATAGCTCCGAAGGAGCGACTGAGCGGAAATTCGAACATTCCAGTTTACCGGACGTAAAATAATCTCGAGACTAAAGAAGAAGCACTTCTTTTTATGTAATCAGTCGAAGTGAGAATACTCGGGGAATTAAATATCATTTTTACATCTTAAATTAAAAAGTGGAATTGTTCTATTTAAAATTAACTGCGGAAGGAGCGGCAAACGAAGACTAAGAAAGATGGAAGAGAGAAGGAAAGATAACGGAAGACGATGGGAAAGTGACACCGACGACACGCGAAACGAGAAAAAAGAAAATGAAGCGAGATTAAAAAGAACGCTCGAGTATTGGTCATTGTCACCGAAGTCAACTTCTGTAGAGAATAACTTCGCTAATCGGACAGTGCCAGAATTAAGCGGTACGAGTGACAACACCCTAGCAGAACGGGGGTTAAGATGGGGTAACCTTAGTTCATGAAGATAAATAAAAGAACTAAAACAGAGAGTTTCCCCGGACAGAGAAGTGTCGTAAAGGACGAGATCCTTAAGTAGTGGAATTAAATACAAACTGAATTTACACGGTCGTACTGCAATCGAACCTTGCCACTTCACAGAAGCACTTATGTGAGGATTACCACACATGGAAGGCTAGTAGGTGAAAGTGCCTTAAAACAGTGAACTTTTCGGCAGAGAGGATTCTCTTTTCCTCTTATTACTTCCGGCCACAAAATGATATAATTTTTTCAAAAGTTCCCTCATTGAGCAACCTCCGAAATTATATGCGCTAACACAATATTTACCGAAAGTTGTTTACGCATCTAAAATTACGCTATTTTCAAAAGGAGCTTTTCCTATAGGTTTTTTCCCCCCTGAAGTTACAGAACGTTTGATGACGAACGGGGTGGTGGCCATGCCGAAAATGAGAACCTTCCTCCATTGAAATATTGCTCGTAACATATGACCAACGCGTTCCACACTCGAGCCTACTCGACGACCATATTGTGAAACTCGCCCATTGACACTTCTCTCGTATTCATTTCTAAGCGCTTTAGTCCAACTTATTTTCATCTTTATGGTTTCGACTACCGCTCTTTGGAGTCACCGGCCGCACGGACTCTTTCACTATGCACGGCAACACACATCATTCGGTTTTCCTGTGTCTTCTACATTCTCCGTTCACTGCCCGCGGAAAGTAGCTAAAACACGGCTGGCCTGCAAGAAATAAATGATTAAAAATAGAGAAAGCAATTGGAAGAAATGAGACACTATATTGAAATAGAAAGAGAGAAAGATTTATGGCGAGGTCGAGGTTAAAAAATGAATTATAAAACAAAAAAAAACAACGAGCTAATTATGTTGTCCGAGAACATCTCGAACATCTTCCAGGTTTCGACCATGCTGCAGTTTCGGTGGTACCCACACGACGTGCTCCGCAGTTCCGCGGAGGAATTTTAAATTGACGCTGGTACGCGTGAAAAATTCGAAAAGATTAAGTGCGCGCACAGAGGCGCTCGTAAACGTTGTCATAAGTCTCAACTCGTTCCGGGAAATCCCTGAGGGTGATGACATAGAAGCGCTAAGGCGCGAGAGAGACGGACCTAGCCGAAGCGAAATCTCAAGCATGCGAGTAGTAATCGATCGCGAGCGGAATTTTACCGCGTTTTTTTTTTCTCCTTAGGAACAAAGTTGTTGCCCATTCAATTCATCGCGCGGCAAGCCGCGAGGCGACTGGCGTATGGTGGCGCAGAAAGAAAAAAACCATCGCGGCCTAGTGCGAAAAAAGGCGCTAGGAAAGGGCGCTGATAGCGGTGGGTTCGGTGGGGGGAGAGGTTTTTTAAGCGTTCAGCGCTGGATACGGATGTACTGGCGGTAGGGCATGTCCTGCTGTTCGGTCGAGGAGTCCATTAGGAAAATTAGGTGTGTTGGCTTGCCGCTCGCTTGCCTAGCCGTTCAGACGGAACAGCGCGCGATATTTCAATATAAGAGTGGCGGGAAAAAAAGCTCGCCGACGACCAGCTTGCCAACACATGCGAGAACAAAGTTGCGCATACGTCAGTTAAGCACCATATATGACTCCCATGTGACTGACTGCCGCCTGACTGTTATATTGTCGTTTTATATTCAAAATAACCGATAGCGGCAGCTCCGCGTTGAATAATCCAACCGTTCACTCTGCGCTCTCTGCTCCTGCTTCTTCCGCTGCCGCCACGCCATTCGCCTAAATTATATATTTCCCCCGATATTTATCTAAACAGCAGCGGCCCCGTATCTGTGCACAACATGATAGAAGTAATTCGCTGCAAACGTGCATGCTGGTGCACGTCCCAGTGCCTGAATGTGCATCGGTGAATTTAATTGTACACAATAATCAAGAAATGCCCTTGCAGCAAGTCACTAATTACTCTTTTGTGATTTCGATGACAATCTCATACAGTTGCGACTCTATCGTCATCTCTTGAAATTCGTATTCCTGCGGCGAAGAAGGAACACGCGTATCTGTGTATACTTATGAAAAAAATAATTTCTTCTTTTTTTGTCTTTTTTTTTTTCTTTTTTTGGGTTAGCCTTCGCCACTTTTCCAGTTTTTAACCGTTCGCAGGCTATTTTATAGAACTTTATTTATTATTTCTATATTTCTATCTTGTTGTGGTACCCTTTATAAATTTATATATATATATATTCAAGTTTGACGTTGGATCTGCCACAATCCGAGTTACACAGTCCTCGGGAAAGGTATGCAGCTCTGATAGGATTCTAAGTTCGTCCCTATCCTGTTCGTAAACTATGCACACTGCCGAATAAAATTATCTATTGTTCCCTACGTGTTCCTACAACTGCTGCATGCACCATTACTGACAATGTTAATTTTTGCCAAGTGGACGGGGGTTTTGTCGTTTCCCGTTCTTAATCTAGTTATGACATTACTATGAAGTCTCTTCCAAAGTTGTTAACTATGCCTTAAACCAAGATTCCCCTGGGGGCATACTTTTGTATTCTTGAGTAGTCTTTCCCTATTTTTGATTACTACTACTCTGTTGGTACTCGCCGTTTCACTTCCCGTTATAATATGTGTTTTTTTTTTTGGTTTTTTTCTTTGGGCGTCGAAAATTCAACCCATCGGTGGTCCTTTAATGATCAGTAAGAAATCCCGCCGATTTAATTTTTAGGCCTATGTTCTGCCTACTACTATTACTGCGGTTCTTGCAATTCTATCCGCTATTTCATTTCCTTTAATACCGCACAGTGTGACCTAAATCATACCTCCGGACATGCATGAGGAAAAGAAGGTAGGATTGTAGAAGATTAAAACGTGGTTAATGGGGAGCGGTGTAAAAAGTAGGCCAAACGGCTACCAAACCAGAGGTTCATAGGTTATCGAGACTTGTCTCATTCCGAAATTGATTATACCAGAGAAATCTGGCAAAGTAAAGACAGATCGCAAGTAGAACGAAATTGGCCTCAGTATTCTCATCAGATCCATTAGGCTTAGTACATTATGAAAAGCTTAACAATCCATGATACCTTATCGAGGGTATGGGATTTAACTTTACTTACTATATTCGCTCTGTTTGTTGTATCCTGTTTATTATATATCCTTTTCTTCTGAAGCAATTGAGTAATTATTTTTCTTTTAGTCCATATATATGTATATATATATATATATATATATATATATATATATATATGTATTATAAACGTTTGTTTGTAAAACATAATAATTCACAGGCATCGCCCCTTTTTGGATGTTGTGTTAGACAAAACTACTGCTTAACGCACTAATGTTATCATTTAAGAATATTTCTGTAATATTTGTTTTCGATTAAATAGATAAGCGTGTCGCTTACCCGCATTACGCATTACCCAGCAGAACCGGCAACTTAATTTTTTAAAATCAAAAATAAAAAATAAAAAATAAAAATTACTACGTCTCGTAATTCGGGACGATTATTTTTGTAAATTGTTTCTCGATGAGCCGGTGAAAATTTTTAATTGTTTTGATATTACAGTAATTGGATATATCAGAGAAATGAAACTAAAGGTGGGTCCCGCGTGAAAAAGGAATAATTAGTCCCAGTCAGATGGCTAAATACATCGTGGAAACTTTGCAATCCATGATACGTTATCAAATGGGACTTAGTTTACTTCCTTTACTTTGTATACTTTTATCAGTAGTTTCAATCAGCCCAACCAGTTTGCGCTATTCACCAGCCGTCTCTCCGAGCGAAGTAGCTTCTACAGAGTTTCCCACGTACCATGCACCGTCTCAACGTTAAGCAGAATAATTAGTGCTAAAGCAGCTGCGGCGGGGGTCTATGATGATTGTAAAACACTATACAAAATATTTCCTCTTTTTTGATTTTATTTAAGATTAAGAGAACTGTTTTTTTCTGAAGCTGTGGATGTAGGAAAAATTTTATTCGCAGTTGCAGGCTGCGTGCGTATGATTTGCATTAGGCGCTAGTCTTTCCCTATGCCAGTCTGTGAGCCTAAAATCCGAATTTCGTCGTTCAACTGATTAAACAGAGTCTGTACCGCAATTAACCGAATTATCAGCTATCACATGGGCGGGTCAGAATTCATTGCAAGAACTTGACGCCTCGGTAGTGAGAATGAGAACATTTCGTAAGAAAGAAAGAATACAGCACAGTCGGTACAAATATCGCAGTCTGATTATTCGAAAATTGCACTGTACCAAATCGAATTTTAAAATCACCGAATTCCACATAAAGACTATGCGCAATTTTTTGCCTTCCCAAAAGTTGAATAAGAAAAAAAAATTGAAAAATATTCATATTTCCGCTTTAAGATACTCTATCCCTGAAACTTTATCGAGAATCACCGTTATGTCTGATCACACTCGTCTAGCCGGTGATTTTTAGTCAATATGAAATTTAAAAACTCTTATACTTCGATACCGCCCCAGAATTATTCAAAAACAGTTGTAGAATAAAAATAAATAAATTCTGTTCTTCATATTTCATCGAAGATTTACAATTTTTCTAGTGGTACCTTAAAAATAATACAACTCAACATGCACGATCAGTTGCGATAAAAATCAGCTCTGTAATAATATTCGATGTTGTTAATGTTTTTTTTTCTTTTTGACCTGACATTAAACATCATTGGCCACTAACTAATCATCAAACTTTCAGCTTGAACCAATTTCTACTTTGCTACTATGTTTTTAATTACGCTATGTTTGTAATCCGACTATGTTTGTAATCCGACTATGTTTGTAATCCGGCTATGTTTGTAATCCGACTTTGTTTGTAATCCGACTATGTTTGTAATCCGACTATGTTTGTAATCCCACTATGTTAGTAATCAATTACGGATTGTAAAACGCACTTACCATTTGGTTACCAAAAATTTTAGACGTTATTATATTCTCACCTTTCTACTAAGTAAATTGACGTTAGTATAAAATTAATATTAAATTACTTACGTCGTATAATCTCGTGCGCAGAATTTGTCATTTCTTCCACGTCAATTTATTTTACAATTTTTGAGATGTTCGGTTATTAGTTTTATAAACGGTGTGTAATGAACGTTAAGATTTTTTTGTATTCTTGTTTTGTTTTTTTTTTTGTTTTTTTTTTCATTGCTTGCATGTAAAAATGCATTATGGTACTACCCGGTATTTCATCAATTTTTTACTAAAAGGTATAAAAAAAAAAAAATACAGGGTCAAACTTCATGGTTGTAAACTTATTTTATTTGAAATATATAAAAGGACACATATACCCCAAAACTTGCAATGGAGACCCATCTTCGGGTGATCAGATGATTGTTCTTCTATAATACTTACGAAAGAGTAAATTTAAATTGATTAAGTAATTTTTCCAAAAAATTAAAATTTTTGAGTACTAATCTCTATTATGACTAACAGTTTTTCGCAACATAAAAAAGGTAACAGGATTTTATCGCCGGCCCAATAATAATAGTCACCAATATCTGTTGTGTACCTACATAAAATAACATTGTATTAATACGCACAATCTAAAGAAAACTACCAAACCGATTTCGTTCCAGTTTTTACAAGTGAAAAGACTGATTCCTAAGGAAGATTTAAGTACATAATTTATAACCTTTGTTTTTTTTTCCCACGATTCTGTTGTATTTTTGGAAACAGATATATTTCATTTTTTAAACGCAGTTATCAGCTAATTATTTAGAACGGTTAATCACTGCGAAAGTTTTAAAAACGTTTCGCAATTAGCCATGTTCATTTACTGACACAGTTTTGTACATCTAGTATTGGGATAGCCGTATGTTCTGACGCAACATTCATTTAGACTAACCTTGCAGACTTATGTTTTTGCCAACCTCATTACAATAAACCGTGCTTATGAAAAATCACAATGGCCAAAAGAGTATTAACGAAAAAGGATTTTTTACTTCACTATATTACTCTACACGCTTCTTCTGGTGAAAACCTTGAGAATATAATGCCAAACGACAAAGGTAAAAAAAGGCCAAGGGAAAAACCAACGAGAACCAAAACGATTATGAAGCATTTTTCTTGAAACAAGAATTTCCGGGTGAGAAGACAAAAATGTGATGAAAGACGATAAAAACATCTCCAACCGAATGAGGGTAAAGAACACATGACCCACTTAGCAAAAACTTTGTTCAAAGGCAGGGAAGAGTAATCCGCATTTAATATAATCAATTTCACCGCTCTGAAAAATAAAAAAGTCGAAGACAAAAGCTGAACCTTAACTCTTCCGAAATTTAAAAGAACCCTCCCCTACCAACAGAGAAAGTTAAAAAGAAAAGAAAAAAATCAATCTTACTATTTTTCTTTAACGCTATATACAGTGTTTAGTGGGTATTTTCCAACTGCTTTCTACCTCAACAACTCCGATCTCTTCCGTCTACGGCTTGATCAGAGCTAGCGACTTTTAATCTATCAGCTATATGTTCTTTTTCTGCTCATGGTATTCCCCGCTTCCTACTTTATTTAACTCGAAATTTTTACTTCCAACAATGCCGCTTTTCTTTCTTCATCACTTAACTTTTTCATTGTTCCACTATTTTTTCGGCAGTTATGATAATAAATAAATAAAACAAACCAAATAAACATACGCCCCGTGTATTGCCGGTACGTAATGTTATCTTTCGTTACACGAATTCAAATTTCACCAAATAACACTTTGAACATATTAAAAAACTAAACATTAACTAAATTTACATAATCAAACTTTCCAAAAATTACAAAAATGTAAAATTCCGTCTGATCGATTTCATCTTATTTATTTAGACACACACACTCATGGACTCATTGTCGAAGTAAATAAAACGAAACCGGTTTTGGACATAATTTTATATTTATTACTTTTATAATTTTTAGAAAATTTTACTATGCCAGTTTAGCGTTGAAATTTAACTTTTTAATATTTTCAAAATGTTATTTTTGTGAATCGTGAATTTCAATTCGTGTAACGAAAAATAACATGACTCAACTGCAATACATAAGATATGTGCACATATATTTGGTTTGTTTTATTTATTAAAAATTAAACACATCACGCTGAATTAACGCTTTATAATGGAATAAATCTTTTCATTTAAAACGATGAATCTGCAACAAGAAAATCATTCTTTTCTTGTCCCCAGTCTCTCCGCAATTTGTCGCCACACATCGTTGTAACACAATAAACGGGGTTGCACCGATACACATGTACTTTGTGGCTCTATTAGCGTACCGGTAGAAATTAAGCAACCATCCGACATAATAATATCTACACGGTCTTTTTAAAAGTAACATGTCCATTATTAATACACTATGTCGCAAAGTGCAAGATTGAGCATACTTTCTTTTCCATTATGTGTTTTTATGCAAAAAGTGAATTTCCCAGATTCGCGTATCATTTAATTAAAATGTGGAATTTTGTATAAAAATAAATAAATTCCAATACGTTGTCCGATAATTTCTATAACGTCAAGAAAAAGTCGTCGAAGATTATGAAATAATATTTTAAATTAATGCACGAATACGCGGACTAATTTTAGGAGTTTAAAGGGAAAAAAATTGATATTTTTTCTTCGTTAAAACTATATTAATCCGTATTACGTGAATTTCAGAGCACATCATATAAAATGTCTGGATCATATATATTAATTACAACGTAATTCTTAGGCTACCTCACATTCGAAAAAATGTCCCAATTTTATGTAACGTTTGTTATATTTTATAGAATTTTTGTTATTGTTATTTAAAAAATGTCACAATTTTATGTAACGAAATATGTAACGAAAAATGTAATGAAACAATATCTTAATTTTATATAATGAAAGTTAAATGTTAGGATAGGATTTTTGTGATTATGTTTTGTTTTTCTTTTTGTGTTGATGCCAGTAAGAATTACGTTGTAAATTTTGATCATTTTATACAAAGTATAGAAGAGAAAGAGATAGAAATGTAAGCAAGAGGGGTCAAGGGGCACAGCCCCTTGCGAGGCCAAAATGGCCGAGTTTGTATATATATATATATATGTATGTATATATATATTAATTACAAGTAATTCTTAGGCTACCCCCATAAGAAGAATTGCCCCAATTTTATATTATATTTTATAGAATTTTTGTGATTGTTATTCAAAAAATGTCACAATTTTGTGTAACGAAATATACATATAATGAAAAATGTAACAAAAAAATGTCTTAATTTTATATAATGATAGTTAAATGTTAGGATAGGATTTTTGTAATTGTTATTTTTTTTGTGTTGATGACAGTAAGAATTACGTTGTAAATTTTGATCATTTTATACAAAGTGTAGAAGAGAATGAGAGAGAAATGAAAGAAAAAGGGGTCAAGGAACATAGCCCCTCGCGAGGCCAAAACGGCCGCGTTATATATATGTTATGTGTGTGTGTGTGTGTATAGATTTATATATTAGTAATAATAGTTTAAATTAAAAAAGATTGATTTTACTATCCTATAATTGAAACAAAATAACCAGCAGAGATATGCTGATAGTGTAGGAAAACTTATATGTTAAATAAAATTCGTATATTACTGAAAAAAAACTCTTATTTCATAGTGAATGTAATAAAACATTTCAAAATCGTATTCAATCATTACGAAAAATATACAGACCGACAGACAATTTTATCAAATTCAGTTTGTTTTTTTTAACCGACTTCAAAAAAAAGGAGGAGGTATTCAATTCGACTGTATTTTTTTGTTTTTTATTTATTTCTTTTTATGTGCGTTACCTCAGAACTTTTTTCTAGATAAACCGATTTTGATGATTCTTCTTTTATTTGAAAGGTGGTGTTTCTCATCATTTAAATTTGATCAAGACCTGACCGGTAGTTTTTGAGTTATCCTTAATAATGCGGGCGATTGAAGCTTTTTGGATGCTTTTCATTCATGATCGGTTTCACCGCCGTCGGGTTAGATTTATTGACTTAAAATACTATAAATTTGCCAAATTACCATGGAAATGTAGCTTTTGATGTTTTCACACCGTCGTGGAAATATCTGTTCTTATTAAAATGTTTTAATTTAATTAAATAAAAATGCACTAAAAATGTACTAAAATGCTTTTTTTCAAAAAAAATACATACAGATACTTGAAGGTTTATTATAAGAAATTTAATAAAAGTGTACTAAAAAGTAAAATATACTTACTCCCGATGAGAAAATATTTATATCAAAGTGATATAACACTTATAAGTGCTGATATTACGATAATTCTTATACAACATTTATGCCTTAATTAGAGTAGGATTTAAATTGCATATTAAAATAATAATTAATAAAAACTGCATTAAATGTTCATTAAATTGTTCCTAGATAATGTAATATGTAATATGAATCCTGCTCTTAAGTTATTAATGTTGTATAAGAATTACGATAATATCACCACTTAAGTGTTTTATATCACTCTTATGTATATATATTTTTTTATCGGAAGTAATTATATTTTACTTTCTAGTGCATTTTTATTAAATTTTTATAATAAATCTTCAAGTATCGATATGTATTTTTTGTAAAAAAACATTTTTTTAAATATTTTTTTCGTGTAGCATAGTGGTGTTGAAAACAAATTCCCTTGTTAAACACATCGTCAGAAATAAGACCTCCCCAACGTGATCATAATATATTGATACTAATAACTGGGGGGAAGGCGAGCGCACAGACGCCAAGTACAAAGCGGGGAATGTGCAGCACATCGTATAATACATGACATATAAGAATGAACTTTCTTGTATTGAGACTGAAACAGGTATATATTTGTCTTATCGATTTGATAGGAAAAATATGCGGCGAACAACACTAATGTTCGAAATGGAACGACCGGAACGGTTAGGAAACGATGACGGAGAGTTGCAATAAATATTCGGTTGGAACGAAGAAGGCGCCGAAAGTGCATTTCATTTCGCGCGCTTTGTTCTGATAATGCGATCATCGGGACGAAATCTTGGGCGAGCGAATAGTCTGTAATTCAACACCGGACTACCGCGTATTATTAGAAAGATAAGAAGGTGACGACATTAATCGAAGCTGACGATAGTAGGCGCACGGAGAACGCGTTAAGCGTGCTGCACCACATAAAGGTGGTAACACAGTGACAGAGATAGCACAGCTGAAGGCAATAATAACACGGCAGCGTGGAGTAATGATCGAAGAGGCTAGCCAGATCGGAACAGCATGCAGTGCATTATTAACTTTGGCACATTCCATTCAAGTTCGGATTAAAAAGAGCGCGACCACGTCGTCCATGATACAGATATATAGAGTGTCATTAGCGAGTTTGATGGATCTGCGTGTGCGACGGCGAGGGTCGACCAGGAAAGCGGTGAAATATAAAACGCGCGAATTATATCAGCGGCGGGAAAATTAAATTCCATCTGCAAAGAGAATTCGCTCAACTGGTCGCCCCCCTGCGACACCGTCCACCGCCGATGAGAAATATTTGCCGTTCGTACAAGTAAAAGAAAAGGCGCGAAAACGATTAGCAGACGACGATCGGAAGCGAGAGCCGCGACGCACAACGACTTAGGCATGTCATATCGCGCCAACGACCACGCAACAGTGGCCGCGGTGACACCCTGCGTTCGCTGCCAGGCCGAACGTAGGCCGGCATACGGGGCTCGGCCAAATCTTACAACTGCCACGACCGCACACTGCCTGTGTGCCCGCCACAGCAACCGGCTTATAAATCGTTGCGGTATCTGCCTGCGAAGAGCGCGCGCTATTTGCCAACGGGGTTATGCGGGGGTCGTTAGCTGCGGCTGCGGATCGCGTGAAGTAATGATGATCCCGGACATGGCATTGTATTTTAATAAAATTAACGGCGCTCCAAGAATTCGCTTTCCGAAAAGGCCAACGACGCTACCCTATGCGGCTGCTGCAAAACCCGCGTCGAATATTATACGGTGTGCTGCTGTAGCCTCCCAGTGGTAAAAATATCCTCTTCTGTCCCTTTCCAGTCGCTGGGATTCGATTTGACCGATCGCCGGTAATTTACAGGTTTTCGCGCCATAATCAACGAAATAACTTATTAGCCTGCGGCGCTTTGGGACCGCGTCGTCGTCCGACTGCTAGACAGCCGCCAAATCGTTGCACTCTTACACACACACACACACATATGTGTCTATCCGATAGCCATTAGTGTCACTGTGTACTGACACCCGCCATGCACCTACAGCTACTAGCTCGCATAGTGTCTGCTGCACCAGCGTTGTCGAGAAAAGTGATCATCTCTAGTAGAACACGGCCGTCACAGTTCTAGGCGGATATACTAACATGCCCTACTCTTCCATCGGACATCACTTGAAATTTGAAAAGAAATTGCCCGATAAAAGTGCGGAATAGTTTTAATGTTTTTCCTTCACTTTTTATCTATAGGAAGACGGGGGGGGGATAGAGAAATCGGGCAAAAAATAATAATATTACAGGCGCGATTTCGGCTGATAGAGGATACTTAATCAAAAAAATTCCGGTTTAATAGAAAAACAAAAGGACTTTTTTTACGAAAAATCAGTTTCGGTGTAAATGTTAACTATTAAAAACGTAGTCACTGTTATAGATGGTTTTTTTTTCTTTTTTCTTTATCCCACTAGGCGTACATAGAGGCGTATATATAGAAATTGTTTTTATCACATAATAATTGATGAGACAAAAACGAGCTGATAATTTTAGGATAAAGATGTTTTACTCTCCGAAAAAAACGAAATTGCGATTTTTTTTTTTTTTTTTTTTTTTTTAATATATATCTTGCTATTTTACACCTAGTCTTATCAACTATTTGGTAATCTATGGAATACGTTAAAATAACATGAGTAAGCAACCCAACCAGTGAAGGGTGCTAAAATTAACTTATATATGTGTATATAAAATGCATACACACATATTTTTGCATTCTCACGGACACATACATACCATCACACACGCACACGCACATACACCCTCACAATTTCACGATTTTTATAATTTTCGTTTAAAACCGGTCTTAGAGTTTATTTTAAAATTTTCATATGATAAATGATGAAGAAAAAACTTTTAAATATAATAATTCGTGTTTTAAGTACTCATCATTTTTAAGTGGCAATGATTGTATGAAGTTAATAAAATGAAGTACTAAAATACCTTTAAAAACTGAGACGAATTCAATATGTGTCAAATTTGTATATTGTAATAGAGATGGTAAAAGATTTTCATTACGCCAATACTGATATAAACTTATTAAAATATAGGTAAACGAAAAAATGGCGCTCAACAATTGTTTGTAACTGTTAATAATGTAACGAAATTAAGATTTCTTTCAGGAACGAAGCGTCTGTTTTCAGCTTAAGAACTGAGAAAAAATGTAAGAATAAACAAAAGAGCAACAAGAAATGAAAAAAAGCAACAAAAACAGACCTGCTGGACTCGATCAAATAGCGCATATTACGCTTGGTATTACGCTTAGTATTATACTTGGTGTTATGCTTAGGATTACGCTTGGTATTACACCTAGTATTACGCTTGGTATTACACCTAGTATTACGCTTGGTATTACACCTAGTATTACGCTTGGTATTAAGCTTAATATTACACTTGGTATTATGCTTAGTATTATACTTGGTATTACGCTTGGTATTACGTCGATTTTAGATTAAGATGAAAATAATTAGCTGCGCCTATTTTATCTCAGCAAGCACACGGGTACCATCGGCAACACGAACGTGCGTGTGAGTTTGAATGTGTTGCAGAATTCCGATCTCGCTTACGTATTCTGTCGTCGACGTGAGTTTCTTTGGTCATCGAGAAATGCAATAATCAGTTATGTATGGTCGATGGTTGACTGTAATTGAGACTAAACTGTTCATTTATCTGCATTAACTGCGGCATGTTTCTATTTACAAAGTCTCAAGGTTGAATGTAATTTATTTTTTTATTTGTAAATTTCAGTTTTCCAAAAGAAAAGTTTGATATTACTACACGGAATAATATAGATCGTTGTCTGGCTTGTAATTGAAAAAGTTAAAACTTTTACTCGGCATTTATATGAAGAAGAAAGATTTATTTGCATAAATAACAACAAACATTGCACAGCTTATGAGATAATTTTTTTTTTTTTTTTTTTTTATATATATTTAAATAATTCGCGGGTCCCACAAGGCAAATGCCTGTCTGTGGGTTCCCAACATAATGTTTGAATGTTCCCTTCCCTTTTATTTGAGCGTTAATTTTTTTACCCGGAACTGTATTTTTCATACTCTCGCTTTCCTCGTTTCCTACCTTCCTTGCTCTTGCTTCTTCCAATCGAATTAGATTTCTTCTTTTTTTTTTTTTTTTATATATATATATTATTTTACTTTTATAATCTTTCAATGGAAAACATCAACAAGTTTCTTTTCATAAATTAGCATAAAAATTTTACTGCAACAGGTGTAAAGCTCTGGCTTAGTAAATACGATTTTTCATTCGCTATGTGTTCGTCTACGTCATCTGGATAATAATCAATAACATTACGTACACTTTCCAGATCCATGTTTTCCATATTTTTGTCTTGCAAATCAATTAAAAATTTTTAATTTTTTGCTATATGTCTCATTGACTCGGCTTCTTTTATTTAAATCCATAATCAGCTTATCCAACGCAACGTTTAGCGTGTCTCTTTTAAATTTTTTTTCGCCGTATACTGAACTTTATCTGTAGACTTATCTGAAAATTTTGAAGTAATGCGTCTCTGGTTTATGTCACTGTTCACATTAGTACTTAATTTTTTAGCTTTCTCTTCGTATTCCTTTAGCTATTGATCTGATTGGTGCCATATGTTGTTCACGAACTCTTTTAATAACACAATTAACCCAGAGCTCTGTATTGTTTTATTAACTAAATTAAATCTTTCCAAAAAATAATCAAAATTGCGGTATCGAGTTTCGCCAGTTTATTAAATAAATTTCTGCCTCTTTTCGGGAATTAACTTTCTCATCCTCATTTTCGCTGAAATTTTTGAAAATTTTCATAATGTCATCATAATTATTTTTTAAAACTTTGACAGCATCATAGTGACAAGACCATCTGGTCCGGCTTAAACTTTTTAACGTAAATGTTAGTTTTGTTTCACGATTTAACAGTTCCCACCTATGGGTCGAAGCGGAAAAGAAAACGTATATTTTTTGCACTACTCCAAAAAATATCACAATTTTGGTTGCAACCTTAACAGATTCTTCACCAATTAGGTTAAGGGAATGCGCAGCACACCGCGCATAATCCGCGGATTTATTTTTTTACTTTAGTAGTGCTTGTACACCATTGTAGTGACCCGCCATATTAGCAGCGTTGTCATAAGACTGCCCCCTACAACTATCCGGTAATAGTCCATTTGTTTCTAAAAAATCTTGTAGAATATTAAATAAATGTAAACCAGTATGACTACTAATTGTAATGATACAAATCTTTCATACACTTTTCCTCGAAAACAATATTACAATAGCAAGTTGGTCATTGTGAGACAAATCTGGGGTTGAATCCATCACAATTGAGTGATACTTTGCGTTGTCGTTATTTATTTCAGTTATAATTTGTTTAATTATCTGTTTGCCCATAAAATTACTTATTCATATACTGTTTTTGATGAGTACGATATTATCGGTTTTGGTCGCAACTCTCGTTGTTCAATATGTTCACAAATGAATGGGTCGAACTCTGTCAATAGCTTCAAAGCACCCATAAAATTACCATTATGTGGAGAACCAAATACTTCCTCAGAACCTCTAAATACTAAGCCCCTTATACCCAGAAATTTTACCACTGCAATAACCCATTTTAGGACATTGTGATAGTATTCTGTTTCTTTCCTTAATTACTCTTGAAGCTGCTTGTCTAAAACAGACTTATTTTCTTTTCGTGTTAACCACAATAAAATTGAATTCTTATATTCATTAGAATTTTCGTGATTTTTTAAACAAGTTCCTATGTGTTTCCAATCAGAAAATCCGGTTGTGTATTGAGAAGGGGATTTAGAAAAAACTGTACAAGCCAAACAAAAAGCAGTACCAACCCTGGTTGAATAACATAACCAAGATCTTTCCAGTAATTGGACATTTTTCATTTTCTTATTGAAATAACTATTTGAAAATTTTGTTCTTTGTATTTTCTTATTGAAGCTAAATATTTATTTTTCGGATCTTTATTCTGAAAGTCAGTCATTTCATGTGAGAGGATGTCATTAATAAAATCATTATTTAGCAATACTGGCCACAAGCCCACGGCAACATATTTCTCGAACTCAGATTCAATATTTTCTAAATTTCTTTCCGCCTCGGTATTACCGTCCTGTTTGGTGTTCAACCAATATAGTTCACAGAAGGTTGCTGGTAGTCAAGATCCTGCACATTTTCATCACTTGTATTTTTTTCCTGGTTTTGCGATTTTCTGCTCCCTTCGGTTAGATTCTCTTCGGATAAGATGCCTTCCTTTTCGCTTGTTAATGGATTTGTAGCTATTTCATTCTCGCTTTTATGTTCTAATATTTAAAAAGTTTCAATTTTTGCACATTATTTCTTTCTTTTTTTCGATCTAACTGTAATTTTCGTTTTTCAGCTCCACTTTTATATTTTCTAGCAGACATATTGTAAAATAAGATTTTGATATTTTTCTGAAAATAAAAAAACGATTAAAGAGAGTTCATTTAGTATTGAAAAATAAAATAAAAACAAAAAAATCATGATTTATAATTCTTTTTACTTATATCTAGTATATATATATATATATATATATGTAATATGTACTGTATTGATTTTGAAAAATATTTTATCACAGTTTGGTTAAATGTCAACCCTTTAAAATAGATTCTGAAGCAAGATAATGTATCTTACGTAAAAATAATTTTGAAAAATTAGAGTTAAATATATCTCTAAATTTTAATTTTATATATTATTTTTTTTACTTCACAATATCAATCGTCTATTGTTTTCAATGGGGGCTCCCCGCCCTTTGTAGCCACGGAGCCCTGGGCTGCAGTCCAAAAAGCCCTTAAGTAGATCTGCTCCTGTATATATATATATATATATGACATGAAAAATACAAATCAGTACCAAAATCACACCCTCCCATGCTCACGCACGAACACCCACACATAAACACAGACAAGCACACAGATGAAATCCAATCACCCACACACATACAGGTATCCTCAACGAAAGCAGATAGGACAACTCAGCCTTACGTTGTCAAACTCTTGACGATTTTTAAAAACTCTCCTGATCGACTATTAAATACGTCTAGTTCTTGATGTCCCTTCTCTAGTTCGTTATATAGTATAAATAAGGAGCGTAGAGGAGAACATACATACTGCTGAGTCCTTTCAAACTGTACTGCCAATATATGAGTTGGTCGGACACCTGAAATAGGTACTTTAATCAATATTTTCCCTAGGAGATTAGCACAATTTATTTTACCATGCAACAGATTATGTAAAAAGTAAAACGTTATCTCCTTCCTCCTCCCCTCCAGGCTGTTCAAGTTTAATTGTCTAAGTGTTTTTCCGTATTCGAAATGCTCACCATTGAAATTACCAAATCTATACAGTGAGTATTTTATAAACTTTATCTGTATTCTTTCGATTCTATCTACTGAATCACTAGATGTAGGATTCCAAATCAACGAGCCAAATTCTAAGTGCAAACGAACCAAAGCGGAGTATAAGAGTAAATATGTTTCAATGTATCTGAAATTCACACTGCTCCGTAACATTTAATCCGGCATTTTTCACGCCTTACCAATTACATGAAATTTAAATGTAAATTTTTCATTTACAAAAAAAAAAAAAAAGGCAAAATCCGTTACACCTGTCTCCTCTTTTTTCAAAAGAGAACTCCCTATATGCTATAAAAGACCGAAGTAGGGTGAATTTTGCCAGTAAACAAGACGATAAATTTACATTTAAACCTATTCACCGGTAAGTTATTAGCAACACTCCAGGGTACAAAATTACCTACATCCTTTTGTAATGATATAGTATCTCAACATTTCTTATTTCTCTGAATAATTTTGCATTATCAGTATATAACAGAATTTTCGAATATTGCCCAACATTCGGTAAATCGTTGTTGATGTACAATAAAAAGAGAAATGGGCCTAAAATAGAATCCTGAGAGGTACTATAGCGGTAATTTCGATTTTGTGAATTTCAAAAATAAACTTTCGGTCATACACGAAAAAAAACTCCGATAGGAATATGCAATCAGAAATTTTACCGAACATCATCTGGTTACAATTTCGCCCGTAATGATTCTCGGCTTTAAAATGAATAAAAATAGATGCCTTAAGCAATACACATAAGGCCAAAAGCAGCTCCATCTTTTAATTTTTTTTCTAAGCCGAAAATAACGGAAAAAAAAAAATATACATATATCGTTAAACCTATGAAAACCACCATTTTTTTCCGATGATATAACAGACATAGAACAGGAATTAAAGATAACATAGACAATCTGAAAAAAAACTTGGAAATTTTGATCTAACCTTATTTTGCTTTTTTATAACTGCGGATAATCAATTTGGTCGTGTTTAGCGTCTTAAAATGAAGTTTTTCGTCAAGCTAATAATGATTTCTAAAATTTCTAAACTTAATAAACGAACACGAAAGCGCGCGAAGAGAGAAACTAGAATTCAGTTATTCATTTTAATATTACATAATAGAATAATATGATCTACAATCGCGGTTTATTCAGAAATTCCAACTACTTTCATCCTAAAAGTTAAAACAGGAAATAAAGAATTTTACTTTTTAACAAATTTCTGTCGTAAATTTGGATATTTTATTCGTTTATTTCAGGTTTTTCCGATTCAAATAAAAATCGCTCGATTTGCTTAATCATTTCCTATTACGTATTATTGCATATTATAAAACTTCATTATTTACTAAAGTCGCACCTTCGCGGTTGCTACTCATATGTCCCCACTCTTAATAACTACCAATCTACAAGGAAAACTGTCCTTGCATGTCCTCGGCGAGTCCTTCTTCTTTATATTGTTTCTCAACGATTTTCCTTATGTATACATATATTGTAAGCACCTTTGTAAATATGAAGCAATATTATTAGCAAAATCGTATCATTTACTTTAAGCTGTTAAATTATAGTATGTTAGTTCTTGTATATACTTTTAAGTTCGTCTGGTACACACGTCTTGACAGGTTCATCATGCACACATACTTGTAATGTTTGTTATTTGATAAAAGAAAGAGAACTGAAATACATCTGGATGTGGCATTATGAGAGGACCAAAATATGAGATTCTGCGTATTATTCTGGAAGGGAAGCTGCTGGATAAAAGAACAAGAGGCCGTCCTAAAAATTCGTGAACAAAGGACTTTTAGAGATGGTTTAACTACTCGCCTATTGCCATTTTCCGGGCCGTCATGTCAAGAGATGACATAGCCATATAGATCGTCAACCTTCGTGATGGAGATGACGGATGAAGAAGAAAAGTATTGTGGCAAGTCAAATGTATGACAGTTAAAACGGTTAAATGTTTTTAAATAATTTTGTAATTACTTTGATATTGTTATAATTAGAATGTTTCGAGTATGATAGGAATAATTCTGTGAATATATGCGTGTACAGTTTTGGTTTTAAAAATTTCGAGTTAGTACATAAGATGTGTAATAGGGTAAATATCAGTGTATATTTATATTTTATTTATATTTGTAAATATAAGTCACCTTTGTGCAGAAAAAATAATACGGTATTTTTATTTCTTTTTATTATTTCTTATAATGAAAACATAAGAGGAACTTCTAAGCAATGGCCTAAAGTATGATATTTGTATGTGATTTAAATTGAATTCTGTTATTTCGGTTATATTCAATTTATTCTATTGAACTCTAAAATTTCAAATTAAATATTTATTACATAATAATAATTCTCGCTGGAATACGCTTTTATAGCGTATATATATATATATATATATATAAGATAGGCAGCTCTCCCTAGAGAGCTCAAGGGCGTGAGCCTTCAAGTGAGCTTTCAAAAAGTGCATATTAAGGTAAAGTGAGGCTAGTTGAGCAATTTTTCACTTAATCGGTCATAGCTTCTAAACGATAAGTCAAAATTGCTTGATATGTATTCTGATGGATAATTAATTTATTCCTTCTTAAAAGTTTCTTAAAAAATTTATTTCTCAGAAGTCTGGTTTACGAGCTACAGTCGTTTAAGTAAAAAAGGTCGGAAATGCTCAACTTACCCCGTAGCGGAGGCAAGTTGAGCAATTAGAAATTTAAGCCACGCGATGACGTGAATATTTACTAGGCATTTAATAGAATTGCTATTTTATTTACAATCTCTTAGTGGTGTAATAATGAAACAAAACTTATTATTTTTTCAAATATTAAAAATAAAAATATAGTCAACATAAGCAATACATTTCATACACTTCATTTTTGGAAAAGACTCGGTATTCCTACTTAAAATCATACTTTTAATGTAATGATCAATGCGATTTAAATATTAAAAAAAAAAACATTAATGTGACACATAGGGGAAATTAATCATTGTTGTCGCTGTCGCAATTAATGCAAACGTAAGACTAGCATTTGATGAACACATTTTGTATTGCCCATTATATTCACAAATTTGACACTGGATCTCTTTTTTCCTTGCTAAACTTTTGGAATAGTCTTGGCAACAAACCACGTAAGTATAGTTATCTGTATTGCCTTTATCACTTGAATAAAGAGAATGTTTTTAAAAACTCTTTTCTTTATTTTTTATCGAGCTTTTGCTTTTGTTTTTTAACTTTTTTAATGTCTTTATTTTATTCCTCTTATAATACGTTTTTTTTTTTTTTTTTTTTGGAGCGTCTGTTAGAATAGGCGCTTTTCTCTTTCTTCTGATAGATGTGTCCATCTTTTTTAGACATGCTTCTGGGTATCGTTAAATAAGTTCAGGAGAAAATACCTGAGATGGGTTTAATTATATGTTGTTTTTTTTTCGTAGCTTGTACCGGCTTCTTCTTCAAGTTGACCGGTAGAGGTTGTAGCGCTATCAGGTTCACTGGCATGGATACCATCAAGGTAGTCAATAGATGATTTTTCGGTCACATAACAACAAAGCGAATAATATAGAACGAGACCTGTTCATATCTGAGCCTCTAATCCGCATACAAAATATTCGCGAGAAACGAATAAAACCGAAGTTTTCCGATCGAAACCCAAACAAACGTCTACACAGGCCCGTGCCCAGAATTTTGGAAAAGGGGGGGGGGATTTTCTTTGCATATTCATTTTATAAATAACAATACATTTTTCACTAATATTCGTACTGTTAATAATTTCCATAATTTTGATTTATATATTAATAATTCACATAAATGAATTACCCCATATATGAACATTAATAAATATTACATATGTTATTAATTATACTCGTAATAAAAAATTTTGCATAAGATATTAATGAAGTACCTAAAAATATGGAGCATATTTTTTATTTTTTTTAAAAAAATAGGTAAGAACACCCTCAAAAAAACGCATCAATATTTATTTTAAATTTGTGATTTTTTTCAGATTTTTGTGTATTTATAATAACTATTTCAGTTCTCATGGGGGGGGTTAACCCCCCCCCGTGGACACGGTCTTGCGTCAACAATATATAATACGGAATTTAAATAGACCACAAAAATCACCCTAAAAAAATTCATAACTCACCGCTAGATGATAACCCTTTAAAAGTTAAATCGAAAGTATTAAAACGCAAAAACTCTTTCATAAAATCGATAAATTACAGTTAAAAAATTACAGGTAAGTAATAGGCCGATCAAAAAAGTTGAAGAAACCAAAACGTATCTCAAACATACGCATAAAGGACCGCTTTATAGGAAAACCATAGCCGAGTTAACAACTTCATATTTAGGCTCTCGGGGCGCCGAAAGCTCGAAATTTTTGAAAAAAATATTTTTTCCCCGAGCACAATATATACTGGTTGATAGATCGCTGTTTGTCTGCAATGAAGCCGTATTTCATTTCCTTAACGAAACTTTCGCAGTTGGTGAAAAGTTCAAAAAAGCGTAAGAAATGACGTATCCCTCATTCTCTTTACGCTGCGAAAAATTACGATTTCTTTGTTTTGAATTTAGTTGTAAATGTATGTTATAGTTACTCAACATGCGGACTAACCCTGAGCGCATGAAACATCATGCTTAACTGAACTTGTTTTAATTAAATCACAACTTGAACGCATTAAAAAAATTTTATTCAGTTTAAAACATGGACAAGAAAGCGAGGTAAGTTTATATACTATTAAATTTATAAATTACTATAATTTTATATTAAAGCTTTCTAGATTTCTTGTCACGAGCCGCCACTGATATATATATATATATATATATATATATATATATATATAAATAATAAAAATTGTATAAATTCCTTAGAAATAAAATTGAATTGAATTTTTTGAGCTGATAAGGATGGGCCTTGTCTAAAAACGTTTCTGCGCATAATTATCAATATTTTTTTTTTTTTGTTTGCTATTTAGTAAATAAATAAAACAAACGAATATTACATTTATTCTCCTTAATATTTTCTTTGTTCACGATATGATTTGCCAAAATTAAATTTAAAGAAAGAAAAATTAATTTCGGATGTCAATAAAAGTTAAATCGACAGGCAGATAGAAACAGTGTTGTAGAAATAAATGGAACGGCTAGAGAATAAATTAAAATAGTATATATGGAGTACCACAAGGATCTATATTAGCTCCAACACTATTTATAACCTATATTATTAGGAATATTAATAAAACTTTAAAATCTGCAAAAATATTCGCATATGCTGATGATGTAGCAAGTACGATGTTCCATAAAAATTATAAAGTAGCAGAAAACTCACTGCAAAAAGACACTTAGGTGAGGTAACAAAATGGGCACATGATAGAGGATTATATATGTTAACCCAGACAAATCAAAAGTAATGTAGGGATAAAACAAAATAGTAAATATAATATAGATGAAATCAAAAATAAAAAACATCACAGTTCAGAATGTCAGCATTTACATACACAAAACATTCGCTCATTAAATACAATAACGTCACAACTCAAAAAATAGCGAATTTGAGTTATGTTTATAGTTGGAATGCATTTTATGAGTCTAGTTAGAGGTTAGAACGCCATATTTGTAAATAAGAAACTCGCAAAATAAGCATTGCTCTAGGAAAGTGTAGACCGTTCAAATTATAGTAAATGTAAATGTTAATTTGCGTTTTCTGTGAAATAGCGTTTTTTAAGTTATGAAGTTATTGCATTTAATGAGCGAATGTAGTTGTAATAATTTAGAGGAAGTGTATAAATATAAATATATGAGTGTCACTGTTGACAACATATTTAGATGGAATGAACATATAGATAGGGTGTTACAAATAAATTAAGAAAAACGCTACCCAGTCTCTATCAAATGAAGAATTTTGTTATGAATACGTCAACAAAAATAATGGTTTTCAACGCATTATGTCAAACTTATTTGTACTATGGTATTATGGCATGGTCCCACACGCGAATAATACGAAAGTAAAGCAATTAAATTATTTAAAGGATAAATGTTTAAAAGTCTGTGTACTGGGAAAAAATATGAAACTCACGCAAATGTAAATTCTTCGAATATTAGAAAAAGAAGACATTTAACACTTACCCCGAAAATGATACTTAAATAAAATTTACTAATTAAATACCTAGAAAAAGAAATCAGTGTGTAATAGCAAGAAATAAATGTAATTACAGTTGGCGTAACGTTAAACAATATGAATTTCAACACAGAAGACACGCTAATAAACATGTATTAAAAACTACAACAAATGGTTTTAACAAAATTACACTTAATAATACTTAGATAAATAATATATTACAGCAAAACAATAATAAAATAAGTAAAACTAAAATAAAGGAATTGCTGCCGGAATTTAGTTAACAACAAATATGTGTATATGTATGTGCGTGTATTAATTACAACGTAATTCTTAGGCTACCTCCCATTAGTAAAAATGTCCTAATTTCATGTAACGTTTGTTATATTTTGGAGGATTTTTGTTATTGTTATTTTAAAAATGTCACAATTTTATGTAACGCAATATGTAACGAAAAATATAACGAAAAAATGTCTTAATTTTATATAGTGAAAGTTAAATGTTAGGATAGGATTTTTATGATTATGTTATTTTTTTTTGTATCGATGCCAGTAAGAATTACGTTGTAAATTTTGATCATTTTATACAAAGTATAGAAGAGAAAGAGACAGAAATGAAAGCAAGAGGGGTCGAGGGGCACAGCCCCTTGCGAGGCCAAAATAGCCGAGTTTATATATATATATATATATATACCAGGTGTACAAGTATGAAATGCGGATTTGAAAAATCAGATGTCCACCAATACAATGTGTATTATAAAAATTTGACGCATATGCAATTTTGTTGCGCCATCAACATGTGTCAAATGTACATCAGTGATAAATTGAAAAACTGTTTGCGTAGTATTGTTTTGCTATGTTCAATATGACGACATTTGTGCCAAATCAAGAGCATTCGCGGACAGCATTAATTTTTTGTTTTCATTTGAAGAAAACTACTGCTGCTGAATCATACCGATTGCTTCGAGAAGCTTATGGTGAACATGCTCCATCGTAAGATACGTGTGAACGATGGTTTCAGCGTTTCAAAAGTGGTGATTTCGATGTTGCAGACAAGGAACACGGAAAACCGCCAAAAAGATACAAAGATACAGAATTGCAAGCATTGCTAAATGAACACGATGCACAAACACAAAAACAATTCGCAGAGCAATTAAACGTTAGTCGACAAGCTGTTTCCAATCGCCCACGAAAAATGGGAAAGATTCAGAAGGTCGGCAGATGAGTACCACATGAGTTGAACGAAAGGCAGATGGAGAGGCGCAAAAACACATGTGAAATTTTGCTCGAACGATACAAAAGAAAGTCATTTTTGCCTCGTATCGTTACTGGGGATGAAAAGTGGGTGTATTTTGAGAATCCCGAGCGCAAAAGATCATGGGTAGATCCAGACGCACGATACACATTGACCGCAAGACCGAAGCGCTCTGGCAGGAAGACGATGCTCTGTGTTTGGTGGGATCAGAAGGATGTGGTCTATTATGAGCTGTTAAAGCCTGGTGAAACGGTTAATATCAAACGCTACCAACAACAATTAATCGATTTTAACCGTTCGCTGCTCAAAAAACGACCAGAATATCAAAAAGGGCAACACAAGGTAATTTTTCTCCATGACAATGCTCCATCACATACGGTAAAACCGGTTCGCAACACATTGGAAGCACTCAGCTGGGAAGTCTCACCAAACTTGGCTCCTTCCGATTACCACTTGTTTGCATCGCTGGGCCACGCACTTGCTGAGCAGCGCTTTGGTTCGTACGAAAATGTGAAAAAATGGCTCGATGAATGGTTCGCGGCAAAAGGGGAAGATTTTTACTGGCGTGGTATCCACAAATTGCCCGAAAGACGAGAAAAATGTTTAACTAGCGATTGAGCATACTTTGAGTAAACCACTTTTTATCATTCTTCCAAATTTAATGTGTTTTTTTTCGAAAAAAAATCCGCATTTCATACTTGTACACCTGATATATATATATACACATATACACACACATATATATATATATATATAAACTCGGCTATTTTGGCCTCGCAAGGGGCTGTGCCCCTCGACCCCTCTTGCTTACATTTCTATCTCTTTCTCTTCTATATTTTATGTAAAATGATCAAAATTTTCAACGTGATTCTAAATCGGTCCATATGAATATAATAACATAATCACAGAAATCCTATAAAATATAACAAACGTTACATAAAATTGGGACAGTTTTTCTAATGGGGGGTAGCCTAAGAATTACGTTGTAATTAATATATATAAGTTAGTTCGATAAATATTTATATGGGTACGTCACTACTTAAGGCTTACTTGTTTCTGATGATATGTGAGAGATAGATATTAAATGGTTTATACTTAATTAGTTATAGATGAATAATGATAAGTTATAGAAACTAAGTATGTAATATTTATTTATTAAATAAATATACTCATGTGTATTTATTTTGGGAACCCGCCGACAAGTCAACTGACGTGGTGGAAACTAAGGTATCGCACATGGTTTAAATACAAAAAAAAAAAAAAAAAAAAAAAAAAAAAAACAAAGAATTACGAAGCAACCGAAATCGCTTGGCATATATCCTGTTAATTAACAACGTTTCATGTATCACGATCAAGACCATATTTAGGAACACAGTTTGATGGTCGTTTTTGTATGTGCTCTTAACCCATACATACACTCGAGGCGCATCATATTGATTAAATTTCCTTTATATTAATAAGCTCTCTTAAAATTTCAGCTTCGAAATTTTTCACTAATTATTTTACACTAATGACAACTTCATTCGCGGTTCCAAAAATATCAATCTGGAGACTGAACGAAATATACATCAGTTATTTCATAGCGAATCGTCGGCCAAAAACAGTTTCAACGAATGCAGTCGCCAGCGCGCACCCTCTTTGGCTGCTTCTTATTATAGCGAATCTGCACAACAAACGCAGCTGTGACCTAAACCGATCAGTTCTTTTAATTTAATTCTAAAGAAAATAGTAGAGAAAAATGGACCTTACATGCTTAAAATTACACAAATTTCAGACGTTCTGAGCATCACTAATCAGCTAGACAATAACAGATTATTGTCTATCATTTGTATATTTTAAAGCGAGAGCAATTAAGCATAATGGAAATCGTTGAACTCATCCGTCATGCATCATTTCGCAGTTCAGTACAGTTGAAGGCACAGAGCAGTACGGTTGTTTGCAACTAGAGCACTCGCTACACTTGATCTGTTCATTAAGACAGAAGCCCGATGAAGTAGACAAATGCTTACCGAAGCTCGATTAAACTTTAAATGACCAGAACAATCTGCAATTTGTATCTTTCCTTCTAATACAGCCAGAGACTCCTTTAATCAAAACATCCCCCGCTGCTAGTTCATCGTTCAGTTGAAACGTTTTTCTCCCGATATTATCAAGTAGACTCTCCGACGTAATTTCTATACGTCCCTCAGGACACATTCGTTCTCCGGCAAGCTAGAATGCTGACTACTACATCATATTCTATCGAACGAGAATTGAGTATTTGTACGAAAAACACAATATCACTGCCTGCCCGTTAATTAACCACACCGAATGTTCAGATGAACAACTAAAAAGTAATTAAAAGAGGTGTGAAATAAAAATTGCACAGAGAAAAGGAAAACAATAAATTGTTTGTTTTTACACTGAAATTGTTACATTGTTGCTGACAATAATAAAAATCCCAGTTGATTTTTTGTTTCTACCGATTTCGAAAAAAAAAAAAAAAAAAAAAAGAAAAGGAAAGATTGTCATAGCGTATGTTCTTATTATTTTCTTTTTTTATGTTTTTCCGCGTATAGCATTATTTAGACACACTCACTGTTCACTCGAAAGTGTACTGGTCTGTGGTGGATGTGAATACAACGACATTCAGTATCGTTATTAAAATAAATGTTATAAAGAAATTCCTGCTTATGGAAGTTTTTAGTAATATAACAAATGCCGTGGACATTTAAAATATCAGTTCACCGTAGAAACGTGAATTACGAAAAAAAAAACTACTAATTTTTAATATTATTATTATAATTTATAATAATAATAATAATAATAACAATAATAATAATAAGGATAAAGTAACAAAAAAATTACCAAGTAAATCAAACTGGCAAATTAAAACAGCTACATGGAACGTCCGAAGTCTACAACAGGCTGGAAAATTGGATAACGTTCTTCAGCAAATGGAAATAATGAAAATACAAATAGTTGGAATATGCGAATATCACTAGCCGGGAAATGGAGAATTTAACCAAAAACAGAGTAAATTATATTATTCCGGTAATCAAAATTCAAAATATATTAACGGTATTGGGATAGTCGAAGAATATCTTCCGCATGGTTTTGTACCGTTTTCAGATAGACTAGTAGCCCGTATTAAATTTAAGTTCAAAAGTAGTATCTTAAATATTATACAAGTGTGTATGCCAACTTCAGACCCAAAATATGATGATAAAATTAAAAGAACTTATAGCGATATTGAAGAACTCAGGAAAACTGTTAAATCACATGAAATTTTAATTCTTACCCGATACGGAAATGCAGATTTCAATGTAATAAATTTTAATCCGCCAAAAAGGTGATTCTCATCGCTAACTGAATTTGAACATTATTCTCTTTGACTTTAATATACCCAGCTCTTTAGAAAGTAGCGAAAGTAGTGGCATTCATGTTCGTCTATCCGTATTACTGCTCAAAAATATTTACGCTAAAAATTGAAAAATAAAATAGTTTGAAATAAAGTACCGATACTTGAAGATTTACTCGAAAAATTTAATAAAAACGCCTTTAAGAAGTAGAAAAATTACTCGATGAAAGATAATATTTCTTAAAATTTACCACTTAAAAGGAGGCATATTATGATTACTATTAAACAACATTAATACCTTCTCTCTCATTCACACTCTCTTCTCACTTCACGCTATCCGTATTGAAATGCTCTGGGTCCCTAGTCATATGGGGATAGAGGGTAACGAAATGGCCGATTCCTTGGCTCAGATTGCTGTATCCTTCCGCTTTTTTTCCTCTAAAATTCCAGTTTCTAATTTACTCCCATTGTGCAAAAAGTTCCATGTTAGATTTTGGTCAGATTTCTACGTTTTTTCCTTTTCTAATCATCCTTCCTTTTATTTTTCCATCCAACCTAATCTTCCCACGCGGCCTTGGTTTTACGATTTTCCTTCGCTTCGCCGCTCCGTTATTGTCCCTATTATCCGTTTACGCATACTCTTCTTCCTTCCTCACGTTTTCGTTTTCATCTCGCTCTTTCCCCTTATTGCCCTCTTCACCCTGACCTGACCATATCCTCTTTGAATGTTCATCCCTCGTGAACGAACGAACTTCTTTGTACTCCAATCTGCTGTCACTCAAACTCCCTACTCCTTATTGTGCCTCGTATATCTTATTGTTTCCGTCGATCTCAGTTGCTCCTATCCTCAGTTCCTTTATCGTATCAATAGCTGACCGAATCTACATTTAACTGATCCTTCTCCTTCGTTTCGTTTCTGGGCAAAGATCCTTTGTTGACATGCCCAAAGGGGGGTTAAAAAAAAAACAAAAAAACATTAATACCTTAATCAAAGTCTCGGTACGCAAAAAAAAAAAAAAAAAAAAGAGAGAAGAAAAGAATTACAATAACAATTAGAGAAACCATATTAAATGAGTATAACAACACAATCACTGGTTTCCTGTAAGCCAGGTGGTACTGAAAAGATCGAGAATAATATTTAAAACAGTTTTCAATAATTGTTGAAATTTGTGATTTCCATGCGTCGACTCTAATTGAAGTATTAATGCGGTTTAATCATAATAATTCCTTTATGCGTATTACTCTGAATTATAGTTCATCTTAATTATTATTTTTTATTTTTTAATGCATTTTTTTATCATTAAATTCCTAGAATAAATCTTGAAGTCGGTATTTAAAAAAACTACCAATCGTCCATTATTTTTGGTGAAAACCAGGTCACAATTTATTTTTTTCATATTGACGTTTCGAATACATTACACAGTATTCATCGTCAAAAAAACATACAAATACAATGAAACCCTCTCTTTAAATACATCATTAACTTACCGGTTCCTACTGACCAATCACCCCGTCTTCCAATTTGAATCAATTTTTTGACCATCATCTCTGTTGAAATTTTTATGTTTTTCAATTTCTACGGCTTCTCTAATTAGCCGCTAACTCGCATTTTCGATTCTCGCTAATATTCTCGCGTCGTGAAATTTTATTTCGTGTTGACTCCGTTGTACATGTTCAGCGCTATCGCAGATTTCTTCATTCGTTTGTGTCGGCAATCTGCTTCACGTTCCTTAATCCTAACATGTTTAGAGCCGTTCCAGTTTGTCCCACGTAGACCATGCGAACACACGGAATTTTGTACACACGTTGTGGTAAGTCGTTTTTTAAAAAAATTTTTAGTTTTCTTGTTTACCCCAAATACAAGCCGAATCTTATTCTTTCTTAAAATTTGTCCGATTCTGTCCGTGACATTTTTAATACATTATGGTAACTTAACGTTCAAAAAATGAACTCATTGTTTCCCTTTTCATTTACCTCATTCCCCTTGTTTTCACTTTGCGCAATTTATTAATTAAATTCTTCGCTTCATTTGCTTCGTACCCATTTTCCATCACAGCATTTTTTATATTTTCCATTTCTAACTTTTGCTTACTGCAAATCCTTTCCGCCCTTTTTATCAAAGTTCTAATCACCCCGTATTTTTGACTCAGGCAATGATGGGATTCTTCTTTGTGCACATATTTGTTAGTGTGGATAGGTTTGCGAAATACTGAAGTCACTATTGTTCCTTTCGATTAGCAAGAAACGCTATTATGTACCATTTTTTCCCTCTTCTACCGTGAATTTTATATTCTGATGAAAATTGTTCAGAATCTGAGAGGAACTCCGGTATTTTTCCCTACCATGCTGCCAAATCACAAACGTGCCATCTACACATACCGTATTCATAAGTTCGGTGCCCATTTCTGATCAATTTTCTTTCCTAAATATTCCGTAAAGATATTTGCAAAAATCGGCGCTAAGCATTGCCATACCTTCTTCTTGGTTATAAATCTTGCCATTGAACATGAATATATTCATGCGCGTGTCACGATTTCAATCGATTTAACTGTGAATTTTCCAATGTTTTTTACTAATTCCATCATTTCCGATACAGGTACATTAGAATTACCAAGGCTATTACCCATGGTTTTAATTGTAATAAACATACAGGAATGGTATTTTTTGATGTAGCTAAGGCTTTCGATACCACATGGCATGAGGGAATCACATATAAAATGATAAATTACAACTTCCCAAATTACCTTATAAAACTAATAAGTAGTTACCTTACAAATAGACTATTTTATGTAAACGTCGGCGCTTCTAAATCTACTTTAAACCCAATGTTAGCGGGGGTACCGCAAGGCAGTGTGTTAGGTCCTTTTTTATTTCCGCTTTTCTTATCTGATTTCCCGAAACTTCCAAATACTGAAATTGCCATGTATGCAGATGACACGGCTTCGTTCACTAGTTCACACAGACCACAGACTATACTCCGTGCAATGGGCCGAAACAACGCGCTACTTAGGAGTAGTACTAGATAAGAGACTCACGTTCAACAGGCATATCGATCATATAGATATAAAAGCGAACAAAACTATATCAGCTTTATATCCGTTATTAAAGTATAAATCATACCTTAGCAGCAGAGTAATAAACTAATCATCTATAAAATGCTAATAAGGCCTGTCATTACCTATGCGTGTCCTGTGTGGTCATCTGTTTCAAATAGCACCTATATGATGAAACTTCAGGTGCTACAAAATAGGTGCCTGAGGTACGTACTGCGAGCAAATAGGTATGCAAAGGTAACGGATATGCATGATTACGCAGGAGTCTCCCATTTTTTAAAAGATTTCATCCTTGGTATAACAGATAAATTCTGCAAAGATTGTCAAGTCCACAGTAATGAACTAATCAGGCCAATCGGAAATTACGATTCCAGGCGACTAAAATATATGTATAGCAAATATAAACACCGTAGGCTTAAGCATAATCTTTTGAAGTAAGGCAGTGAGTTGCAAATATAAAGTGTATATTCTGTAGGCGGAGCTTAGTGCGTGTATGTGTGTGTGTGTGTGTGTGTGTAAAAGAATATTTTATAAGTGGGCTAATAATAAGCTGGTAAGATGCGAATATTAACATATGTTATCTTATGGCGCCGGTTTTTTTTTGTAAGTTTTTCCTGCAATTGATTAGCATTTATCCGTAACGTTGATGATTTTTTTTGTACGCGTCTATACTACTGTATTGTGGCGAGGCTAACGGGCCGATACACAATCGTTTCTATAATAAGTATTAACAATTGTAACGAACGTGGTTAATAAATTCTTTCTTTCTTTCATTCTTTCTTTCTTTCTTTCTTTCTTTCTTAGTAAATAATGATACCACATCGAAAGACTGATAAATATCCTTTTCTCTTATAGTGTAACTCTTTTCAATTTACACTATAAACTCGGAAGAGTTTACGAATATGATGTTCCGTATTCCCTATAAAATTATTTAATTTCGCAGCAATATAATAACCTTGTCATCGTGAAAAAAATTGTGACCTGGTTTTCAACGAAAATAATAATGGTCGATTGGTACAAAGAACCACGAAAGTTTAAAATGCTTTTTAAGAAGAAAACTATTTTAAATAGTACGTATCAAAACAAAGTCATATCGAAAGATAAAAAAGTATATTTTAGAATTCTATGATTATTATTTTCTTTTTTTTTTTCGCTGTTAATTAGCGGGAGATAACTTCTTGGGCGTAGACTAGACGGAAGTACTATATGCTTCTGGAGGCTGCTTTCTGACTAATTTATCATAATTAAGGTGTAATTCGATTGCATCTTTTTTTTAACGCTGTTCGTATGATTCTCACCGTTGCTTAATATTACACCCGTATACTCCGTAATTGTTTCGCCTGCATGGCTAGTTCCCACCCCCCGTGCACTTATATATTTTCATAATCTATTTTGCACATTCGCTGTATTGACAACTGTGGTCTCCATAAGGGATCCGTGTTTATTCTTCTTGCGAACTAAAATAATATTCGGTCGCTTTGCTGTGACTATTTTTTATCTATTCTTTATTATTATTATTATTATTATTATTATGCGTCACCTGCTCGGTTTTATAAATACTATATCATTGTAACAACTCGCATAGTTGGCCGTTATACACAGCAATAATTGTTATTCAGTTTTATTCCGATATGCAAATTTAATTAAATCGTTTTAGTCTGCCTCGACTACATTTTTACATCGCAAATCAATCTAAACAGTTGGTTTTTTTATTAAGTTTTTAAAATTTTTAACAAAACTTCCGGTATTCCGCTTTTTCAACATTTTTAATTTTTTCGGTCCATTTAGTATTCTTACCATCCAGTATTATTGCGATGTTCAGTAATTTTATCCGATGGTTTCAGCGGTTATTTTTGAGTGTTTTTTCTGAATTATTGAATGAGTTTCTCTCTAATGTTGCTATTCTGCTTTTGACTTTTCACTCCTCTGTTATCACTTTCGCTTTTTCGCTACGATATTTAGAGAACAATTTCCAGGGAAGTATCGTTTACCTCTCTACGCATAATAGTGCCTTACACTCCAAATTTAGATTATAAATGTTCATATCCATTTTCTGTATTAACATTAATTATTAAACACGTGTATAACAGAAAATTAGTAATTTCGAAAATATACGATACACGCCGACACATTTTTCGGAGTTACTTACTCCATAATCATGGCAATAATAAAATTAAAGTTAATGATAAATATTCGTTTATTTATCACTAACTTTAATTTTATTATTGCCGTGATTATGGAGTAAGTAACTCTGAAACATGTCGGCCTATATTAGATTTTTTTCTGTTATATGTGTTTTTATGTATATTATTTAGTAAGTGTCTATGACTATTTTTATGCATAGATTTTATCTTTTTCACGTTAATTTGAAATCTTTCTCGACGTCTCCCGAGCATTCGGTGGAGTCCGGCATCAAGGGAGATCTTTTCCGTTTGATTAATGCCGATGCTTGAATCGGAATTATCAAAAATTGGAAGTTAAATGTAGCTCATGAAGCCAAGTCAGAATTATATGAAATACAAACGGACGTTGCATAACGTAGCGTCTCTACGGACCTACCTTAAACTTGGAGCATTCCAGCGAACATAGACAATCTTACTGCCGCATTTGCCGATTATATATATATATATGTAGTTAATAAACCAGTTGAAGACTGAAAATCTACAAAACACTCTTAACAAAAGCTGTAAAATTAAAACATAAATTCTGCAAGGTTCGTTGGAAATATGTTTTTTTTTTTTTTTTTTTTTTTTTTATTTTTAAAATAAGCTGTGAGTCTCATTGGGCAAATATGCCCGTTGTGTGAGTGCCCAACACTCTTATTAGCGTTTATTTAAGATAGGAACAGAATACAAAAATTAAAACTGAACTTATTCTATAAATCACAAATATTATTTAAAACATTAATTAATAGTATACACATACGCATATTAATACATAAGACGCCACGTAATATATATATATATATATATATATATATATAAATATATATTTGTACACCGGAAATGCAGATAGCTTAATATTTTAAATCGATAACGTGATCTTCTGTGGGAACTTGTATTAGGATAGACACGATAAAAACCAAGCTCCCCGCTCCTTATTATGCATCATATATTCTGTTCTTCTCTTCATCATCCATTATCTCATCCATTAGTAGTTCCTTTATATTGTCCATATCTGGCCGAATCAAAATTTAACTGACGGCTCTTTTCTTTTTTGTGGCTTCTAGGTGTAGGTCCTTAGCTGGCGTGACCAAAGGGGGGATCTTAAAAAAAAAAAAACCTTAAATTCTAGTAATCTATAAAAGAAATAATACATTTTCGGAGACATTTCATCGTTTTCCTTTCACCATGTTGACCCAGCATTGTTTTGTTTCCAGTGAGGTAGTATAAGTTTTAGACACCTCTTCTGTATTTTAAGGAAGACCCTAGACTTACATGTAAAGAAAACAGCCGGCATAACAAAAAAAGTGAACAAATAAAACTTAAAGAGTGTTAGTTATACAGATTAATCAGTAAAAGTTCTACCTTAAATACCTACCGCGAACGGTATACCGTCAGATCGTTAAACCTATATATTAACTTATGACACATAAATTTGCAGGTGTGGCAAAAATAATAGGTACGTTGTTATTCCAACAACAATATAATCTGCAGGGACTTATTAATGAGGTTGTATTAAAAATTTTGCCGTAACTCATAAAAACAGATTACACCAATAATACGTGAACGCGGACAAATTTCAACTTCTTTCATAAGGCAAAGCTAAATGTTTAAAATCACAGAATTTACCTTATAAATAATCCATGTATATACATGAATTTACATATATATATATATATATATACATGCCAGAGTATAATTCATTTATACATATATATATATATATATTATATATATATTTATATAAAAACTCGGGCATTTTGGCTTTGCAAGGGGCCCTGCCCATTGATCCCTCTTACTTATATTTCTATCTCTTTTAATTGTATACTTTGTATAAAATGATCAAAATTTACAACGTCATTCTTACCGGCTTCGATACAAAAAAAAAAAAAAAAGAAGATTAACATTTAACTTTCGTTACATAAAATTGGGACATTTTTTGGGAAATTTTTTCGTTACAAAATCTAATGCGGGCCGACCTAAGAATTACGTTGTAATTACTATATACACACGTTTATGCTTAATAATAACAAGCTTCAAAGTAATTTTTGCTGGTATTAGTAATTATTTAGTTGGCAGATTAATCTAGTCCCCTAATGGAACAGTTTAAAAAAAAAAAAGCAAAAAAAAATATTCTTCATTCCATAAGTTTATGAAATATTACATATTCAAATGTTTTTTTCAGGTGTGCATTTTAAAATGAAGTCTATAGTTATCATCTCTTCCGCATAATACGATTGAGGGGACGTCCATATTTTACAGTACGTTTCTGCATTATATTTTTGCATTAGATGTTTCCTTAGTAATTTTGTAATGATCTACATTGTTGAAAGATTTGCTCCAAAAATCTTCACCATATACACATGTTCTAAGCAAAAGACTGATAAATATATACACACATGTACGGCGATACAATTCGGTCCTTCGAACCTCACCAAACTACAAACCCCGTTAACACCTTCGAATACTAGATCATCTATAATACTTACAGATAAGATCTAATTGTCGGGCCTTCTCTTTCATTAGCTGGTATTTGTTCCCCTCTGTATCTCCCATTACTTGTAAAATGAATTTTTGCCGCGGTCTCCCCGTGTTCTTTTACCATTTACTGATCCTTCGATTATTGATGTTAAATATTTCTTACTTCTTATTACATGATCTGATTTCTATCAAAACCAAAATAGGCAACAATAACTCGGAAGTAGTGTATACTAGTAGAAATTTGGTATGTACGACTTGTAAATAACAGGACACTAACGGTGCAACATAGTTCACATTTATCTGAAGATCAATGATATCTTAATTGACGCTTGTTGTTACTGGAAATTATACCGTAATCATATTCAATTTAGTTCAATTCCTCTTATGGCCATCAATTTTATTATCTATTAATCGACTGTTTCATTTAATTTCTATAATTACTCTTCCGAGTATTATTTCTTAGCCTCCACATTTCTACAATTGTCTCTGCACCATACATCACCTTTTCCTTTTTTTCCCTAAAATTTCAGGAAAGCGCTGTTTCTAATTTGTAATTAGCCGCATCGTAAACATTTAAAAACTGAAAATTAATAAATTAAAAAAAACCTCATTGTCGTTCATTTTTAAATCAACTTTAAAAGAACAGGTTTTATCATTACCTAGACGCTGTTATTTGTTCTACTTAATGTCAAATTTTAGTAAATGCTGGAAACGAAAAGAACAACCAGTCAAGCTAAAAAGAAAAAAATTCTACACGCAAGTTCGCGTAAAAATTCGATAGAGCACACTTTTTATAAAATGAGATGTGGTAAAATAATTTATCAGATTACCGTTATTAGTATCGGAAATTATTTGCACTGTAATCAATCATAAAAACAGTGTCTCGGCAGTTATCAATCAATTATTACTTTTAAAAAAAGGTTGATGCATTCACTTTAGGGGTAAATGATTAAACTGTCATGGTGAAAAAGCTGAGAATTTAATATGAGACTACACCGACGACACAAACGCGCGGCTAAAGTTCAATATTACTCTATGGCAAAAAAAAAAGAAAAAAAAGCCTTACTTCCAAGCCCCTCGCCTTAAAAAACGATTAATCTATAGCCTGACTGCGATGTTGAAAGCAACAAAAACATCTTTCCACTTTTACCTTGACGAATTTTCGGCAGAGAATTATAAAGAATAACAAACTAGGCTATGCGTGAAAAAATAAATAAACAAGTGAAAACTAGTCAGCTGCAAGGTAGGTCGCTTTTAATCTAAGTAAACATTTTAATAGACCGTCTTGTGTTAAGCACAGTGTATTGTCGCATAGCACGTTAATTTTATTTTTATCATCGAAATGTTTTCGCATGATTTATCATGTTAAAACGTAAACTGTTTTTCTTACTCGGTTCGAATAATTTTTCTTCTTCTTCTGGACACGAAATGGAAATTTCTTGTTTCATCGGACACTCACTGCTTTCCAGTTGCGGCCATATTGTTTGATGTTGTGGGCGCTGCCCAGCAATCGCAATCATGGATAACTACTTCTCTTTTGATGCCGATTACATCACACTTAGCTCTTTATATAGATATAAGATATATCATAAATAGGTAAAACGGCTAGCAAAACGTGGAAGCTTCCCTTTCCTCTAGGACATTCCTCACATATTTTTTCTCTATACATTTGTTCCCTTCGGACTGCTAGTTGTACAAGTATCGATCTCTTTTGACTCCTTTGTTATTTCCTCTCATAGTAGCGTTTCCTTCTTCCCTGAATAAATCTCTTAGCGACCTCATTTTCGTTCTTCTTTCTTGATGGGTAATCGTCCGTTGCTGATAAGCCCAACAAATTTTTTAAAAAAAATTCATTATTTAAATCACGTATTTATTTAATTTTACACGCATCAAAGTAATCTTCGAATTTTCAGACTGCCTTCACGTCTAAACTGTTGCATTAACTCCGGTCATCACCTGGGGGCTGGTCGTAACAGTTTATATCATTTATCAAAAAAAAGTCTTTACCGTATCCATTATCCGTGTTTCTGCTACCTTTTGATAAGGTCCATCTCCCTGCTCCTTTTTAATATTATGCTCTTTTTCTTGTATTCTTGCCTACGTTTCTTCTTTTGTTATTAATCTCCTTGAAAGCATATTTCCGATTATTTGTTCTTCTCTCTCTCTCTCTGTATATAAACTAGTCCTCCCTGAATTGTCTCAGAACTTTTGCTTCTTCACTTAAGCCTATTTAATATCTCTTTTTCATTTTCATTTTTTTGTTTTTATGCAAAAAAACCATCCTCATCTGCTCCCGTCACAAAATCTCCCTACATATAGCTAATCCTCCACTTCAAAACTTTAATAACATTAGAAAACACTCTATCCAATACTCACCTTTCCATTTCTTCTAATAAATCCATTACTATTGTCTTTACGTACTTTTAATTGTTCTATATCTACTTTCACGGTGAGTAGCTTCTATACTTTCATTCTATTAAGTGCGTTTCTTCTACTATTCCTCCTAGCCCTTTTTTACATCGTGAAATTAAATTGGAATTTTTACATATCCTAATAACATTTTACATTAACAGAGCTAATGTAACCTTTCTCTGTTCGTCTATAATCTAAATTCTTTCCACTTCCTTTCTTCTGCTCAATCTTCTACGCCAAGTCCACTGCTATCTTTCTTGCCGTTCATTTTCTCAGATCAGCTTTTGCTTCTTCTAATATTTTCCCGAAATACGAGGGTGGTTCAAATATAAACCGGAATTTTTAAATAATTACGCGAAAAATTTATTGTGGAAAAAGTGGTTGCACTGGCAGTTAGACCGGTTTGTTACGAAGCGTGTAGAGCAATTAGAACGGCGTAAGCTCACTTTTTAGTGTAGTTAGAGCCATGAGTGAAAAAGAAGTACCAGTGTCTGTTGCGCAACGCATCATTATTCGTTTTTTAGTCAAAGACGACGTAAAATCCGTGGAAATTTACCGAAAATTACGCGAACAGTTCGGGGATGAGTGTCTCTCCAAAACTCAAGTGTACGAGTGGTGTTCCGCGTTTCGAAAAGGACGTGAAGTGGTGTCAAACATACCAAATGGGCGGCGCCCAAAAACCAGCATTACAGATGAACACGTCAAAGCCATCGCGAACAACTCATTTTGGCTGACCGACGCGTCCGTGTACGCGATATGACCGACGAATTGGGCATCAGCATAGGTAGTATTGAGACAATAATTCATGATCGGCTAGGTTATCGCAAAATTGCAGCCAGATGGGTGCCAAGACTTCTGAATTTTGAACAGAAATTCACTCGTTGGGAAGTTTGTACGCGTCTCCTGCAGCGGTATGAAGAGGAAGGAGAGAATTTATTGCGGCGAATATTCACCACGGACGAAACTTGGGTACACTACTATACGCCGCAGAGTAAACGCTCGTCTATGGAGTGGCGGAAGAAAAAAGAGGGAGCGCCAGTCAAAGCGAAGAAGGTTACACAGTCAGCTGGGAAGGTGTTGTGTACCGTGTTTTGGGACATGAAGGGAGTGATCGCAGTCGATTTCCTAACTGAACAACGTACTGTGACGGCGGCGCAGTATTACAGTAACCTCCTAAAAAACAGTCAAACCGGCCTATCGAACAAAAAGGCGCGAAATTCCGATCCGTAGTGCGATACTGCTTCAAGACAACGCCAGGCCACATACCGTTCGGCTCACGATGGAGACATCGGCCGAATTGGGCTGGGAAACTCTTGAACATCCTCCTTACAGTCCAGATTTGTCGCCTTGTGATTATTATTTGTTTGGCCCGTTGAAAGAAGCACTTGGTGGACAACGTTTCGACAGCAACGATGAGGTGGAATCGTTCGTGCGCAAATGGCTATGTGACAAGCCGCGAGATTTTTACGAAAAAGGAATAAAAAAATTGCCGGAGAGGTGGAAAAAGTGCGTAGCGTGCGAGGGGGGTTATCTCGAAAAATTGTAAAAAATATGAGCACTGTAAGTATAAAATAAAAATTTTTATGACGAAATTCCGGTTTATATTTGAACCACCCTCGTATATTAGATTCACAACGCGCTCTGCAGGCTATCGCATGTTCTCTCTTCCTTCTCCTCTGACAACTTTATAATTTTTTCACACATTACCCGATTTACAATTTCTTCCTTTCTTATTCAATCTAAATTGACTTCTTATGGATTCTTATCTAATCCAGAGCGAGGGTAACGAATCAGCTGATTCATTAGACTGTTTATCTTTTTCTACTGGTAAATTAGCCTTTTCTCATTCAACAATATTATTCTTCTATTTTTGCAGTTGCTCACTTCAATCTCTGCGGTGTACAACTTTCCTTTTACCGAACTATTTGACCATCTCTTTCTTCCCATATTTTTGATTTTTGGACTATCCTTCTATTCAACGTTCTAATTTCTTGACGATATGCCGCTTGTACTTTAAACGTAGTTTGCTTTCATTCTTCATCCTTCCGTTGTTTTCTCGCACCATCTTCATTCCTCTAATTCACTATTTACACGACTCCAATTACGTCCTCTCTGAATTTCTCTTTCAGTTGAACAATCTTTCTTCTACTTTTCCTTCACTTTCTAATCTGTATCCCTACTCTCTACAATGTTTCTTTTATTCTTACGTTTCCTTCTGGTTCTGTTATTTAAGACCTTGATTCATTTATGTCGACTACCTTCAATTTCTTGTTTTTCCTCAGCTCTTGAGTCGATATTCATGTTAGAAACTCAATATATATATATATATACTATAAAATATTAATTCGCAGTCTTTCGAACATTTCTCTAGCTGTCGTCGCTAACTGAACGTTTCGTTTATTCGGTTAAAACAAAAAGTCCTGTGCACATTCGGACGAACGAATGTGTCGGGCCAGAGAGTGACCGATAGCGGAGGCAACGATGTAAGTCTGCGGCGGTTGTGTCCCATACAATAACTCTGTGGGATACATTGAGCCGAGAGAAGTTCTCTAAAATCCCGCTAAAAACAGGCAGGATAGCGGGTACGGTGTTACTTTTGAGATAGCAGTCAATTTGTTCATTGCACGCTATTTTTCTCGTGTACTTCAGATAATTAACCGCTTTGTTGGTTCGATTTTTGGCTTACAATCGCGCAAAGTCGTCTATTTTTTCTAAGTCGTTCATATTTCATCGCTTTTTCATCAGATTTTTACATCTTTAGTCATGAAACATATTCAGTTAAGGTTATAAACTGTGTCCGGTCGGGAAAACCTTGAAGTACTTGCAGTTTAAAATTAGGTAATTTAATTTTTATAATTAAAAATTATTTTCAATTTAAAATTGCTACTCCAAAAAGCAGAGTTGGATAAATTTTGTATCTAGTATAAACCAGCCTGTATCTTCTGCAGCCATGTGGAATAGTATAAAAAGATTAACAGGCAATAAAACAACTTTTGCTATCACCCAACTCCAACACAACAACCAAATCTATGTAGACCCCCTTAATATTGCTAATACTCTAGCGAATCATTTTTCATTTGTGTCATCAGATAAAAATTATGATAAATCGTTTATCACTATTAAAGAGAAAGCTGAATTAATACCCATAAATTTCCACCATCACTCTGGTAATTATTACTACAACCAACCTATATCAAGCTAAGAAGTAAATTACATTATCCATAAATTCAAAAATACGGCTCCAGGCCCAGATCAAATTCATCCTGCTATGCTAAAAAATCTTCACCCTAAAGCTATATCATATCTCACTCAAGTGTTTAACGAAATTTTTACAACAGGCCAGTATCCACCTCAATGGAAAACAGCTACTGTCATCCCAATTTTAAAACCCAACTCAAACCCATCTAACCCACAATCATATCGCCCTATATCTTTAACCAGCGTTATTGGGAAAACTCTGGAAAAAATAGTCAACAAACGCTTAGTATGGTACCTTGAATCTAATAATATTATCACTAACTATCAATATGGCTTCAGGAAAAATCGATCTCCAATTCAAGCGGTTTGTGACCTCGAAAGTGAAATACAAAAGGCCTTCACCAATAAATCCTGTTTATATGGACTATTTTTTGATATTGAAAAAGCATATGATCGGATATGGAGATATTACCTATGTCAACTATTACACCAATGTGGCCTTCGTGGTCACCTTCCTATTCTACTCCAAAGTTTTTTAAATAACCGTTCCCTTACTGTCAGGATAAATGGTGTTTTATCTACGCCATATGAAGTCCAAAACGGAGTCCCCCAAGGCTCAGTTCTAAGTGTAACACTTTTTCTACTCGCCATAAACAATATTGTGACTAATGTTCACTTTCCACTTACACAACGGTTATTTGCTGATTACAGTATTAGTATCATAAGTCCAAACCCTCAAAGAGCGCATAGACTATTACAAGAAACCCTAAACCGCCTATCTCAGTGGACACATAATCTTGGATTCCGATTTTCTTGCACAAAAACACATTTAGTAATCTTTCGAAAAAGAAAGCCAGCGCCCAAGTTCCATACCCTGCTTTTATATGGAAAACCAATATTAATTCAAGATAATACAAAATTTTTAGGTATACACTTTGATCAGAAATTAACCTGGCTTCCACACATAAAAAATTTGAAAGCAAAATGCCAACGGGCAATTAATGCGATGAAATATTTAGCTAACCCAATAACTGGCTGCAATAGAGGTAGACTACTACAACTATATAAATCTCTTGTGCTAGCCAGAATCGATTATGGAGCACCTATATATGGCCAAGCTAATAAGTCAGCATTAAAACTTTTAGACACAATCCAGACAACAGCTCTCCGAATCGCTACAGCAGCGTTCCGCACTACTCCAATAGACAGTCTATGTGCGGAAACAGCTATTCCCCCACTCCACTACCGTCGATTACTCTCTACCTCTAATTTTGTTATCTCAGCTGCCCAAAACCCCAGTATACCTATATATGACTATCTCTTTAACCCAAACAATTCACCAAATCATATAATGATCAGGCACCAAAAATTGACCTGTCAAAAGTACAACACCCACCCTCTCTTAACCATATTTTCTGAACCTCCATCGTGGGTCTCTCAAATCCCTGAGATCCGATTGGATTTATCAAAACTTCTTAGACCAGCTGATAAAAATATAATCTTGGGAAAATTACAACTAATCCTCCAAGAATACCCTAACCACATCCAATGCTACACCGATGGCTCTAAAACCCAAAAAAGAGTGGCTTGTGCGTACTCTGTAAATAAAAAAATATTCTCACATCGCTTAAGCAACCGTCTATCTATCCTATCTGCAGAACTAACAGCTATCTTATTATGTCTCCAATATTTCTTACGCCACTTTCAACAAAACCTGATAATCCTGTCTGATTCTCTTACGTCACTCCAACTACTACAAGATCCATTTCCATCAAACCCAATTGCTCAGCGCATTAAAGTGATTCTAAACACTATGCATCTACAGTCTATTTCAACAAAATTCATCTGGATCCCAGGCCATGTAGGAATTCCTGGACATGATATGGTGGATTTGGCTGCCAAATCTGCCAAACTCAATAGTTCAATTTCTATGCTTATTCGTCCTACTGCCGAAGACCTCAAACAACATCATAAAGAGCTAATACTCTCTATGTGGAAGCAGTATTGGCATAACATAGAAAGTAATAAGCTTCGAGACCTCAAAGAAAAGCCGATACCGTGGAACTCCTCAAACCGAAAGTCACGTCAAGAAGAGATAGTGATTACTCGGCTACGTACTGGACACACCCGACTTAATCACTCCCATCTCTTATCAAATCTTTTCCCTCCCGACTGTCCTCATTGTGGCAAAGAGGGCTTAACGGTTGATCATATTTTCACATGCTTAAAGACAGCTCCTCTTCGACTCTCTCTCCATGTTCCTTCAAGCCGTGTTCTAGCTCTTAATGATTCCTCCAACTCCATAGATAAAACAATAAATTTCATTAAACAAGTCAAACTTTTCCATCTCATCTAATCTCATTCCCTTCCTAATTGAGCCGTGAAGCCCTCTGTGTAGCTATGTGGCTTCATTAATTGAATAATAAAAAAAAAAAAAAAAAAAAAAATTACTTGCCCAGTTAAAATTTTAAGTCAGCATTTTTTCGGTTAGGTAAAGTAATTTAAAACTTTCAAGATGGGGTGTAATTTGAAATAAAATTTACGGTAGTCACCGTGTTTTAAAATAATTTTGTTTAATATTTCGAACAACTGATACTATCCATCATCAAAAATTAATAGTGTGATGATGGTTCTAATGATAATTAGAGTAAACTATCTGAAACGTTAGAAATATTTTAAAACACAGTGTGTGCTATAAATTGTATTATTTCTAAATAATTCTAAAACATTCAGCAAAAACAACCGGCTTCAAAATAACCTTAAATTGAGTCATTGCGATAGTTAAATCGCTGGAATAATTGAGTTAGTAGACGGAATATCTTGCGCTCAGTAATCAGTGACGGTGAGTAAAAATGATTAAGAATAAAATAAACGTTCGTAGAAGCGTGGAAGGTAATGGGAAGCACCACGAATACTATTATACACGCTGGCGTCCATGATCAGACATACACACTTACACTGCATTTGTATTTAAAATCAAACATTTATAATCAGTGCCTAGAATAGTCTTGCATGCAATCGCATTGCATACAGAATTGCCTTAAACGCTGGCTCTTACTGACAAGATCGAGCAGCGCTCTTAGTGCTAGATAGCACACCTGATTTAAATTTCTGAAACGTTCGTTAATACTATCGAAATTAAACTAGCCTGGAGTTCTCATTTACAGCACACAGTGGCATCTGAAGCAGCTACTTATGCCTATAAACGGAATCGTCCCCTAGAAAGCTAAAATTGTGTGTGTATGTGTTATATGGTTTGTTCTAAAACTTCTTCAGTTCGTAGCACATACCATGTCCGATGGTAACTTTTACGAAACCGTTCAAATACTCCTACCCTCAATAAGGATAGCTTTTTCGTGAGTTCTTCGCAACGTAGTTAAATAATAGCTTTTTCTATACTTTCTTCTTGCGATGAGTAGACTGCACATCCCACTAGTACATTTTGCGACACCGTTTTCACTGATTTAGCGATATCGAAGCTGATAGCACTCTATTTTTCATACATTCGCTGTTCCTAAATAATACATGCTAGGTTTCAAAACGGTCAGTAACATCCATGCATTTCATTAATCGCTCGTACGCTTTGGAATTACCATTTCCTCAACCACTTTATGGCCCTTGCTAAAATCGTATATTTCAGTCTTCGTAACGGAGCAGCTTAGTACTTTTACCTGCTCGTTACAACAACAATTTTAAACATAATTTTATACGATGGTGATTTTTACAGCTGTCAATTTTGCTGTTTTCTTTCTGTTTCCAGCCAGAATCGTGATCGCGAGGCCGATGTTTGCTGTTAGTAAGCGCCTGAACTGAACACTTACGAGACTTCTAAACAGTTCCCTACTAACTATATCGGTTCGTAATTCCTAACTATTTTTTATATTACGCATTACGTATTTAAAGTTTATACCCACCAAAGGCGGATTTAACCTTTAATGTCGGGCTAATACTATTATAGTAAGTAAATATATTTTATTATTATTATTACCGACAGTAAGATCGATATTACTAAACTGAAGATCGCCGCAGAGAATAATAAGAATTAATAGCTACGCGGCTAACCTTCAGGCTATAACGAAAATTGAAATATTTTAAATTTAAAACTTTTTTCTAACTCAAAAATAAAAGATAGAAAAATAAAGTCTAGAAATCAGATTTATCTCAACTTCATCTCTAGAGGAATCTAAATCTACTAAGAAGAATAATAAAAGAAACAAATCAAACGTCCCGCCAGACCAGTTTCAGATCAGCAACCCTCAAGCTGAGTTAGACGCAAATGTCAGCGCTTCGCTCTAGATGAAATAAATATTCCAACCATTGGAAAAGAATTTAATAGAAAAGGAAGCTACCCAATATCCTTTGTCAATTTCCAACTATTTGTTGACGTGTGCCAAGGAACGCTTTTACTTCATGATATAGTAGTTGAATTCTCTGCAGATATTCCCGCTGTTATCCAGATGCTTCGCGACAATTTCCCTCCTATTAACGGATAGATCAATGAAATTCGCTTCCCTAAAATAATTGCTAAACTTCAAACCGAATTGCAAATCACAAACAAAAAATCATAAATTAGCCGTCATGAATTCCCTCATATTGAATTGGAACTGCAGGGGACTTTTCACTCATTACGAAGAATTTAAGCGATTCATCTCTACTTATCACCCAGCAATAATCTCATTGCAAGAAACAAGACTTAAAGCAAATCAAACGTCACACCTAGCTTCTTATTCTGTCCTGAAGTCTCCGCCGTCAGCTGGATTTAATGTCCCTGCAGGTACCCTATTAGCAATCCGGAGAAATCTATCATTTCACCACATTCAGCTTCATTCAGAGCTTCAAAATTTATATGTTCACGTTCATCTTCATCAGGCATTCGCTCTATGCTCTTTCTATCTTCCTTCACGAAAAACAGTAATTGAAGCTGACCTTCTCAATCTAACTCAACAGCTTCCGGCACCAATAATTCTTGTTGGCGATTTCAACTGTCATACTCCATGTCTGGGCAGTAAGATCAATATTTTAAACTTAGTAAAGGAAATAGAACCAATATTCGATATAAAAATTTGTTTAGAAAATATCGAAATATAGAGTTACAACTGAAATAAGGAATGCGAAACAGAAGTTTTACCAAAGTCAAATATTGAAGGCAAATAATGACAGTAAAAAAGTATGGAATGTAATTAAAAATCTCGTTAATAAAAAAAATAAAACCGACAATAGATGATTTCATTATAAAACATTTTGGAAATACTGCAATAGTTGCCGAACAATTTAATGAATATTTTATGCGCTCGGTTGAACAACATAGACACAACAAATGTCTCACTCAGTTGTTGAATACGAATTCCGAAAATTCCACCTTGTCTTCCTTTTTTTTATTCCACCTGCAAACAAATCCCAAATAGAAATAATAATTAACGGTCTAAAAATCTATAAGGCACCTGGATGGGATGAAATTAAGGTGCAAGATATTAAACATAACCCAAATATCTTTATTCCTATTTTGACCAACATGATCAACTATTCCATAAAGGAAGCTAACACACCCGACGGGCTTACAAGGGGCATTGTTAGACCGATATATAAAAAAGGAGTGCAAAATCAGTTTGAAAGCTACCGTCCAATAACAATAACATCTGTAATAGCTAAAATTTTAAAACACTATATTGATAAACATTTAAGAAATTATCTAGAAAAAAACAACTTACTCTATGTAAATCAACACGGTTTTAGAGAAAAAAGATCCACGATAACATTATTGAGTCAAGTTAACAGGGCATCAGTGAGATTAGCAGAATTTGACAAATACTCGTCATCCGCTTCTACGTGTTCGACACAGAGGTATGGATAGAAAAATTAGACTTTTCTTTTCCAGATAATTTTATTTTTTTATGAGAACCTCTTAATAATTGCAGCATAGTAGTCGCTTTCCGCACGGCCCCCTCTAAGGAAATAAATCCACCACACCTTTAGTAGGATTATTAAAATCAGGGATGTCCACACCTACACACACCTAGGAAACAACTAAAAATTGACCTTTTCGTAATATCCTCTTCGAACATTCTCGGCTTATTCTTCGATTGCGGTTATGCTGCTCTTGCGGGGGGAACCCACTTTGTGACAGTCGTCATGCGATGAAAAATTTCTAATAGAAAAGCTGCACCCAGCCAACAGAAATTCTCGGTATCTTGAAAGTTAGCCGGCCTTTTAGGTACGAGATTAATGCGAGGCGTTTTGTACATGCCCGATTTCCATTCACATAGTATACGTATGTGTAATAGAACACGGCAATAGCGACAAAAAAAAAGGTAGTTATAACCGACTGCCGAACGTGCACATATACGTGTGTGTGTGTGTACATGCATGACAGGGAAGAGTTTCGAAATTGAACAATTTGTCGTCAGGCTAGAAACGGTCTCTAGAATTAGAATGAAAGTTGCGAATAGCTGGTCGCGTGGGGGAGCGAAAGGAAAATTGAGTTTAAAAAGAATAAGGAAGGGACAGGAGTGGAAACGGAGCAAACTGTCAAGCTGTTAACAAGATGTTGTACATCTTAAACAGCATATTTGTTTATCGATAAGTTTCTTTCGACGGTCTGAGCGGTAGAAACTTCGCAGCAACTGAAAAACAAAAGACATTATTTACTCGCGCACCTACCTGCCCTCGCCTGCGGGTCTCACTGCACACGGCATTCTATTTGCCTTTCTTTCGTTCGGACCGTGTTTGCATATTTGACAACTCGCTGCCAGAGCCCCGGGACCCGGCGGCAGCCGCTTGACGAATCGAACGAGCGCCAAGTTATTCGGTGAAATTTTTGCGTGACTACAAAACACAATTTACGCTTTTTCCGAGACATCCGTTAAACGAGCGCGGATAAATTTATTCAAATAAACTAGACGCGCAGCGTAAGAGTAAATAAGTAGGGGCGCCGGGAAAAATTTAAATTTCCACATCGTCCTCAATTTGCGCCGTACTAGAGAAATCCAGCGGGCACCGGGGCCGTCGCGAACAGAAGAAAAATAACCGTCATTCGTTTCGACTAGTGCGATGAAAAAAAGCGCGCTAACAAAAGTACATGACTGAAATTCCTACAAGCACATTCCGCGAAAAGGGTTGCCCTGCCTGACCGGAAAGAAACAATGAAGAACGTACACGGGCCCATATACCTATATGCCTGCGCGCAGCGGTATGTATGGCGGCCCGGCAGCCGACAGCTGAATTGAGAAAAAAACGGTCGCCCGACGAAGCAGCCCTCGGCAAGTGGAAATTTAATCTAATCTAAAAAAATGGGGAAAAATGCGTCATCGCTTCAACTCGGCTGCTCGCAGCTCCGTTAAAATAATAGCGATAAACTGTCGGCGGCCAAATGAAAATTAGTCGCCAGAAGTTACTAAATGAACCTTGCAGCCGGAACGAAAAAAGCCAATCAAAGTTAATTTTTTCGCTCGGAAATTTATCTTCTCTCCGAGCAAAGAGAGAAGAAAATATCGACTCTAGCAAGGCCGCCATATTCCTCTCATTTATCACTTGACGAGAGGCTGGAAATATTTATTGACATTTTTTTTCCGAAACTTTCACCGGAGAGAAATCTTTACACCGACGCTAGTATATACAAGCAGAAACGTTCCATCTGTTACCGCTTTCTTCTATTTTATACGAGTTTTTGTCGGTATTAGGCCAAGAAATGGGAATAAAGTTTTTTTTAATTTTAAGCCTTTAAAGCTGCTGGAAATAAAACTAATTCGCAGGGGGGGGGCAGGGATAACAACAGAAGTAAAAAAGCGAGTGAGAGAATATAAGAAACATTTATAAAGAGGAGTAGGAATAGTACCAAGTTACAGTAGAGTAAATGGGCGATGGTACTGCAGAAAAGACACCGAATATTCAAATATAATATCACAGTCCCAGCGAAGTATGCGGAAGATATAGATAAAAATTATGCCGGAATGCTATGATTAAAACGAAGAATACGAGGGTAATCCCAGAAGTACCCGACGACCCCTGTGGTATAAATGGCGGTAGTATTTTTGAAAAATATTACTATCTTAGGAAATACCCGCCGCCATCTTTTAAAGCTTATTGTTCGAGTCTGAAAACGCTGAAAAACGTAAAGATCGAAAAAAAAATTGGTCATCGTTATGCGATACAATACTTTTATTTGAAGCATCGCAGAGTGCAACCGCTATATAAAAGGCGAGCTAGATTCTCCTATCGGAGGAAGTCTGATCGTTCGTTTGCAATGGTAGAATTTTGGGTGGCGGCAGAATTTAAATGGGGCCGTACGAGCTGCCAAGACCAACATCGCAATGATCCAAATGAGGCGACCGCGCCAGAAATGGCGAAGAAAATTCACAAAATGGTATTGGATGATCATTGATTGAATGTGCAGAGGAGCCAGCACAGACAAGGTAGGCATTTTAAAATCGCATATTGACTGAATATTCAAAAAGATGTACGCAAGATGGGTGCCGCGTAATGGAGAACAAAAACAGCATCGTGAGAACGTTTCAGTTCAGTGTTTGGCAATAAAACCGAGTTTTTGCGTTGATTCGTAATCATGGACGAAACACGGGTTCATCACTTCACACCTGAGACAAAGAAGACTGAGAATCGGTTTTGCAAAGAAGGCGAAGACAGTTCCATCTGTTGGCAAGGCGTCAATTTTTCGGGATGCACGCGAGATAATTTTCATTGATTACCTTCAAACGGGAAAAAAAGTAATCAACAGCGAGTATTATGCGAATTTATCATCGCAACGCTTAAGAAATCAAGAAAAAACACTTGGCTAAAAAGAAATCTTTGTTTCATCAAGACGATGCACCACCCTACATATCCGTTATCGCGATGGCCAAAATCAGTTCGAATTGCTTCCTCAGCTCCCTCGGATTCTTTTTCCAAACTTGAAAAAATGGCTGCTCAGTGAACAAAAATTTGCCAACAATGAAGAAGTGAAGTCAGCAGAGTTGTATTTTGAGGAGTTCGACGGTTCTCACTATAAACAGTGTATCGAAGCTATTGAAAATCGCTGAGAAAAGTGCATCGAGCTGAGACTACGTTGAGAAATAAAGGCACTTTTTTCAAAAACCTGCATTTACCAGACGTGATTACACGGAATTATGAATACACAAATATTCGCGTCAAGATGACTTTCGCTTTATCTAAAACCATTTTGTAGCTTCGTGTGAGAGGTGATCTCAAAAATATGGAAGCATTTTAGTTTAAAAAAAAAAAAAAAAAACTTTGCAGAAATTATAGCAGGTTAGGAAAAATTTACTTAAGAAGAAAACAACAATGGTACAAGAAAAATTTTCCCGCAGTTTACCAATTACTTCTGTGTTAGCGTTTCAAAAGTTTTAAAATACTATTTTCTTTAACCCATCTACAATTTATATTTTTCATTCCCCCCATGTAAAATACTTCCCTTTAACTATTTTCATAACTCATACAATATTTATCAGTTTTTTTTTATTTTTAAGGTTGTTTTTTATTATTACATTTTGCAAAACAGAAATAAAGTAAATAAACACAGAAATTGTACAAATATATTATACTTAATAGGATAATGATTAAATATTTTATATATATATATATATATATATATATATATATATATATGTATAATGTATATAAAAAAATTAACGAAGGAATTTAAAAAATAAGTTACAAAAATTTAATTCAATTGTTCGAATCGATCGCTTCAGTCGACGTAGCTCGTTCTTTTTTGCTAAAAATTTGGTCTACAGTGATAAAGCTTAACGTTCCCAATATCAAACAAATTCCCAAAAAGAGTAACTGAACGTGTAAATCAATCAAGTTACTATAAACGAAAATCATAGCTGACGACAGCGACTAGAACATATATAAAAGAATAAGCATATAATGTATTAAACACGCGCGAAAAATTAAACGTATTCTTCGACATATCCCAAAAAGCAAAACAAAAACAACCACATTTTTTAAATTTTCCCACAAAAAAGTGTCTAAAATTCTGATTGACATTTAGGTCTCGCTTTTGAAATAATATGAGTAAGAAGTTGTTTCGAAATAAATTGCGCAAGTTGCTCGTTGCGTTTATTAAAAATATACTCCGATATAGGGGTAATTTTAAAATTTTGCATGCGATTAGAGAAAGTACCCAAAATATCGTAATTAATTGCCTTTTTATAGGGAAGCTATTTCATAACTGATTCTTAATAATTCGTTTAAACGAATAAATTGACCGTTAAAATCAAAGGCAATTAAATTTGAAGTAAATGAATTACCGGTATTATTATTTTCTAAAAGTAGTATAACACATTAAACTTAACACTGTACAAAGCATGAATGTGCCAAGTTGTATCGATAAAAGATAACTATGTTGTACTTCGACTCATGGCTATTATTATTATTATTATTATTATTATTATTATTATTATTATTACTATACATTTTCCATTTGACATCGATAGAGAGAGAAAAAAAAATGAAACAAAAGGTCTGAAACATAAATAAATAGATTAATTAATTAATAAATGAAAAAGACCAACGAAAAGGAACACTTCAAAATATCGCTATGATGAAAAAAATAAACAGGGAAGACTACGTACAACAAACTGAAAATTGAAAAATAAATTTCTACACACTTGCGGATATAATAAAATGAAATAACACGAATAAATATCTACGTATAGCGCGATAACTGTCAATAATGAATCAACAAATGTAGAAGATATAGATATCGAGGATGTATATACATGCACATCCACGCATAACTATACACACATGCACTTATACACACTGAGATTACATTCATTTACATAGGCGCGTGTTTACAAACATCCATATAAATATTTAATGATAAATATACATTCTGATGATGGCCAGTGTAAGCTGGTCGAAACGTTAAACGAATAAATTTCTTTTAGAAGAACACAGTTGTTTCCGAAAATTATTTATTATGAGTAGTCGTCACTGTGCAAACTTTAAATATTTAATATTTCATTATCTTATGACGATGGAGAAACTAAGATAGGAATAATAAGGACGAGAGAAAAACGTGTCTGTATGCAGAGACAGAAGAAGAACTAGCATCCAACCAAGAAGACGCCCAGGTGTGAATTGAAAAAATTAGATTTGTTCAAGTGCCAAGATTAATTGTAATTGTCTAAGAGTTGTCTCACCTCTGGACAAAGAGTGTTACATATTATATCGCTGCCTTATATCGAATTTACATTCTAGTATGAACATTTTTTAATTTAAGAACGGGGACCATAAAAATTGACCTTGTAACATCTCCACGCATTCGAATATTAAACTTTTCACTGTAAAAACGAATAACAATAAGTTAATCTTATGTAACTTTTCAAATCATAGTATTCCATCATTTTCTAGATCACTGATATTTCGGGAGTGTTAAATAAAGCTTCTTTGATTTGACGTGTGTTATTTTACAGCCCTCCCCACCAAAAGAAAAAAAAAAATCCCAACACTCACTAATATAGAACCAAATATATATAACCCGCATGACTTTTTTAGTTTTGATAATATTCTCAAAGTATATTCTGGATGCTTGGTCCAACTCAAATTGTGGATAAACAACATTATGCCCAAGTATTTTTAATAAGTTCCATCTATACAGTTATTATTAATTGAGAAAGGATTTTAAGATGTTCCGTACATCAAGATGTTGGAAACTATAAACGCATTTTGTTTTCTCGTGGTTCAAAACTAATTTACTAGAATCTACGCAGCATGAAACTACAGCACTCCTTCCTACGGTAACTAAAAAAATATCTACGGATCTTGCATTTACGGGGGGAGGGGGGCAGTGTCGTCGTCAGCATATAAATCTACGTGTTGAGTATCTAGATAAAATCATTTATATAAATTAGAAATATAAACATTAATTCAAAATACTTCCTCCTGCAGGGGAGTCCATGATTACTTCGATTAATTATGTTCTTATTTCGAGTATTCAATGGCAAGTGCGGATCAGTAAAATATGATAATGCAAAGAGGGTACACTACGGTCCGAGAACATGACCAAGAGGAAAAATTCCGGAATAAAATTATTAAAAATAAATTAAATAGTGCGATAAACTTTGTCAAACAAAAAAAAAAAAATAATTAGATTAAGGAGAAATAAACACGGAAGCAAACATTGAACGTTGATTGAAGAAAGGGAAAACAGAGCGACATATATAAGGTGGAAAACTATAATATAGAGCAAGGGGGCAATTAAATACTACCGTAATAAACAATACGAGAGGATGGGTCCTGTTTGATTGGCTAAGATATAAATTTCTAAAACAAGTGAAAAATATAAATACAGCGTAATGTATTATTATTGTGTGGCTTCAGTGTGTTTTTCTCTAGATAAAAGTAAAAACTATAATGTCCGTAAATGACTTTTATCAAATTACAACTGCAACACACTTTTAATGAACTATTTTTATAATACAATATTTTCAGAGGTGAAAATTAACCGGAACAGACCTTCAACGTTTTTACATATTCAAAAAAGTGTTAAAAATTACAAATTAGTTATATATTTTTGTTCATAAAAATTATTTACTTTATAATTTCATTTGTTCAATAGAAAGCAACCGTAAAGCGATTTTCAGGTACAATTACTGATATTTTCCTTAAAAATAATATTATTATAATTCCAGAGCCGCAAAATTTTTCACTTTTTCAAATAAAAATCTATAAAACACTATGAGAAATTTATTTAAAATTCTGTACAACTGTTTCTTTTGAAATAGAAATTAGTTTAAAATAGTTTTTTTTTAGCTAAAGAGAGAGTGTCGAATACATATAGCAACTTTCTTTTTTTTTTTTTCTTTAGAGTTTTCTATTTTTAGTCGCAGAATTGAATGCAAAAATCCCTTAAAACATCTCGTCCCTAATTATCCCTATTTACACGTGTACACAATGTCACATAATCAGCGAATAAATGATTAATGCAAGGTGTTCAAACAAAATACTCTAATGTATTATAGTTAGTACTTAACTCGAATTCAAATTTTTTCTGTGATAACAACGAAGTTACACGTCTATGTCGTCTGAAATTTCAAAGCTGATCGATGACATTGTTAGTAATGATCGAAAGTGTGCACGAGTGAGTTATGATTTTGTACACAACGGAAACATGTATTAAAGTGTTACTTAATACACTAATGAGAAATATACCTCGTAAAATGTAAAAAAAAAAAAAAATAGATTAATACTGAATTTACAACAAGCGCTCAAAAGGTCTTCATTTTCTTGACTGCAAATATTAACGCATTTCTTTGGGTCGCGGAATGCTTTTTGAAAGAGTTATTCGGTGGTGAACTTGAATTGCTTCAGTAATCATCAGCTTGAATTCATTTATTGTTTTCGCATCGGCGTAGAAAATTTGTATCTTAAAAAGTCGAACGACATAAAAATCTAGACTTTAGCGTGGCAAAAGTGGACTAAAGATTGAATGAGTGTCGAAAAACTGTCTAAAAAAAATGTATTATCTCGTTTGCGCCACTTCGTTGGAGCTGGTAGTAACGTTCATACTCAAACTAGCGTTTAACGGGTTTCCGATAATGCTCAGCGTTAGTCGTGATGTTGTAAAAAAAGGGGTCTACAATACATCAGGAACGGCACACCAAATATCGATCTTTTACGACAGAAGATCTTCCTCGGTGTACGCATTTCTCTCGCTGCACCATAATCGATCATTCTGAACGTTTACGTATCCATCAACAAGAGATGATCTTCATCGGAAAAGCAATATTATTCAGCGGACTTGTATTATTCAAAAAAATATAAATGTCGCGAATAATCAGGTGACTTTTGTTTTTATCATGCGGTAATGCGACACGGGTAAAGGTCTAAATCGTGCAGAGTGCGCGATGGTCACTTGCATATTATCTCCATATTACGAACAGTTTTACGGGGAACAAGATCCTTTCGGTTGCCGAACTTGCTCCTTGGTGCCTCTTTGCTTTGTACCAATATACATCCGCCACCCACTTTCTATTTCCGTATTGCAGATTAACCAATTCGCTGCACGATTTATTGTCGCATTGTGTAGCTTACCGAACTCAATACAAAATATCTTCCGGGCAACATTAAAATAATGTTTAATGATAAAATACGCTTTCGCTGCGCAAAAATCCATCACTTTCAATCACTCACTGCTACCTATCAGCTTGTAAATTACAGGCAATGTAAACATAACAATATAAATGTAACAATGTAAACATAATTTCGGTGTTGTCGCATTTCTTTTTTTTATTCTGAAAAATTATCACCTTCTTTAGTTGATCGTGCAGGGAAAAATAGTCAGAAAAGCGATAAAAAGGTCATCATAGAAGACTAATGACGTTATCAAACTTATAATAAATACAGAATAGCAACAATTTTTCTACTGTCGGAGCAAATGAGAAATCAAGTCAAATCAAATCATCGTATTATTATTGTTATCACCATGAAAACCGCCAAATGCGCTATTTAACGTGAATAGTGGAAACAAAATTTTCAATTACAAAATAGAATAATACAAAACAAAGCAGTAGATATTTCAACTTAACGTGTAAATAAAACGAAATAAGTTACAAGAATATTATGCCAAACAAACCAGAGGCTATGTATGTACAAACGGTTGGGGTTACATGTGCTAACTTGTTATTTTTTTATTTTTTTTTATTAAATTATTGTATTTTTTTAAATTTTTAAAATTTTTAAAATTTATTTATTAATAATAATACTATTTGTGCGGCATAGGCCCCCGAATTTTACATCTTTAAGATGTATTATAATTATTACGGCCACCATCATTAGTGTAATTTCCATAATAACATAAAAATATTTTAAAAAAAGGTATACAGTTTTTATATGCTACTTAATTAATTATTTCGAAATGTGGAAAATAATATAGGTGTCTTCACACGGAAGTGATTATTAACAATTTTTAAATAATTCTATTTGATTTTAAAAAGTAATGAATTAATTGTAAAAAATTAGCTTTCGTTAATTATCCGTGGGCGTAACATTCTCTCTCCCGTCGTTTCAATTGATTAATTTTCTATAACGAATTCAATTCGTAACAAATCTTTATCGCAATGACATTTGCAATGAAATTTTCCCCGTTAAATTGTACGTAAATCTCTCCCTATTAATACACTAAATCTACAATGGAGAAGGCATCTCTCTATTTAAGTAATGAAACTATTACATTTCGTAATTATTTTGTTTTTTACATCACTCTTTAATTTTCATTTACACCTTTTTTTTTAAATTTCCTATGTGCTGGATATTATTTTGAACAGCTCCGCCGCGTATTTAAATGTACGCCCGCTCGATATAGTTAAAAAATCACGGAATTAAATAAAGCATAGACATTAAAAAACGTGGTATAGCTTTAACGTTTTTCAAGAATGGTCTCTAAAAAATGACGGGCGTAATATTCTATTATAAAAGCAATTTTGAAATATCGGACAACTATGTGACATTCTCGATGGATAAAAAATAAAGCCGATATAATATAATTTATTCGTTTGTTAAAAAATGACATAAGCGATAATAGTTATTTTCTGACCACGAGTAACTACCCTACCGAACGGTTTCGGCTTATCAAAGCAAGAATGTTCATTAATAGTGAAATATTTAATTAATAATAGTTTACGCGAGATGATACATTATTAAAACCTATTAAAGTTACATTCAAATTGCACTATACACAAAATATATTCTCTACCTTTAATTATTCAAATGTTTAAGTAATAAAATGATTAATGCAAGGAAAAAGGTAAAAACACTAAAAAAAAATAAAAAGCAGCTAAACTCCAATAAAGAGTAGGATAGAAAAAAGAAAAAGAAACACCATCTTCCAAGAAGGTATCGTTAAATAAAAAATATAAATATGTGAAACAGAAAAAGCGCAAAAATAATAATAGCAACTTTAAATTCAAAAAAAAAAATGTCACTGTAACATCAATATTACTTTATTAAAAATGATTGATTGATTGATTGATTGATTGATTATTCAACATAAAATTTTCGCCAAATTAAAAGACTGTACAATTTGAAAATTTTTGTTAAATATTTCTTAACATGTAAGTGTATATTTTATATTGCGAAATATAGTTTCATATTGAAATGCTGAAGCTAGTTAAAAATCAGTTCTGAAAAAGCAGCATGTTCGATGTAAAAATTAAATGTATACGCAATAAAATCATTCAGCCAGATTTAGTTCCATCTCCCGTCTAGCAAATCTGGATAATTCTTAATTACACTTTTACGATTTTTATACAGATATAATACTACGAAAAATTGCCGATTTAATAAAACTTTAAACATAAATGATACATTAACCGGTTGCAATTATTAACGAGTATGTTTTTTACACAAATAATTGTTTTTTCCTCTAATGTATCAATTTAATTTTTCCTATGTCACACGTACGAAAAAAGAGTGAACGTGCATTAGAATTAGAATTTAGTATCTTTTTGCTGTTTTTACAATTCACTATTGATGTGACGACAAAATAAAGAAGAGCGCATATATGCACTTTAAATTGATAATGTAAAATACATATCGCGTAAAGCAGTGGCGGATCCATGGGAGGGGCGAAATAGGGGACATTTCTCCCCCCAAAGAACCAAAAACTTGATGAAAAAAATTGTTACAACAGGGAAACGTAATTTGTACTATAAACGATTTGTATAAATGTTACAACGTATGGATTTAATTATACAACTAATATTTAATACTGTTTTCTAGTAAAACTATTCATGTTCCGTTCTTATTATGTTTTAAACGCAACTATCGTCGATCTTTTGCCTCTTTTTTATTTATTTCTACTTTTTATTTTGTAATTTTAATTAAAAATAGTTCAATGAAAAATATATGTATTTTTTTTTTTTATCTGCTCGCGGACAAAAAATTCGTATCGGATTAATAACAAAAATAAAAAAGAAATAAAGGCTAATCAAAATACTATCGTTCGATTTTTTCTAGTAATTTACTATTCAAATTATAAACTACCATTTTTTAGGTATAATTTTATAATTTCGTTTTATTTTTCACCCTAAAAATAAAACAAAATTTTAATTAAAAATTGTAATAATTATGTATTTTTAATACATTTTTAAATTTCTAAAGAGATGGTCGGCATTTTGATTTTCTTTATGAAACAAGGTGAAGATATTACGTAATTATACAATTTCCCTCTCCAACCTCTGCGTAAGGTCCTTAAATCGAATGGTTAATAATAGAGTTTAAAGCATCTAACGTGTCTTCGCTTCATTACAACAATTATGATAATGGAATATCATTTGCATTACTAATAAATTAAGTGTTTCAATTTTTATGATTTATTATTTCACGACTAATGCACAGTGGCTACAAGATTTAGGCTAAGTAAAGTTTTATTGTTTATTACCCGTCACTGACCTTCTTTTTAAAATATTAATACGTTATCAACTGATATTCTTATTCCTAATATATAGAGTCACTGTTGGAATAAGAAAATGTAATTTTGAATCCATTCGCTAGGGGTGCTTGAAAAAGTATAGAAGCGTTTTGTAAAGTGGATATCCCACCCACAAGATATCCGGTAATGATGCGCATTCATCCAAAATCATAAATGACGTCCAGAAAAATTGTAAGTTCTACTTGCAAAGGAGTAAATTACACATTCTAACACAGCTTTTCTAAAATTTTAAATTACATAAAATTTAAAATACACTCCTTAAGTTAACAAACCTGTATAAAAGCGATTAAATTTATAACGGAGAAATAAACGGTCATTCTGATTAATGCAATCTATTCAGAAACATTTATACTTGAGTTTAATTCATTTTTTTGATCTCAGAAGTATTTGATAAAAGTTTTTAAATCTTACCTGCACAAATTTAAATAGAGCAAAAGCTGCAGCACTTTCCTTGGGATATAATTTGCATATTACACTGTACACCTGAGTATTGAAGCAACTATCTCCAATTCCAAGAGCAAAACTACAGAACATCGCTATGTACGGACTAAAACGAAATACGAATCATCTTTAGCAAATTACGAAATAAAATTTAAAAAATGTAAGTATTACATATAAAGAAGGTACATTAATTCTAGACGATGAATCATTTTATTAAATTGCCGTTAAGGGGTTATACCGATTTAAATGCTTGAAGAATAGACAATTTTTGGGATTTTTTTTTTTTTCGTAATGCAATAAAACAATTAAAATGAAATTTTGAGGATCTATTATACCTATAATGAATGAGGTGTAGAATATAATTTTTTTAATTTGTTTTTTTCCCAAAATGGCCGCAGCACAGACGTTTGAAGCAACATGTCTTTTTTTGGAGGAGGTTTATGGCATGCGTAATAACTTTTTTTCATCTGCGCCTAGGACAATAATTTTTTCTTCTTCATAATTTACATTAAATTTGTCAGAGTACAGACAATTATTTTAAAAAAAAAAAATCGTTTTTCGTAAATTGACATGAATTTGAACTTTTTTCTTCTTTTTTTTTAACGAAAAAATTAACGTTTAAATGTTTATAAAAAAACGTAATTGTTAATCAATCATTAAAATCGTGTGTACTCCTCTTTAAAATATATCTAAGAGGCTACAGTTTTCAAGTCGATCGAATGAAAATTGCAAAAGTTATTTTGAATGCCGATTTGTGAAAAACATGATTTCGAGAGCAATGCGTTCAAAGTTTTGAAATCGATTTACTACGTGAAAAATTAAAATAGGAGCTTGTTGGATTTTTAACCTTTATTGTGCTATCCCAGGACCGTAAAGCAACTCTTTCAAGTTAACATTTTCGTTCTCGGCTTCTTTCTATGAAGATTTTATGTCCTGCCTAACACATCTTCTCTCGTTTTCGATGATGAGCGATTCGCGGCTTTCACGCGGAACTCGTCGATTTCAGAGCAATAATTGTATATAGTTCACTCCCGATTACTAAATGCAACACTTTCATTATTTGGAGTAATCCTTGAAAACTATCGTTGTATAAAACTGTAACTATGTTGCATCCCGTATTTATGATATGTTTGCCATTAGGTATTGTTTTAGGAGGTATGGTCCAAACAATCGAGTTGAAAGACTCGTTACTAATTTTGCGTGTACGACAACTTAATAATAATTTGAAAACGTATATTTATTATTATTATTGTTTGTTGCAAAAAATCATTTGGAAAACACGGAGTTTAAACCGATGCAGAAGAGAATTTCAGAATCAATGTGTCCCACTAACACATAAGAATCACGTTTACACGACGAAGGTAGAATAAAACAGCAGCTAGTCTAAAAATATTTTCGAAATGTTTGTCTCCAGTAGACGGTCATTCAATCGTCAAATGGATCACCTTATAGCGAAACGATAATAGCCTATTTGTATATTAATGACTACGTACCATTCTTAGCTCGGGGTACACTACATTTTTTGTCCCTTGACTATGTCCTGTTACTTTATATAAGTTAACAAAAGCTAATTGTTGTGCAACTGCTAAGTTTTTTGTTTTTTTTTTCCAAATAAAAGATGAGTAAGAATGACGTGGTGAATTTAAAAAAGATTTTCCTAAAATAATTTTAGAAGAAAAAAATTTGGAAGTCAAGGAGGCTTGCCTCCTTGCAAAGCTCGTTATATTAATTACAACGTACGTTATGCCGAAGAATTTACAGACGAATGCTCCGGATATCGTGGATCAAGCATCGCTCTAATGCTTCAACATTAGAGGAGCTGGGAATAGATCGGAAAGACAGATTAGGGCGTGTGATAAAAAGGGGCCATTCTTCGGCCATGCGATACGCCGAGATGGATTGGAAAAAATGGTCATACAGGGAATAATAGAAGGTAAAAGGAATAGAGGACGACCTCCGACCCGGTTCATAGATCACATTTAAAACACAACAACTGGTGGAAGCAGCTCAAAATCGAGAGAAATAGAAAAGAATTGTTGAGTTATGTTCATGATTGGTCACGACGTCTGAACACAGACAACGACACAGAAGAAGAAGAAGAGAAGAATTCTTAGGCTACTCCCCCTTAGAAAAAATGTCCCAATTTTATGTAACGAAAATGTCCCAAAAAATGTCCCAATTATATGTAGAGTTTATTATATTTTGTAGGATCTCTGTGATTATGTTATTATATTCATATGAACCGATTTAGAATTACGTTGTAAATTTTGATCATTTTATACAAAGTATAGAATAGAAAGAAGCAGAAATATAAGCGCAAGAGGGGTCAAGGGGCACAGCCCCTTGCAAGGCCAAAATGGCCGAGTTATATATATATATATATATATATATATATATATATATATATATATATGTATGTATATATAAATATGTTAAAATCGTTCAAATAATAAAGTTTTTCTATCTGTATACAGAGTACACAGTTAATTCAACGCTTGCAGCATACATATTGTATTTGGCAGAGGGGGGAGGTTTCTTTTCCTAATGATTCTGTACAGACACTCGTGGGTTGTTAAAACATTCGCGGCCCTGTTTATTTAATGTATTTACCGATCTATAGTTCAAATCGAATACTGCGACAACCATTTATACGTATTAAATATTACTTACCTAGGCTGTAAAATTGATACATCCGTTGTAGAATGTGAAATTGCGCTACCTGGTATGTTTAAAAATATCAATACAAATGCCACAAGATGGATAACACAACCAAACGCAATAACAGAAGTCGAACCCAAGCGTGTTATTCTCTTGCCGAATACGATGAAAGAACCTCCTCCTTTAAAATTGAAAAAAAAAACAATACAGAAAATATGATCTCTTATATCTAATAATAATTGCTAATATTTTATTTATTTATTTTTTAACATTAAAAATACCTAACGAGACGAAAATGTAGAAAAGTGTAACATTCGTGACGATTTCCGGCGAAATCAAGGAGAGCGCGTATAAATAATAAAGAATAAATCGTAATAAAAAAATATTTGCCATAGTAATTATTATTTATGTGTATTTCACGCGGAAAGTAACGCAAGTGCAATTTTATATACTTCAACATTCTACCTACAAAGTTCCCTATTTAGATTATCGTGTTATGATTGGCGAAGACTTCAAAATGGATTCAATCGAAAAAATTGATCTAAACGCTCGAGTGCGCATATAGGAGGAGTACAGTTTGGTTTAGTTGCAGTATTAAAACAGACGTTACTACAACACCAATGAAGAAGCCGCGCAAAATGCGTAAAACACTGCAGAAACCAAAATTGACAATGACGAGGAATTATTAAAAACCTCGTATTCGAACCGTTAATTACAATGGAATACAAGGAGGAGCCATCGTTCACGAAGATGATTGCAGGAATCTACACTCAAAATCAGACGATGAGCCCAAGACGACAGTGAAGAAGAGACGCACGATTGCCTTGATTTCTAACACCCTATTATAGTTTAATTATAGTGTAACTACAATAGAAATTGTTATTTTTCACTACTCAAATATAAAATAGGTAGCATTTTCAATGTCCCCTTAAATGTAAGTGCCATCCAGTAAATTTTTGTTACACTTCTCAACACTTATTATGTTGTAATTATTTAAAGCATTTGGCAATAAATACTTCATCCAGAAACAATAAATGCTAGCGTTTTTATTATGCGAAATGTTCCGATTTCGTACATTTCAATCTACTAACTTCTTCAGGCGCTAATGCAGAAATTTTCAAATTGTTAACATCGGCGCGTCAAACTAATAATGCAGAAATTTCGAGTGCCGGAACTGTAAAATTCTCGAAACGAGAAACAATTTGAAATAATATCTTTCTAAAAATGGAAAATTTTGAAAGAAACTACAATTGATAGAATATTTTGCTTAAAAAAAGCTCCGAATACAAAATTTACTGTAGAACTTGAATAAAAATATACTAAAAGGTAAATAACAATTATTCAATAACAACATCATTTCGATATCATGGTAATTCTTAAAAGAAAAAAGCTTTTTGTAATCGGCACCAAATTCCTAAATTACAACAGTATTTTCTAGAAACTACATTAAATGAATATAACACAATACAATCGCTCGTTTTCCATAAGCGAAGCATTTATTAACATCAAACAAAAGTTAAATGTAGTTTTTAATTTTTTATTGCAATATGTGAATTCGGTATCGACTTCGTAAACTTAATGTTGTTTAAAAACTATTGTAATTCCTCGCATATACTACTCTAAAACGTGTATTATTTTTTATTGAATAATTATTATTTCTTAATTTTTAGTGCGCTTTTATTAAACTTTTAAAGAAAATCTCGAAATCGGCACTTGCTTTTTTTTTTGGAAAAATATTTTATTTTACAATTTTTAGTGTAAATATTTTTGACTGATAATATACAGATAGACCAACCAATCATTTTTGCACTTCCTTTTTCCACGCACCAATTATTTTTTCTTTAATATATAATTAGGGATTGTACTTATTAATTTAATTAAAACTGAATCATTACCAATTCGTAGATTTACGCCGCGAAGATAGATGTAATATATGTATATTACTTTGGATCCTTGTTAATTCGCCTAGATAGTAATTTTATATTATTGACTTTAAATTCTAGTAATCTATAACAGAAATAGTACACATCTTTAGAGACATTTTGTTGTTTTCCTTCTACCAAGTTGATCCAGAATCGTTTTGCTTCCAGTAGGATATAGTATAAGTTTCAAACACCTCTTCTGCATTTTGCTTATTTTATTTTTCTCCCTTTTCTTAGCCTAACATAATATATTTGAATTCCATATAAAATTCCGGACATTATTATTAAATTATAGAGTATATACGTAGTATTTGATGTGATAGTACCTGCTTTATTTTATATAAAGCTGGAATTGTCTGTCTTATTTTCGAATTTTAACTTTGAATGTATTTTTTCCAGTTTAAGGATTTATCGATATATATATATATATATATATATATATATATATATATTTAAAATTTTCCACGTTCTTAAGCGGTGGACAACAAACAACACAAATTAATATTGTTATTTATATGAACTAGTTAATGTATGCAATCATTATTATGGAGGGTAGTTCGCGGATCGTGTGTATCATATGTTTAGTACTGTTCCGAATGTGCAGTAATTTAGATTTATTTATATTTATACGTAACCTCCTATCACGTGCCCATTTACGCAAATTATCTACATTCGCTTGTAATAATTTTTCCGCGATCTCTAAATTTTTTTACTCGATTAATAAAGTAAATATCATTAATGATAATGATCAATACAATTAAGAAAAATGCGATAAAGAATGTTAAATATCAAAATAGAGCATATTATTATATACTCTATTTTAATATTTAAAATCTTTATCATATTTAATTGTATCACTAATATATCATTTTATTAGTTCACTATTATTATTAATAACATTCTTATAATTATTATTTCCGAAATGATTATACTGATTAACTGATTATTGTTCTCAGCGGTATCAGCAGTTCAACAAATATTATTAGTATTATATGTTATGTCTTGAGAAGTATGATAAAATAAATTAATCGCAGTAAGAAATATTATTCGGACATAATAATAATATAAGCGAATTAGAAGGAAATAACGTAATTTCGTTCGAAGTGATATTTTATTTTTGTCGAACATTTACAAAATTTCGCAGTTCTCGAAGATAGCACCACCATTAGCAATGTATTTTCGTAATGTTCCAGGGATAGTAAAATGATTTAAACAACCACATTAACATAAACACGCGCAAGCAAAATCATTATGTCGTTATTATCGAAAATTAATTCAATTAAAATTGTTGACAAAGAACCGTTTTACTCACCTAATACTTCTCCTAATCCAAAGAACACACCGGAGAGGCCAACTAACGGCTTCGGATTCTTAGCGATTTTCGATGTAAAACCGATACTAGAGCCGTAAACACCGTTTGCAAATGATGACAGAACACCTGGAAAAAAAAGGAAAAAAGTAAAAATTATACGAAATATAATAAACATACGTAACACCTATTATTAACCGAAAATAATACTATTTTATTGTAAATAAAATCAACATTTAAGAAATAACAAATTAATAAATAAGTCAGATAATTTAAAATCGAAAATAAAAAAGAGAAACTTGACGAGGGTAAAAAATGTTTTAATTTTAAATTGATTTCGTACACAATCAGTAAAATTTGATAACAGTTTAATTGTGAACAGTTGTAAAATGTAACCGTGATAATAATATGAGATAATAATGCCTATTCTACGTACACGAAATTGGGACAATTTGAATAATTGAAATATTCGAACAAATTACAAAAATTTAACTAAACGCCGATTCGTTATACCCTTTACGATTTTATAGAAATTAATGGAGCGCATAAACTGGTGAAAACTAATATTTAACTGTACCAATATAATAATATGTTCTGCCAATTAGTAGCTTTAGATGTAAATATTATAAATCTCAGTTTAAAAAATAAAGTGATTCGGGGAATAGATATATAGAAAATTACACACCAACCATGTTGTTATTTTAATAGACTTATTTTATTTTTAGAATTAATTCTATTAAAAAACGAAATAAATACAAAGTCGTTAATACTGCAAATAATATCTCGTTAATGCAAATGAGTTTGACTTTAACAAATCGAATACAAAAATATAGATTTCACCATTCACATAAATATTATTGTTCTACACAACTTACTAATAATGACAGTTAAATTAATAGGCAACGCATCGTCAATTGCGCGCATCGGAAGGGTAAAATATTTAATAAAAATAAAACAACACATACATTATTACTTCGCGATAAAAGGTAATTTATTTTAAAGAAAGTTAATTAAAAATTGTAACCTCGAAAAATAAGGACCACCCTATTTTTGATACTTAGCTTTCCTTATTCTCTAATTCCGCCTCACATTACTTCCGAATTCGACTTCTTTCTAGTCCATATGCTTAATTTCAAGTATATGCGACGCTCCATTATTATTTCCTTAATGCGACTTCAAAACCGATCACTCTTTTCTTCCCTCATCACGTTTTTGCTTTTTTCTATCCTTATCTCGCCCCATTGTCCTTCACATACCTCTAATTCCTCCATTAGTGATCCTAATTTTTTGAATGCTTGGATTTCTTTAACTAAACCTGGATCTTCCCATCCCTCGTAATGCTTCGTATATCCTTTCCTTCCCTCTTTATCGGTAATTCTTTTATTCGATTTTTCCTTTACTTCCTCTGTTTCCAATCAGAAATTAATATAATGTAGCTTCTAAGTTCGCGCCTCTTGTTCTTCTTCTTCTTCTTTCGGTGCCATGACCGTTCTCGATCTTAGGCTCATCTGATGGCAAGCCTGGTTAATTCTTTGTAGGCACCCCTATCCTTTGCTGTGTGGAACAGTTCTTCAACACTGCAACCTGTCCATGTCTGTAGGTTCTCGAACCAAGATAATCTTGTTCGTCCAACTCTTCTTTTACCTTCCACCTTTCCCATTAATATATTCTGCAGTAATGTGTACTTCGGCCCACGCATCACATGACCGAAGTATTCTATTTTTCTTCTTTTGACAGTGTCAATCAGCTCCTTTTCTTTTCTCATTGTCTGTAATACCTCAGCGTTTGTCTTCTTTTTGGTCCACGGTATCCTGAGTAAGCGTCTATAACACCAAAACTCAAAGGCTTCAGATACAATATAACATAGATATATTATTATCAAAAACTACTGTCATATTTGTTTACCTGCTTGCTTGCTTAGTTTTTTTCTCTATACCGATCACAACTTTCATAAACGGGAAAAATATTTTGGCTTTATTTTTAATAAATCTTTACTTATTAATTTATCGTGTATTTATTACTAACCGGAATATAAAAATGTTATTACTAACAGGATCATTTGTATCTGAAACAATAATTTCACCGCAGTGAAAAAAGCTTCAATGGGACCTACATTTGTAATCTCTGTCGTTTCCGCTCCTTCTTCCTGTACCGGTTTTCTTAGAAAAGTCAATAACACTATTCCAATTACAGATACAGCGGAAAGTGTTATGTAAACGAACCTCCTAGTATCCGCATCTATGTGATCCTTATTTTGGAATGAGAAGAAAACGAACAGATTACCTAAAAGTATACTAAAAATAATATGTATCGCATCAGTAAGTTCTTGTAATAAAAGGATAAATATATATTTTAATCTTTTGATGTTTGTATACTAAAACTAGATAGAAGACATAAAAAGGAATATAATAAATAGTACTATTGTTCACCCATTTCGACCATAATTATTATTAAAAATTTGAGGAAGACATATATGAATTTGCATAATTCCAAAATTCTATTATTTTCTCTACTCTTATACACTCATTCATTGTGTATATTTGAGAACATACAGTTTTATATGTAATTACAATACAAAACAATTCCGTACCATTATAATTGAATAAAAAATAAATTCAATAAAATAACAGTAAATCAAAAAACCCTCGTTTATTGATATTAAATGATACCTTAAGACTTAGTATACTGTAAAAAAGAAGCAAATAATGATGATTATTAAGAAAAATTAAAACATTTTAATAAGAACAGATTTACTGGCTATAGCGTTTTCTATTTTCATTTTTTGTATTAACTTTTTATTTAAATAAAATAGAAAAATAACTGTTTTAAAAATTTTTATTAATAACACTACTAAACGAAAAAAAAAAAGAAAAAAAGAAAGAAAATCGGTTAATTAGCAGGGGAGAAAAAGGTACTGAATCGTTTTGTCTTTGCCTATTCATATATAGATTATAACATACGTAAATATGATAAAATTTTAAAAAAACGCAAAATTTTTTAACAAACTTAAATAAATTGATTGCATTGCTTAAAACGATATTAGCAACTGTCCAAGTATTACCATTAAAATACGAAATCGAAAAAATATTTATAATTTTTTCAATTGAAAATAAACTCAATTTGCAGGAAATTTTATGTAAATAGTAATTTACCAAATCAGAAATGCAGAAATTACACTGACAAGTATTTTGTAAAACAATTTCAAATTCGTAGGAAAATTATGCATTTGTATCATTAAACAATTTTCCTCTGTAAGAATCGAAAGAACAAAGAACATAAATTTTGTACCGAACTTGTATGCAGTGTCCTATTTCTTTCTGATATTGAAATAAATATCGTTGATATTAAAAATTTTTTGTTTCAGAGTGCTAAAAAAGTAATTGAGCAATACTTGGAAAAATGTCTGAAAAATCACTCGGAGGGAAATAAGCTGGTAAATAATAATGAATGTAGTTTTAGAGAGGGAAAATCGACGCGATATTACTACTTAGAACACACTAATGTCAGATATTAATAAAGGATTAGCAGTGGGTAAACAATTTCTGTTAGTTTTTTTAGACTTCACTAAGGCTTTCGGCCGACCGAGAAATATTAATTGAGGACATGAGCAAAATAGGTGTAAAAGGGAGGTACCCCTAAAATGGTTTTGGAGTTACATAAGGGGAAGGAGAATTTTTAATAAAGATCGGGAATGAACATAGTAGAAAAGAAATAAAGAATTACGAAGTTGGACAAGGAACAATATTGGCGCCGATACTTTTTTTGATATATACGAATTCGCTCTACCGATGTGTAAAAAACTCTAAGGTGTATGTTTATGCGGATGATATCGCACGAGTTATTGAGCACTCTGACATAGGAAGTGCTGAAAAATTGTTGTAAGAATATCTCAATAATGTAGGCAAATGGGCACATGACAAAAAATTATTAATTAATGCTAAAAAAAACAACAAAAGTGACGCATATAAGAACCTCAAGCCGGTTTAGAGCGTTGGTTACTAAATTAATTTTACATAATACGAGGTGCCTAGACAGTAAGGAAATATGTGCTTGTGAAAAGTTAGAAAATGCGAGTGAATTGAAATATCTTGGGATAACATTAGGTAAAGGTCTAACAATTGACAATATTGCGGGAAAAGTCAGGTAAACTATATTCTTGCACTATATAAATTAAAACAAGGTATGCCGTGCAAAAGGCTAAGGTTATATTTCGAAGCAGTAATAATGTCCAAAATTAAATAGGAAATCGGATTTGGGGGTGAGGCAAAAATTACAGAAATGAGGAAAATTAACAAATTGCAAAGAAAATGTTTAAAACCGGTCTTACGCGACCAGACCAAGATGGATGCATTAGCTAACATCACTTGATGGAACAAAAATAACAAAATGTCAGCAATAATATCTTATATTATTACAGCAAATTACTGAGTGCCAAACTCGAAAATAGCGAGTTATACAGGACTAGAAATTATGATAAAACGGCATTAACAGTAAAATAGATACAATGGAGAGAAAGAGGAATTGACAAAATTAAGGGGGGAAGATACCAAAGGAAATTCAAGATGAAAAAAATTTGAAGAGATGGAAAAACCAGGTGAAAATTTGGTTGATAGCGTACTGTAAAGAGTAATAGAAATAATAACAAAAAAAATCATAATAATAACCATTTATGCCTACGTTAACACGAGACTGGTTACTATCTGCAGATTAAAGCTGCCCTAATGGGAGAGTGGTAGTTGTATAAGTTAGTATATACTATAGTATAAATTATATTATACTATTGTAATATATAAACATTTTAAAGTATTGTAGTAGAAAATACTACTTCAGACGATGGTGTATTATAACGTAAACGATAAATTAATAGGAGTGAGGTGGTAGCATTAGAGTATAGTGTAAATTATTGTGTATTATAGTAATGTATAAGTTAACATTTTTTTGTTGTAGTAGAAAGTATTATTTAAAAAATGAACGGTGTTTGAACCAACTAATTAAATTCCTCTTTAAAGTGTGCTAGTATTCTATATGATTTCCTGATTCCTATTTCCATGACCCCAGTAGATAGATTGCTTACAGAATGAGACGACTGGCCTTTACGCGCGTCGATGCGATTGTTCGCCGGCTGAATATTTCTATGCGACGCTAATACACACGACTACAATTGTAACTGACTACAGTCGCTTGATTTATCGAAATACAAATGCAGCCCAAATGAGTGCTATACTGCTGTGTACGAAACTAGCGCCGCATACTTTTGTCATCGCTCGGTATCGAACCCGAGACCTCCGGATCGGAAGTCAAACGCTCTAGCCACTAGGCCAAACGCGACGACAGGATATATATATACATATACATATCTTGTCTCGTTACAGACCCGAATCGCTCCCAGGTATATATCCAATCTGAAATTGAATATTGGTTATACCAGAGAATTATCTGGGGGAAAGTAAAAGCGGCTGAGAGTAAGGAACTGGCCTTTCTACTCTCATTAGTCCCTTTGGGCTTAGTACCATTATGAAAAGCTTAACTTCGCAATCCATGATACCTTATCAAGGATATATGGGACTTACTTTAATTTACTTACTTATATTATGTGTATATATATATAATACATTTCGAGAAAAAATCAATAATCATTTAATTATCAAAGTTTTTTTTCTGTTCTTACAAAAATTAGCTGTAGGAAATTTCTGTAACGCAAAATTGAAGACCTAATAGTCCATCTGCGTAACAAACTTAATAATAATAAAACTAATATTAATAATAAAAAGACAATAAAAATTTATACGTCCACGGAAGATCGAGACCGCGGATGTATCCCTGGATATAAGTAAATAAACACCGAGTATTACATTTAGCATCTCTGGTCAGAATCGTAAATTAAATAATAGACAAGCTAACAGTATTCAAAATAAACAAACTCACTAGTACATATAGGTGTACCAAAATTATACAAAACAAGATATGAAAATCGCAAAAAATGAAAACTATTTTTTTTTTTTAAAAACAAATGAAAAATTATTGCGTTGGTAAAAGTTCCTTTTTAAAAGAATCTTTTGATTGAAAAAATGAAAACGGAATTAAAAGTTATTAAAGATAATATTAAATGACGCGCAAAGTCAATTTTTTTTTTCAATCTATAATATCGGTGTACTGCTGGACGGTAGGCTTTCCGCCCATTTTCTTCCATTCGTTCCGATCTTGAACTCTGCACACTATAACTCAAAATCGTTAGATGCACAAAACATATTTAAATAGTACCTAAATTGGAAAAGAGCCCAAAATATTCCAGAATTACGATTAACTGTGCTTTTATCCGAATTCAATATTAAATAATTTCCTTGGCCAGTCCATATCAACGCTGCGCCGAAACCAAGTATAATCGATGCTCCGTACAACACCCAAGTTACCGTAACCAAAAAGGACGCAGTAAAAAATCTGTAAAAATTATTAAAAGTAATTACAAATTATAACAGTGTTAGTAGTAGTATATTATAAAAGCCGGAATATCTATAAACTGTGGGACTGCCTCTCTAAAATCTATATTATTTGCGCCATCTTCATGGAATTTTGGGAACTAGTTCCATACGGTCCTCTTCTCTCCCCAACCAGTTTCGAAACAATCGCGGATTATTTGTAGCAACGCAGTAACAGTTCGTGCAAGCGTCTCCTCTTGGTACACGCGGTCACAATTTTAATATGAAAAAAAATTTGGAACACATTTTGTTTTGTTTTGAAGCGGGTAAAAGGGGCTACCGAAACATTCGAAATGTTAAAGATGGCTTATTTCGAGTCCTCCGTAATGTCTCCTTGTACTAACATGTTTCGTGTTGGTATAAAGGAATTTTCGTCGCGCAGAGTTGATTTAAGCAAAAGAGAGAAGGCGGGAGGCCTTGCACAGCGAAAGCGGATGAAAACGTCGCTCGCGTCACGGCTGTTTTAAAAGAACATCGAAGTGAAGGCTGCACAGGTTGGTAGAAGAGTTAATATTCCAAAAAGAAGCATCGTTCAACGAATTATCAAGAACCATTTTGGAAGGTTTTGGAAGGATCGGTGGTTTTTTTTGTTGCACGGCAACGCGCCGGTGCACGCCGTTGCAATTAACACACAATTTTTTGCAAGAAAAATGGTTCTGGTCCTCAACCATATTCCCCGTATTCGCCAGATCTAAGTCCTCCAGACCATTTTCTAAAAAGAGACCATTTTGCTTCAACTGAAAAGATTCAAACGGCTGTGACAATTATGACTGCGTGTACCAAGAGACGCTAGCACAAACTGTTACTGCGCTGCTGCAAATAATCCAATTGTTCCGAAACTTCGGTTGGGGTAAGAAGGTTGTGCGAACTAGTTCCCAAAATTTCATGAAGATGGCGTAAATAGTATTGATTTTAGAAAGACAGTCCCACAACTTATGGGACGCACTATGTATATACATATATACATATACATATACATATATACATATAATATGGTTGTTCGGAAAATTAGCCTTCATTTATTGAAATACGTATTTACTATTCGGCTAGTCGAAATGATTTACGAAATTGGTTGTGTAAGAAATTCATACTTCATACAAAAATTATAGTGTTTCATTTTATTTAATTTGCCTCGTTTTTGTTTAACATAAGGGATTAGGCTAATTTAAGTTCCTTCACCGAATGTAAAAAAAAAAAAAGCAAAAAAATAAAATTAAAATTAAAACAAAAAAAATCACATCTTCCCCTGAATCAATAGTTATAAAAATATATTTGACTGATGTAATACAAAAAGAACTAGGTATACTTATTAACAACAAAAGCGAGCACCAATATAATTTACGACTACACTAGCTGCCTGTACAGCTCAGGATTTACTAACTGGCATGACGTAATCTAGCCTAACACTGGTAACGCTGAGCGACAACCAGTGCAGTATACACGCACCGGTTTTGATATGGACTCGATGTATACGTTACCTGGGATACAATTCCCGAATTTGCGATTCAGTTCTGGAGAACTTAACCATCATTGGAACGTACCCGCTTAACCGATTCAGTTAGATTATTATATAATTGAAGAGTAGTTAATTTTCGTCACTAGATGGGCACGTTAATCATAATATTTACAATAACGTTAAATCGTCATCCATCGCTTTAAATTTAACTGTAAAAATGTGAAAACATTTGTGTTTACGTGGTTCACTGCTGGAATGTCGAATTTTATTTCATTTTAAAATGTTCTGAATATCAGAATGAGATTATACTCACAGTTAAATATCAAATATTTTTTATCAAACTAACAATATAAATAAATACATAACAAATTTATTTAAATATTAATGTTTTTTTACTTTATTCGCTTATTTTTTTATTATTGCAAAAACTCGTTCAGATAAGGTACATTTTTTTTTTTAAATGATTACAATACAATATTATTATTTTTACTCTATATGCATCATTTATATTTTATAAAATTAAAAAACAATTATATTTAAACACCTCATGATGTCCCACTGTTATCGTCAAAAGTCACCATTACAAATATTTTGCTTAACAAAAGGCTTCTTTCTCACTGAACTGTCTCTCAAAAATTTTACGCACGTTTTATTTTTATAATTCTGTTCTCTTCTATATTAGTTTATTTCTCTCTCTTGTTTTCGATATTCACAATTTTCCCATTGCGTTCCGCTTCTTTTTAATTGGCACGATTTCTTTTATTTTACTATTATTTACTTCTTCATTTATCACCTTTGTTCTTTTTTTCCTTTCTACTATTACTTCAGTACCTTTAGCCTTACACACCGCATTGCTTCCCTTTTTTTATTCCATGAATTGTGTCTTCTATGCCGAACAGTACAAGAATATTTTTGACTTTTTCCGATCACAATATTCTCCAATTCTCTTTGCACTAAAAACCTAAAAGGAATAATCGTCGTTTTTTTTTTAAAAAATGCCAAATTTCTGCATCATGCTACAACATATCTATGTAAAATATTTTACCAACATGTTTTCTAAAATTGTTTGTAACGTGCTTACTGAAATCGTTTTTTTTTTTTTTTTTTCTATCAAAAACTTTTTTAAAGCCTTTGTAATTACTATCATTCTAGTACTTATCCGCAACTTTTTTTTGATATATATATATATTCCGCGTATGTATATCTGGGCAGCGCAGCATTTTGCGTGCGATTACCGAACTAGATTATCTTTACGTATGTTAACCGCATTTGATATTTATTTCAAAGACCTGGTGAGAGCAAAGAAAAGAATCAATTATGCCGAATGTCTATTTCATACAACAAGCAGTGTAAAGTTATTTCCGCTTCAAATTATAAAATACATTTTCATTCGCTGGTCATACGATTACGACGAACGTGCGTAAGTCAGACAAAATCGCTTTCAATGGACTCACCCGTATTTAACCGACTTCAAAAAAGGAGGAGGTATTCAATTCAACTGTATTTTTTTTTTTTTTTTATGTGTGTTACCACAGAACTTTCTTCTAGATGAACCGATTTTGATGATTCTTCTTTTATTTGAAAGGTGGTGTTTGTCATGTGGTCCCATTTAAATTTGATCAAGGTCTGACCGATAGTTTTTGAGTTATCCTTAATAATGCGGGAGATTGAAGCTTTTTGGATGCTTTTCATTCATGATTGTTTTCACCGTCGGATTAGATTTTTGACTTAAAATACTATAAATTTGCCAAATTACCATGGAAATGTAGCTTTTGGTGTTTTTACCGTGGAAATAAATGTTTTAATTTAATTGAATAAAAATGCACTAAAAAGTAAAAAATAAAATGCTTTTTTACAAAAAATAAGTACCGACTTCAAGGTTTATTATAAAAATTTAAAAATGTACTAAAAAGTAAAAAATAATTACTTCCGATAAAATATATATATCAGAGTGATATAACTTAAGGTGATATCGTAATTCTTATATAACATTAATTTTTTGGAGTTGGCATCAAATTCATATTAAAAGAATAATTAAAAACTGCATTAAATGTTGATTAAATTGTTCCTAACATGAATTTAATTCCAACTCCAAAAAGTTAATGTTGTATAAGAATTACGATATCACCAGTTAAGTTATATCACTCTGATATATATATTTTCTTATCGGGAGTAATTATTTTTTACTTTTTAGTGCATTTTTAAATTTTTATAATAAACCTTGAAGTCGGTACTTATTTTTTGTAAAAAAAGCATTTTTTAAAAATATACATTTGTTTTAATGTGCATAGCCATAAGCGCGCGCAAAACTAAACATTTAATAACACTTTCTACGTTATTGGTATAGAAACATTGAATCAAGGATAGGTTTTTTGAGAATTACAGTTTTTTATATTTTTAGGATATTACAGTATGTACTTCGTAATAATTATTTTAAAATATGTCGATGGAAAAAATAAATAAAAATGATCAAATAAAATTAATGCCCGTCTTATTTAACACACAGATTCTTCGTAGTGGTTGTTTAATAACATTTTTTTATACATTTTTTTTTTTTTACAATAATAATATGAAAGTAAAAATAACTGTAAATAAAATGGACTTTTAAATTAAATAAGTATTTTATTTTTCGGGAATAACCACATCACTGAAATAACTGACATCAAATTTAATCGATAAAAGGTTATTTTAAAAACATCAATAACAATAACTCGTCTTCTCGAACAAAAACTAAAATTTATATTTAAACAATGAAATACGTTATAGTACATTCAAAGTACGCTTTTAGTAAATTTGTTCAGCAGAAAAATAAACAGGTTGAAACCAACCGAAATGAAACACCTTTAATTGAAAAAATAAACGATTTGACATATTGAAAAGCCATTAAAACTCTAATGTGTTTCGTAATATATCTATTTAAATATCGGTAAATGCGTGTTGAGTAAAACTATTTTAGAATAAAATCTAAAACGTTTTTAAGAATTTTCGATTTTTAGCTTTGGTAAAGTTTAATTAAAAAGGAGATTTTTTCATTTTTTAGATGAATAAAAAAGGATCAATTAAAGACTAAATGATACCCAATTGGAAAATAAATCTAAACACGAGATATAAAAATTTTCCGATTATTTACAAACCAATAATAACGATACATAAATTTCTCTTTCGCTCACAATCGTGCTGCTCGATTCCGAACGTTCTGACTACGTGCATTTTTGGTGTATAGAGATCTAGTAATGCACTGCGCTAGGAGCTGAATGTAAACGTTTAATTCAATAGGGTGGCCAGGTGTGCGATCCAAGCGCATACAGTGTGCTATACGTTTAGTGATTTTCTACCGACTTGGAAGTAATTATTTTTTAATAACTTTTACTTATCGTCGGTAGATCTCGAACTTAGAAACAAATCTAATTAGTGCAATCGTTAGCGTGGTTTTTATGATTTAATTTTTTAAATAAAATTATCTTCAATCCGAAACTATAAAAGCTGAAAATATTTTATAGAGAAGACTAAAGCATATTCGAAAATAGGTAAACAAGCATAACTACAAATTTATTTATCTTTAATTAATTCTTTCCTAATAAACAACCTTTTCATTAGGAAATATGCGAATTGCTGTTATATAATTGTTTTATCAGCGATATTGTGATAAAATAAATTAGGTTGGTCGTAATTTCATATATATTACTTGTACGTCGCATACCGTTGAGTGATAGCGGAACGGAACGATGTTAGCCGTTTATCACCGACCGGAATTGACTACAGCAATAATCAGGGGATGCCCGTTTCGTTTCTTGTAATCTCGCATCGCCTCACACACAACTTCGCGCACAGACACACAACACTCTTGCACTCACAACATGACAAATACGCATTACACAGAATCTTCTCACGTAAAAAGCAAATAAATCGGTGGAGGTAGATAAAATAACTGCAGGGGGTAAACATATTTTTAACAGCATAACCTCCTCGTTATTTATGAATTACGAGGAGTTCAAGATTTTTATGAAGAATGTATGCTCAAACCCCGATTAAACTATACTAATGAGTAAACTGAGGATAACGATGAACGTATTCACATGATGTCAACAGTAAAACCATTTTTAAATGCTCCACCGCTAAAAATAGTTGCACCTCCCGTATAGTAAAGAAGCTAAATAATAAACTTTCAAAAATACAAAAAGCAAATAATCACGAACACTCCAAGCAGATAATAAAGTCTTCTCATCGTAACGATGCCTAATAAGAGGCTCCCAGTGGCTCCGCGGCAAGGCCATTTCTGTAGCTATTATCCTGATAAATGAAAATGGCTCTGGAAAATAAAGGAATTATTATGCGGTGGAACGGTCAAAGTTCCGTAGGCGATAGAGCCGAACTAAAACAGTTAATATCCAAGATCTCTCCACCAATAGTAGTATGACTGCAAGAAACCAGACTAAAGCCGGATACAAGAGCACATCCACCAAAAATTACAATATATTTCGACACATAACTCAAGCGGAGTGATAGCGAAATGACGACACTAATGCATATGTTCCTAGGTTCTGGGGAATGATCGATGGTGGACCTAGTCGCTCGGTCGTCCATGACATGCCCAATGCCGCTGTCTGCTTATGGTCCATCGTTCCTAAGGAGTTTCTTGTCGGATGCATTTTCTGCATAGTGGAACCACGACTGGCTGTCTCAATACACTTTTCTCCGAGAAACAAAAGCCTACGACAGAGCCTATGTAGAATGGGTACTCAGCAGTCAACTGCCTGAGAACGGGACATACATCTCTTTTCCATAACTTTCTCCTCGAGCAAGCCCTGAAGCCAAGTACCTGCCCACTTTGTTCTATCGATGAATACCCATCAGTCTCACACATCTTGCTTAAAAGCAACCGCCTTGATGGGTTCACTGATAGACATGCTCTCAAATACTTCTCTGCCGCTATAATCAAGCTCATGACTTTCTTTCAGTCTGTCGGGCTGACTGATATCTGATTTAAAACTCGGGGTCCGCGTACGGCGATAGCGTGGAGTAAAGAAAAAAAAAGATTTATGTTCAATATTTATAGTTTTTTTCGTAGTACCTTTAAGAAACTCATTTATCTATTAGAGAAAGCTGAGTCTATCCTTGTCCATGTTTAAATGCACCTTTCCTTCAAATTGTTTCCTAAATAAAACAAATACTTCCGATATAAAACTAATAATAAAGACCTAGCAAATAAAAAAAAATTGGAAAAAATAAAAAGTAACATTAAACAGATAAAATTTAACCGAAAAACTGTATTGTAAAACGAATAAAATTCCTCACTCGGTAAACTTGTTCAATTAAAATTACAAAAGGAAAAAACAAATCAAACTTTTTTTAATTACAAAAAAGTTTGGGAAAATAATCATAAATTCCACTGTTTTCGCAATTTTAATCAATTTTTAATAATAAATATATATATATATATATATATATATATATATATATATATATATAAATAAGAAAATAATACATTTTCGATAGAAAATTTATCAGTTTTCATTAAAACACATAATTAACCACATGTTTCGAGGTAAATTTTTCACATTCTCGATCATTAATGGCCAAGAATATGAAGAATTTACTCTGAAACATCGGTTAACTATGTGTTTTAATAAAAACCAATATTAGGTTGGTCTTTAAGTAGCCTAGATAGCTCTATCGTGATAACCTTAGTAGTTAAAAACGGTAATTCAATGGGGGAAAAAAAACATTAAATTTTCTATCAAAAATGTATTATTTGTTTATTTATACCTTTAAACATATGTATCGCTGTTTTTTGTCATACTAATTTGGAACTGTGATCAAACAGTGTAATATCAAAAATATAATTACGTTTAATTAAATTACTTAAACATTTTTGTTAAACCACTGATGTCATAATTATTTTAATTAATTTCGTTTTCACCAAACAAAACAAAAAAAAATGTCGAAATAATGTTAAATATCAAATTTTAAAATCAATCATAATTTTAACAGATGAGATCAATTCTGTTCTCAAGAATCTTTTAGATATTTCTCCCCAGATACTTTTAAATATTTTTAACTATTTTCTTGTTTCCAGTTGTATTCTTCCTTTCTGGAACACTTTTATTATTGTTCCTATTCAAAAAACTTCTTCTTCGTTTCGCCCTATTTCTCTTGGATCGCGTATTAGGAAACTTTCGAAAGTCTAATTACAAGACACGTCTCGTTTGATAGCTCGAGCACAGCAATCTGTTATCTAACAACATGTTCGGTTTTCTTCCTAGATATAGTCCATCAGATTGTATCAGCACATTTCTATCGGACGTTTAATGTCATTTATTGATAAAAATTTCTGCTTTCGTTAACATATTAATTACCTTTGATAACGTTCACCTGTCTACACTTTTTGATATAAGGGTCTCGTGTAATATTCCTGTCCACTTTTTTTTTCTTATTATTACCTTTTTTCAATGCAGAGCTATAATTCTTTCCTCTCCTTTCTACTCTACCACAAGGTTAATATTTCGAAGGTTACCTCAGGGCTCCTGTCTTAGTCCTATGCTCTCCAATACTTACTTTATCAAAAAATCGTTTCTTTGCTGACGATGTGATTATCTACTCCTCTGACCGCAATAAGTTAACTCCCGTCTTCGAGGTTCTTTAATGTTACTAGAAAATTCTCTTTCTAATATTCATCTCTTTATTTCTACCCCTAACTCCTCGCCTGTTGTCTTTACTCTTCGTCCTCTTGATCGCTGTTTGATTAGTCTCGCTGCTCCTTCTTCCGATTATGTAATACTTCTTACGCACTTCTTTTTCTTCTTCGATCAAGATCGATTTTCTGTAGATTCCTGGTCATTTCGACATTAAGCGTAATAAATTAGTGGATAATCATTGACCGGTCCTTCCGTTTCTAGTGGTAGATTTTTGGGCACACTTTCAGCTCCTAATATTATTCTTCTTTCCTCAGTCGCTCCTCCAAATTATGGCTCAACTCCTATCTTTTTTTCATTTTCTAATACTGGCTCCTTCTACCTCTCTATTCAACCATCTCCCTCTCCTCGTCTATGGTTTTCTACATACTTGACCTTTTTCTTAAACGCTTCACAATCTCGGCTCTCTATCATCTTCGCTTTAATCTTAGCCTCCTTCCTGCATCATTTTCTCAGTTTTCACCTGTTTATACTCCATTTCATTCTTTTCATCTCTCGTCCACATAGATTCTGTGTGATTTTAATCATATTTTACTTGAATGTTTGACCTTTTCTACTGAACAATCGTCCTTCTACTCTTCTCTAAAAAAAAATTCAGTATATCCACACTCCTTATAATACCTCTTATATTTTCTCATTTCTGTCTATTTCTTTTATTCCTGCCCTCAAATTATTTTTATCCTCTATCCTTGAACGGTTAAGAATACAATTTTATTTCCTTTTTCTTCCGATTTATTGGGCTAATGTCGTCGTTGACTAACCCATGAAAAAAAAATACTTGTTTTTTTCAATACATCTTAGCAGGTTTCCACTTTCAGCTCATGATGGGCTAAGTCCAAGAACCTTCCTGCAAATAAGTACATTATTATGTCGTTTCTGTTTATTTTTGGTATTTCCTTGATTATATTTATTTTAATAATTCAAATATTAATATCGTAGAAACTTAAAAATGTAATTCAGTACAAGGTTACTACAAAAATAAATATATATAATAATGAGTCTAAATAATAAATACAGTGACAAATAAGGTTAATTTCACTACATTTCTGTTGCATTAGCATAAAAACTATATAAACGTTATGCATATTTATTGAATTAATCTGCAAATGCGCAATTAAAATTATTACAATAATATCTTACAGGTAACACAGTGAGCCAAGAACCATAGTCAACCGAGGTCCAGTTAGGGATACTACAGATGGCGCTATCCAGTTAGACAAAGAAAATGTGGCATAAACAGTGGCTAAACTAATGTAACCGTCGCCCATGTATGATGGGTCATCTTCGTGAGTACTGGTAAGCATTGTTTTCTATTAATAAATATAAAATTCAAATATATAGAGCGTAGTAAAATAAAAAAAATATACATTAAAATAACAATAAAAACAATAAACTCGGGCAAAACCGAAACAAAAATAAAAAACAACGATAAGAATTACAAAAAATATTTAAAGAAAAAATTTAAAAAAATCTTCAATCTTACATAACAAACTCTTCCACCTCTAAGTATATTACCTTAAATCACAATATTTACTGTGTAATAAATTATTTTTTTCCATATCTTTTCTGTTGTTATAATTTCTAAATTAAGACGTTAACATTTATTTTTCAATAAATAATATACATACATTTTTGTTATACTTTAAATTGTCACTTAACAAAAATATCTTTTATATGATTATACACAACCAAGGGTCATAAAAATCATAAATATTTTTTTTATCATTACGCAAAAAGTCCTAGGTTAAAATAATTGTTATACAACATCTATGTATATAAATTATTTAATCATTATACTCTACATGCTGCAAATCGTAATTTTATTCAGCTTTAATAAAATTAAAATATTTTCAAAATAGTTTTCTATTTTGAAAAAAATCATTGAAAATACTAATTCGTTTGCGTTATTTCAATTAACTTTAAATAATTACAATCGTTAAATTTATGACCTATTGCATCACTACTATTACAAATTTGACATCCATTGCTAGAATTTATATTTCGACAAGTATTCGTCAAAATCACTATATGTAAATGTAAATTGTTTATAAAAAAAATATATATATACATATTTTCATATTTTATATTCTAATAGAATTATCTTGCTAAAATTAATAAATAATAAATGACTAATTGGTCTATATGATTTAATAAATTTTATTATTATTGATCTTTAATAAGAATACTTAATATATTTTAATAAATTAATGTGAACTACGGAAGGTACAATCCATAAATTTTCAAATAAATCTTTCTACTAAAACAACAATTATTCGAAATATTGCATACGTTATAATTGAAATTTAATTTTTTACCAAAATTAGTTAAATTATTTAAATCTACATTATTGAAACATTTTTAATATCGATAAGTAGCACTGTCGTGATGTTATTTTTTTACACCACTTGGCTGTACTTAATAAGTTAATTATTGCATATTCTGTTGAATTATCTTTGATGAAAATTGTTGTATTAAGTGATCTATGTTATTATACAGTTAAAACTTAATATTTTTTTCTTATGTATTTTACTTAGCTTTAAAAAAAAAAAAAATAGATATACAACTTTGTAATTATTTAATTCATTAACAGATTTATGTTTTCTTCTTTCTTCTTTTTCACATATACAATCAATATTTTAATTTTTTCTAATGTACACATATACATTTTCCTAATTCATTTTTTACTAGATAAGTTAGATGACGTAAATAATAAAACAAAACACGAATAAGCATTCATCTATTAAAGAAGCTCATTATTATATTTACGTAACATACGTCTTCGCTATTCCCTTGTCTTCTCTACAAATTGTCCTCTCTACCCCAACGAAGCGGTGGTTTGCGACGCCAATCACATCTTCTTTGAATGTCCATTCCTTTCTATCGAACGTCGTATTTTATATTCTTGTCTACTGATATCTTAAATAGGATCTGCGAATGAAAAGGGGAGGCGGGTTTGACCCAGCAAGAACTGCTGGTACTGGAGAAGATCTAAGAACACCAAGGCAAAGACGAATACAAGAATTTTGAATAATATCCAGCTCGGAAAGAAGTGCTTTTGAGGCAGAGTCGTAGATAAAGGAACAGTAATCGAATTTGGAATGGATAATCGAATTGTACAAGGAATTGAGGAGAAAAGGATTGCCTCCCCATTTTGTCGGGGAAAGAGCTTTCAATAGGTTCAATCTTTTAAGGGCAGAAGAGGAAAGGAAATTAATATGTTAATAAAAGGCCAGACGACTGTTAAGGAGAATACACCAAGATATCAAATGCACACCCTACGAGGGATAAGTTCCGAGTTTAAGGATACAAAGACTAAGGCGGGATTAAAAGGACGATTAGAAAAGACAATACAATATTTTAAAGGGGAAATAGAAAGGTTCAAAGAGGAAAAAGATTGTTCCAAAATAGCTAGAGACGAATTGACTCTGTCGTTAGCATCTACAATATCGCGGGATGAGGAAAAGAGAAGTATGTCATCGGCAAAAAATTAGGACGAGGAGTTCATAGAAGGAGAAACAACAGAAATAGTATAGATATTAAAAAGAGTAGGACTAAGGCAGGATCCTTGTGGAAGACCACGGGAAACAACTGTTGTAACCTCGAACGAGGAGGAAGACAGGAGAATAGTACGATTTAACATCAAGTTAACAATGAGGCAAGAGAAATGCGTCGGGATGTTAATTGCTATCATTCTCTATCTCGAAAAGTAGGAAGATGAACACTATCTTTTTTTTTTTTTTTTTTTTTTTTTTTTTATGGGTACGCCAACGAAGAACAACAGCCCAATCAGCCAAGGAATCTAAGTAATAGTTCAAAAGGAGAATAACATATTAGATTTCAATCTGGTGCGAGATTGAATGAATGAAAGAAGCTAGAATAGGAACAACTGACAAGGAAGGAAATGAGAGAACATAAAAGTCATTGTATGGAGTAGGAAGACGAAGATCCAAAAGCCGAGAATAGAAGAGAGAACGTTCTGAAGAGAGTGAGGAACATTTGAAGAAGACGTGATTGATATCACACAGAAAAAAGGAATTCTCTGGGTGAAGAGAATATCGCGGGGGGAAGAGACGAGGGAAAAACGATAAAGTGACGAAGGAAGAAAGGTATGACCGAAACCAAGATGACATATAGCGGTGATCAAGGGACGACAAAGGAAAGGAAACATGTCGAACCATCTGGTCAAAGAAGGTAAGGGCTGAACGGAAAGATAAAAGGAATTCGGATTTGAGAAAAGAGAAAAATAAATATCATTCCATAATGTAATATGGAACTGTTTGGAAATATAATTAATATTGTGAGCAGGAAATTTATGAAGAGGATGTCCGTTGGAAGCTTCTGAGCGAGCCAAGGAATCAGCCACCTCATTACCCTCAATTCCAGCATGACTAGGAATCCACAATAAATCAATTCGGATCGAACGGAACAGGAATAATTCGTAAATTAGATATTGTAAATAAGGAAAATGAAAGGTTCAAAAGATGGCAACGGTAAGGAAGAAGAGACCGCCTGCAAGACACTTTCAGAGTCAGCTATTAAAAGAAATTTATCCGAGAGGATAGAAGATGGACACTATCAAAAGCACCGGAAACATCAATAAAAGTAGCTAATGTGTATTGTTTATCAATGAAAAATTTGTAGATATAGGAAACAAAAAGACTGACGCTGCCAGCAGGACCTAAGCCAGGACGCAAACCAAACACATTAGAAGGAAAAACGTTATTGTGTTCGAGCATCAGACCAGGCACTTGTTAAGCACGCCCTCAAACAATTTTCTGGGACACGATGCTAGTGAGATCAGACGAAGAGAGGAGTTTTTCTTGGGGATAGGAATGATAATAAAGGTATTCCAGGCAGGAGGTGTGATCGAGGCAACCTAATGTTTTACTATTTGCACTAAAAAAAAGACAACTTACAGAAATAAATAAAACAGTAAGACCCGAAAAACAACAACAAAAAAAAACACATTTAACCCTAGAACCTAAAAATAATATAAATCAAAGGGGTCTAAATTCTTTATTTGTAATTACATTATAAGCATACAAATTCATAAGATTAAAAAATGAAACATCCTTTGGCAACGCAGTCTGATCAGTCAATTTTCAAAAAATATATTCACAGTGCTGTTATTTACCTGGACCGACGGTTAAAAAAATATCCTCCACTAATCTCACTCGAATTGCGCACCAGACATTTGCAGATATAAAATATAAAAAAACGAACGAAAACGGCACTCGGACCATGACATTTGTTGGACATTTCCAAAACTGACGGCCCCGCTTCTTGTACTACATTTTTAATGTTCGATAGCTTTCAATATTTTTACGTATCGTATTTTTAAAATGAATTTTTAATCTGCCAACGAAAAACAAAAATACCGATTTATGTATTAAAAATATTTTCTGTATAATAGTTTATTGAAAAATATTTGAGAATACGCCAGGTTAATTTTAAAAACATATACTAATTGTTTAAACTTTCAGTTTCATTTTTCCTTTACAAAATAAATATATTATACTTTTGATAAATAACTACAATATATTTATATGTTCTCATTTATAATCATTAAAAATTGATTCTGACTTTTTCCAATTTGCCAGTTAGCTCAACTTTCAGTGTAATTTCACATACTCCTAACTGTTTATTTACATTTATGATGATCTATTTATCTTTATATTTGTGATTAAACGTGTGTATTCTCCCTCTTGACACAGCGACAGTTGAAATTTTTCATTATTTACAAGTTACTATTTTTAGTAAAATATTTCGCTTTTATATATTTTACTCCGGTGAACTTCGTACCGCCTCAGAATCAATAAATGCTGTGTTAACTTATTACCTGAATTAAATTCAGTTTTCTATTAAGATAAATACTCAAAATGAATTAAGTTCAATAAATGTACAAAAATCAAAATGAAACGTATTTTAATTACATTGAAAAGTATTTTAATTACACGTGGCAGCAAGGAATTATTCCCCTTAATAACAAAAATCAGTATAAATTTACTTTAAAAGATTAAACTACTTTGGAAACATGTTTTTTCTAGTTATATCATCAGCTAACAACACAGAATACACACTCAATTTATATACTTTATTAAATAAAGCGTGTACTTTGTGCTGTTAGCTGATGGTGGGCTATACACGCGAAAACAACGTGTTTCTAACGTAATTTAATTTCTTAAAATAAATTTATACCGATTTTTAGAATTTCGTATAAACATGTATAATGTACGGAATAATCCCAATAAGATAGTTCAAAAACGACAAAAATATTAAATTATACAATGAAGCTCGGAAACGGTTTGACTTATGTCAGAATATTGGATCATAACTTTACAATTAAACTTCTATCTATGACAATTTACAACTATAAGCTGAGCGATTACCCTGGGCGGCAAGAAACCGTCTAGAATATATAATAAGGAATTTAGAACGACACTTTAAAAATCACCCTTAAAAAATTCATAACTCGTCACTAGATAAGCCTTTTTAAAAGTGAAATTCACAATATAGAACAAAACACAGAAGCCCGTTCATGAAATCCAAAAATTACAGTTAAAAAATTATTTAAACCCCTCTTTTCGGCCAAAAACAACAAGAAAAAAATGAATTTTTTTCATAAATTTGTTTAAAATTTCCTATCTACTATTCGGGGTGTAGACAAATTCAACAAATCAAAGATCATAAAAATCGGTCCACCGTTCTTAAGCTACATATAAATGGTGTGTAACTAACCCGACTTTGTTTTATATATATATATACATAGATAGTTAATTTCATGTTATCATTAATGTTAAGCAATTTTATCAATACGAAAATGGTATTAAAACGCTCTTTCAGAAAATACATGACGATCGAACAGTTAAAATTATCTTCTAACCTCTGAGCGCTAAAAATTGCGCAAAAAGTTAAGAACCTGACATAATATGACGAATTTAAAATTACCTAAAAATCACTTCAAAATGTATAACTCGCCAACCGATATTAATATTCCTGAAATTCAAAAATAAGCAACAAACAACAAAGTTTACATTACATGAAATAAATATTTCCAATAACCATTTAATTTAAACCCGATTTGGATCTAAAAGCAGCAAACGAATGTAGTTCCGTTATTCGAAATAGCAAACGTTCCATCGATATGACAACACATTTTGGAAGTCACTCAAGGAGCGACTTTTACTCATTTTATTCCTTCATCGATTTTATAAAACTAGAGTGTTTTTTTCAAAGGCAGTGCGCAATTCGAGTTCTCAGCGGGCGGATTATTTTGGGTCTGGTGCGCAATTCCCGAGTTCCCCTAGAACACAACTGTCGTGAATTTAATATAACTCTTATTCGAAAACATGGAAAATGGCCACCGTATAACGTCTATCTCTCCAGTCTAAAACTAGTTCACTAATGAATAATATCAAACTTTTAAGTCTCCTACATAGTAATCATCTTAAACCAGTTTTACATAAAGCGTACTAATTATTTACTAAAACTACATTCCATTCTATTGGCAAAAAACCAGTTCACTTTCTACTCTACACCGAATCGCCAAGATTCGTTGCGAATATGTAATCGACAGGTCAATATGAATAATGTCACTGGTTTATTTTGTCTAGTCTATTGCATAAAAGCATTATTTGCGAAAATCATTTATTTAAATTTCTCCCCGATTATCCTATTAAGTAACAGAAATTTTATTACGCAAATTAATGAACCTATAAAAATTCCCTTACACCCATTCTTGTAAGCATAACACGGAACAGAGTCCTTGAACTATATTCCTTTTTAATTTAATCCAGAATTTCTAAAGCTGAATGGTACATACCTGCTCGGCTCTTTTTTCAAACTTACATCTGCCATCAAGTTATAATATGAAAAAGAAAAAAAAATGGTATTTATGTAATTTTAAGGTATTTTTTAAAATCAAAATTGGCATTAAAAAAAAATTTATGATTTACAAAAACCCGGTTGTAACATTGATCGATTTCACAATTATCTCATATGATAAATAAATAAAAAATTATGCTCTGAACTAGAAAAGAGCAAAAGTGAAAACGGGTTGCAATCTATCGCAAGAAATCTTCAGCTCGCGCAAATAAACACATCTCGCCCCCATCCACGTATATATGTATAAACCCTTTTTTGAACGAATCGTGTGCAAATACATCAAGCTATTCCGAAATCAAAAGAAAAATACGATTACGCCACTGAAACAAGACGATGAGTGGAATTTGAGTTTAAAGCCTGGGGAAAAAAAAAAAAAAAAAGTGAAAATTAATACATCCACCCATTGAAAGACATAATCAAAAAAATTCATATAACATTTATAACATTTAACAAACGTAAAGAAAATATGAACCTTAACTTCACAATCCCCGACGCCCTGTCAAGGATATGGGACTTACGTTACTTTACTTACTAAAGAAAATATATCATAGTAAAGTAAACGAAGGTAAAACCGTAATAATAAAATCCAAAAAAGAAAAGAAAAAAAAAAAAAAATTTTAATGAGAAAGTAAATGGAAAATTATTATTAAGATGCACATGCAATGGAAATTGTTACAAGTGTCAAAAATTAAATTTTTCAAAAAAAAAAAAAAGGGAAAAAAATATATTCTCCACATTTTATTTCTACGACTGCAGTGACACCTATATTTTCTGTTAGATTTTTCATTCGGTTTTTTCCTATTCGCATAATTCATTTAATTTATATAACCGTAACGTAATGTATGCTTAGACACCTCCGCACGTTGCAGAGGGCATAAAATTTATATAACCGGTATAACAAATTTCTGTTTATTTGTAAATTTATACGAATAAACTTTATTCATATTCATTCTATCCGCGCTATTTACAGGTCACCTGCGATCAAGATTTCATTTAATCAATATTTTATTTTTGCTGCTTGTTTACCTTGAAAGGTAAAAAATCTTCCTTCATCACATTTACGATACTTTTAAATTACCGTGCGTTCTTTTTTCACCTGTCTAGCCGTGCCCAAAACTAACTTCACTTATGACAATTGATCACTGAAAATTACAAATCACACTTTTTATAACGCACAACTGCTGATAAGTCGTTTTACTTCCACAACAAAAAAAAAAAAAAAAAAAAATTACACCAGTTCTTGAACAGTAATGCGCGTCTGCCTAGAAATGGTTTTCTACTGAAAAAATTTTATCATTTTCATGTCAAATGGTGTAATAATCACAAATTGAAAATTTTACACGTGCGTTTCATAATAAGTCTATAAATATTAAAAATACCTAAAAATTGGCGCTGGACGACTCCCCGTTGGAGAACCCCGGAATGCTTTCTATTTAGAGCCTACGGCTAAAATTCAAAAAACATAGAACTTAGCCGCTTGCTGCCTGTTAACATTATCTCTGATACTTTTAATTGTTTCTGTACAATGTGTTAAAATTGAAGATGCGATAATGAACATCTTGAATTCGAAAGAAAATAATAATGTTAACGATTTTATTTAAAAAATTGTTTATTCTTGTGTGTCACATGATCCTTAGAAGTAATGGATAATATGGGTTTATGATAGTTGAAGTAACTTATGTAATTTTTAGAATCAATTTTGCCAATGTGACGAGCGAAAATCAAATTGATACACGATCCTCCCCATGAGTTATTGATAGAGCTGGATTCGTTTTGAGTTGTAACCCAAAGGTTTCTTCCATGAATCGAAATAATCGCCGAATTTCCTTCAGATCAACGCTAATATCTCCTGATAGAAATATAGAGGTATTGTAACTTTCGATAGAAACTGTTTTTTCGAGAGATTTGCGCAATTTCTATGCTTTCTTTCATTTCCATAGATTTGCGTAAATTCTATGCTTTCTTTCATTTCCATAGATTTACGCAAATTCTATGCTTTCTTTTATTTCCATAGATTTGCGTAATTTCAATGCTTTATTTGATTCATCAAAAGTTTTCCTTCTCTTTAGTTCGTACATTTCATCAAAACCCGATTTTTCAATACTTCTACGTAATCACATTTCTTTCATTCATTCGATAACAGTTTTACATCTTCTTTTTTTTTTTTTTTTGTAGATGCACCATTATAATGCAAAGTACATTTACATATAGACATCGATGAACGACTATCATCACGATCCGAACACGACTGACGTTAAGAAAAAATTAAAAGAAAAGGCTGTATTCTTATTTACCTCCCGCGTACCTCGCCTTTCACTTTAGCGTGACGTTCCTCATGTTGTTCCATTTTAGTGTGACGTTTTCTGATAGTTAGATCACGGCTAAAGAGCATGTTCCATGCTAATACATATTGTGAAGAATTCACTCTCTTCACAAGTCCCTGTTCCGGTAGTCATTTGTAACTAATCGCTCTTGTCCCTGTTCATGGGCGACATTTGCAACTAACCAGCTACCGCGATGATAAATTTAAAAAAAAAAGAAAAAAATAAAAGAAAATAAAAGATTTCGGGCGCCAATGACACTTAACCCCGGTGTGTCATTACCGGAAACTCAATTCGTAGAGCTTTAGGCCTTCCTAAGGTTTAACGAAAAAAAAAAGAAAGTCTCCGCGGCGGAGATGTCACCGGGACCCACCCCGTGTCCAATAAGAAAGATTTCGGCTTTAAACGCGTATATTTTCGCTAGGAAAAAAAAATATAATAAAATTGTTAGGATGATTTTAGCGTTCACACGAGAAGTATACTTGTGCACAAATTAACATATTAAAAATTTTTTTACAAGAAACGCGTGCGGCAGAGCACGTACGATTTTAAAACCGACAACGCGACGAGTTGCTTGAGGCAAAAGAGCCTCGACGACGTTCAGCCTAAGACTCTTGCAAGCGACTCTTGCGAGAGACTAAATGTATCTGGCGAGGATCGCTCGATGTCCTCTTGCCTTTCGCTAAGACGACTAATTTTACACAAAAATATTAACAAATAAAAAAAACACCGCCAAAAGGATCTTTTTAGAAAGTTGGTTGTTAATTTCTATTTAGCGGCGATTACCCTGCCGGTATTTCTTTTTGGGTTTTTTGTCAAAAAACTTCTGCCGGCTCAACATAGCTCGGTACGCATTTCAAACGCCTATGCCGCCAGCAAAGGCTCTTTCTCCGCTTTTCGGCCACCCGCATAGAAACCAGTTCACTATTCCGGCGCAGCGGTCAAAACATCTGTGCCGGGATCCTTCGATTTTTTAGCCGAGAAAGCGTCTTTGACAACCATGCCGCGTTTGCCCGCTGCCGAGACCGCCGAGAAGTTAATGATTATTGCCAAAATATTATTTTCTAGCTCGGACAGCGTTGACAAAGGCCGTAAGAAATGCCGAATCCGTCTCACTGCCCCACCCTCATTTTCATCCAAAACAGTAGTTTTGGATGAGATTTCAGGTGACCAAGAACGAAAGGATTCGGACAAGCCGTTTCCGAGCTACGGAGTCTTGGACAGGTCTCCACCATCTAAACCCGCTCATGTACGCCGCAAATCATCCCTTAAGTTATCACACGTACACCACTCTCACAGACCACTGGGACCACACTAGGTCAAAAAAAATATATAGCGGAAACTTTAAGAACAATTAAAAAAAACAAAACGGAACCAAAATAAACATGAGAGACTGTGAGTATCTATTCCGAACAATACGAGACGCATCCCGTTAAAAAACAAAACAATACGGGAAACAACCCGTCTAAAAACAGTTCGCAAACTACAAAATATCGGAAAGAATACCCTAAGATCGGCTTCCATGTTGGTTCAATACAAAAAATTGAATTACGTTAGCATTAGCTGGAATATAAATACCAAAAAAAGAACAAGTTGATAATATAGTTGCAAAAAAAAAAAAACATAAATTCGTTAACATCTTATACCTCGCGAGCTCATTGTCCTCTGAGAGATATAGGAACACCTAAAGAATACGACAGAAAAATTTCCTAACAAAGAGAGAGGCGCGGCAGACAAGACCGGTACCCCTTTTGGACGGGTAAAAAAATAAAATAAAAAAATATATATCGAGACACCCCCTGATATAATACGCGGAATGCGTGTAACTGAGCCACTCGAAACAAAACAACAAATTAACATTGGCCCATGGCCCGGAAAGTGGCACTCAGTCACGCACTACGCAAACGGAACCCCCCGTTGGCTTATGCAGTGGAAATTTAATCCCCCCCAATGACACCCTCTCGCATCGGCGCTGGAACGTCGCGCGAACACATCCCCCCACGTGGCCTACCCAACCTAATGGTGGACAAGACTGGGACCCCCTATAGACACCCCCTGAGAACGCTCACCATCTTATTTCATGGGACGTCAACATGTCCCCGCGACGGTACGAACATCTACATCTTCTATCTTCATCTTCATCTTCATCTTCATCATCGATCGGACCGCGCGAGAGACCTTCCTTTGGCCTACCTAGAGGAGCCCCGTAAAAAAAAAATATAAGAAAATAAAAAAAAATAATCCATCAAACTTTCCGACGATCTTCTTCTCCATCTGTAAACCGGACACCACGCCGGTCCTCGGCCTTCCTTAGGCGTCGAGTCTACCTTGTGTACCTTCCTAGGGCGCACACCACCCATCGGGATAAGAAAAAGAAGAAAAGGAACAAGAACACACTAAACATAATTACAAAAAAAATTAGAAGGAATAACATCTGGAATTCTACATGACCAGGTTACCGAAACTCGCAAGATTTTCAAAAAAATGGTTTATAACCTTGTTATTCTAGCCGACCTAGTGTGCACGCATTTCAATCACACGCTGACCTCCGGACACTGTAAGCGACATTCCCGCTCCCGGCCGAAAGGTCGTACATTCACACTCACACGTTGTCCCAGTGGCAATATAAACGAACGAACAAATAAAATATATACAAGTGAACTAAATTATTACAAAATAGATCGACCAAACGTCTAACTGATAAAAAAAAATAATCGAATAAAATACAGGACAATAAGAACTCTAAAACAGGGTGTTGACCCGAACAAAAGTACTGAGAATAATTGAATGTATTTAAAAAGAAAAAATAGGACAATAAGCGGTTAACTGCCTGTCTTGATTGTGGCTTGCGGGACGCTATCGTTACCTGATTCCAGAACGAGGGAAGAAAAATCAAAGAAATGATTATCAAAATAGAAAGAGAGCAGTTGAGGTCACTACCAATATGAGAACGGAGCTCTGCGTCTTCGTCCTACGCCATTTTTTTTTTTTTTTTTTTTTTTTTTTGACAGAAAAAAATAGAATACAAGAAAAACAACACACGCAAAGGAGGAAAATAGGAAACAAAAAAACAAAAGAAATAGGTACATCGTTGAGATAAAAATATCGATCGGATTGCGGGAATAAAGCAAAATTCGCCATTAGACCGTCACCACGGAGAGATCCCAGCCAAGAATCACCATCATATTTCCTTTTTCCCCGGTACCCCGTGTCGGGAAAGCTCCTAAGGCTTATAAGGTATTGTTGTGCCACTAGGTCGAGTTCTTCGGCAATTGCCGGTATCGGGCGTCAATTGACCCCACTCGCCAGAAATACTTGGTAGCCACAATAAATCCAACCGATTCGGTTCACCACTTAGCGATTAAAATTGTTATTCTCCGTATTTCTCGCCGAGACTTACGCCCAATGCCGTGGCCGCACACGTTCAACGTTGCCCACTACACCGAAAGCTCGTACAACGGAGAAGAAAAGATAATAAAATATAGAGCCCCGCCGGAGTACCAGGTATTCACTCTCTCTCCCCACCGAACAATATGGCCACGCTTGCCTTAGCAGCGCCCACAGAGCCTGAGGGGTCGACCGGAAATCCCTCCCGATCCGCCTAGCGACGATGTGAATGGAAAACATAGAGCAAAGAAAGAGAAAAACAGTATATTTAGCAGAAAAGAGATGGAAAGCAGCTCAAAAAATCCGAGAAAGAAAATATTAAATAGACCGAAAAGAACCGGTGAGAGGAACATTGCCATATGTAAATAATCTTATCACAGCAATGTCCATACTGTTAACAACGCAGACCGACAACTAAAACGTCCGCCCACATTGGCAGGAGGTTAGGTATAAGGTATGAGGAAGTTAAACCAGAAAGGAAATGAAAAGAGAATGGGAGAAAAAGGAACAAAATGGTTATATGAATCCGAAATCAAAGTATTCCGATGCCCACAAGATTGGCAATTAAATTATAGAAATAATAAAATTCATTGCGAAAGAGGAAGAAAAACCCATAGTTGATAACTCAACAGATGCGTCACTAATAATCTAGATGACCCCACGGGGTTCGCAAAATTATAAATCAAAAAGATACTATTTCCGAAAGACGTTCAAAAAAAAATTTTAACTATGTGCGCCGACGCGCAATTTCTATAGGACTACATGATTAATATACGCATTAACATAAACTAAATAGAAAAACAGTTATACATTTTACATAACAAATTATATATAAAAATTTAATATTGAACACTTATGTGTGCTCAGCTCCACACCTGTTATTATCCAGTGAATGGCCGCATCCTTGCGGAAATTCGCTACAAAGCTAAAACAAACTACATTTTCTAATCCTAATACATAACGCCGATTCTACTCACATTTCTTAATTCCGTAATTTAATATAAGCTCAACCACACCGCACGTAAACGCAGGAGTTTAAAGTCAGAGTGGTAGATACGAGTATAAAAAGTCTCAATGATGTTCGAACGAGTAACCAGTTTTTTTTTCTTTTCGGGAAAAAAAACCGCAAAAAACCCGAAATCCGAAGCGAAATGCCCAGATAAAAAAATATAAAATTTTGAATTTAAATAAAATGAACAACTTTCTAAGCGAGGGGTGATACACACTTATATAAGGTCGAAATTAGAACGAATCGAGCTCACTCTCGCAAATCGAATACACCTTACTTCAAAAGAAAAAATTCAAAAATTCAAAAAAAAATATCTACTGATCTAAATTCCAGTGAAAACTGACGCATAAGTCGTCTGAAAAACTAACTAACCTAATCTAACGAGAAACTAGAAAAAGAACAGCAAACATGCAAATTTCGGGGAATCGACGAATTATCTGACTGAAGTTGAAATCTGGCCTACACTACTCGAAAATTAGATGAATAATTCAAACATAGATAAATATCCGGCTGCAATAATTTGAGCAGGCTCATTGACGAGTTAGACGCAAGTAACTTGTCCAAAATTTCTTTGTAAAAAAAAAAAAAAACGGAACTACCCCTTGAATTATTACGCATGAAAATCAACGAACGCGGACACAAAATCTTCAAAGACTTATAACATTAAAGCGTAAAAAAAACAATACTGCACACGACATACTTCTTTCCATCGAAGCAACACAGGGCACCTGTCATACTTACTCTAAAACAGTTACTCACACTCGTGCTCAGGCCAATTTATAATAATTTTATCTATTTTTAATGATTAATTTAAATTCTATCTACGACTGGAATACATATGTTAAATAATACTTCCTAGAGAAGTTATCTTCTTTGTATCTTCATCGAGCGGATCCCTAGCTAAATTTTGTTTTATCTTTTGCGTATTGGTTTTTTAACTGATCTGTTGACGTCGTACTCCGGAAAAATCGGCTAGCTTTTTAATTATTAATTAATTATTTCCGCCGATACTTCCACCACCAGAGATGGTAACGGGAGCAATGTCCCAATCGACGAGAATTATTATTATTTACTTTAGGATCTTTTATGTGTCCGGACTTTAAATACTTCAATTTGGGCTTTGTTTTCTTTGTTTTTCGTTCATTGTTAAGTTTATTATTTTTATTTATAGATCTTCCGATTTTGTATTTAATTTTTCCAATTTTAGATTTATCTGCTTCTCTTCTCTTGTGACGTATTTTCTTGCCGGTTTTTGGATCTTTCATGTTACTTGTAAAATTTATTTTAACCAGATCAACACGATCGTCCTGATTATTCATATTGGTCTGCTCGCTAATATTGCCATTATCATTACTATTAAAATTATCATTATCATTATTATTATTGCTTTCGACATCTTTATATTCCCTACTATTATTGTCATTATTTTCAACATTATTATCATAGGTATTTTTAAGATCATTTTTATTGTCATTAAGCCCCTGTTCCTCGTCACTTTCCACTCGTTTCTCGTCATTCTCCATAGGCATGGTGATTACCTCAACTAACTCATTCTCTACTTTCTCACCTTGCGTCGGCTCACTGGAGACCGCAGATTCATCCCCAGCGTTTATTTTATTTTTTAGATCTGGATTATTTTCGTAAATTTTAACTTCGGGTATTTTATTCAGTTCTTCTTCGACTTCGATTTTAGTTTTTTCGAGTCCCACATCTAATTTGTTTTCTAAAATATCGAATTTAATTATTGAAACCACTTGATTTTTATTTAGTTCTTCAAATTGGTTCTTCACGTCTTCTTTAAAATTGTTTAAGTTTTCATTAAAATCTTTAGCATTTTCTTTGAGTCTTTCCTCAATTTTATTAGAATTTTCTTTGAGGCTTTCCTCAATTTTGTTGAAATTTTCACTGAACGTGGCCATAAATTGTTTTAATTCCGAGAACGGTAATTGGGCAGAGGATGTTCCGGGGTCCTCTCGGGTGCGACGCGTTGCCTCCGGCCCAGTCTCCGAGAGACGGTCCGAGATTTCATGCGGTGCATATCCTTCCTCGCTTAAATTGATGTCACGGTAATTACCCCGAGTCACCACCACTCTGACTAAATCCTCATTCTCCATCCCTGATGCAGGGTAATTAAAATAAAATAAGACAATTCGGGCCTACCTATCGGCAATTAAATATTAAAATTTTAAACATAATTTCGAAACTCCGGTTCGAGAAAAAATTTTAAATAATTCGTAACACAAGAAAAGATAATTTTAAAATTTTGAATGATTGAGCCACGAGAAAGTAAAACGTTTATAAACTATCGTAGGCCGAGGAGAGAATTAAATAATATAAAATCTTATCTGTTTCCGCTTGGCAGATCCTTCTCCGATGAAACCGCTGCTTCCTTCTTCGTACCAGGTAACGTATATCTATCTATATACTATCGAGTCCCTGTTCGTTCGGGCCGCCATTTGTGAAGAATTCACTCTCTTCACAAGTCCCTGTTCCGGTAGTCATTTGTAACTAATCGCTCTTGTCCCTGTTCATGGGCGACATTTGCAACTAACCAGCTACCGCGATGATAAATTTAAAAAAAAAAGAAAAAAATAAAAGAAAATAAAAGATTTCGGGCGCCAATGACACTTAACCCCGGTGTGTCATTACCGGAAACTCAATTCGTAGAGCTTTAGGCCTTCCTAAGGTTTAACGAAAAAAAAAAGAAAGTCTCCGCGGCGGAGATGTCACCGGGACCCACCCCGTGTCCAATAAGAAAGATTTCGGCTTTAAACGCGTATATTTTCGCTAGGAAAAAAAAATATAATAAAATTGTTAGGATGATTTTAGCGTTCACACGAGAAGTATACTTGTGCACAAATTAACATATTAAAAATTTTTTTACAAGAAACGCGTGCGGCAGAGCACGTACGATTTTAAAACCGACAACGCGACGAGTTGCTTGAGGCAAAAGAGCCTCGACGACGTTCAGCCTAAGACTCTTGCAAGCGACTCTTGCGAGAGACTAAATGTATCTGGCGAGGATCGCTCGATGTCCTCTTGCCTTTCGCTAAGACGACTAATTTTACACAAAAATATTAACAAATAAAAAAAACACCGCCAAAAGGATCTTTTTAGAAAGTTGGTTGTTAATTTCTATTTAGCGGCGATTACCCTGCCGGTATTTCTTTTTGGGTTTTTTGTCAAAAAACTTCTGCCGGCTCAACATAGCTCGGTACGCATTTCAAACGCCTATGCCGCCAGCAAAGGCTCTTTCTCCGCTTTTCGGCCACCCGCATAGAAACCAGTTCACTATTCCGGCGCAGCGGTCAAAACATCTGTGCCGGGATCCTTCGATTTTTTAGCCGAGAAAGCGTCTTTGACAACCATGCCGCGTTTGCCCGCTGCCGAGACCGCCGAGAAGTTAATGATTATTGCCAAAATATTATTTTCTAGCTCGGACAGCGTTGACAAAGGCCGTAAGAAATGCCGAATCCGTCTCAATATATACTGAAAAATTAACGCAGAAGTGTTTTTAACGACCTAATTAAGATTTTAGAGAAAAAAAAAACAAAAAAAAAACGAGGAATAGTAAGGTTTTTTTTTTTGACACGTTAACAAAGAACCGTCGTTCAAAAATAACACGAGAGAAGTGAATCAGTTAGGGAACACAGCAACTCGAGCAAAGACTAATAAAATGAAGAAACTAAGAGGACGAATGATGGACAAAGAGGGAAACGACAAATTAAAAGAAGCACAATAGGGGCGAAAAGCCTATATATGAGAATAAAAAATAAAATGTTCAGTTAAGAGAAGGCATTTAAAAGGAATATGGTTCAAGTCGCAGAAAACTTCACCGTTCGAATGAAGACATCAGGGAAAAGATGGTTAAGCCGTAAACGAAAAGAGAACTTCACACAATTAGTAGAAAGAAAATTCGAAGATAAAAGGTATCGGGGAAGGCATAAGGAAGATGTCGCAAACAGTACACTTATATGTATGAAGGAAATGGCCAAACAAAGGAAATTTAAAAAATTCTTTATCAATACATTGCTTCATAAAGTTACCATTTTTTATTAGAACAACGCAAACACAAACATATTGATTAACAGAAATGTATTAATAAATTTATACTAATATTACCGTAAATATGGAAATATTTACTTTTTCCCCTCTAGACAGTCTTTTACGTAATTTTTGTATTAAGTTTCTGTTTATCATGATCCATAATGTGCACTTTTTCCTTATTATTTTTCTGTCAATGACGCGTACACCGAACGAGTTTCCATTATACAGTTGTAGAATATGCTTGTTCTATTTTTATCATTTTAAATTAACACAAATGGTTTTTTCTTTCAACGGAACATTAACGTATTCAACAGAAAATCGATTATATTCAACAATCCATTCAGATCACACGAAATTGTAAACAAATCCATTTTTTACGCAAATCGTCAAATTTTCTTCATTTAAAAGCATCATTTATATAATATCAAGATGTTTATAATTTCTTTTTTTCCGGTGTGTACTGAAGTTATCACACTACGAAAAAAAGAAGGAAAAAGGGGGATTTTTTTTTTTTTTTTTTTTCCCCACACCTAGCTGCTAAAGCTATCAGAGGAAGTTTTGACTTTAAATCACTTGAACGGCATTCCTTCCAGCAAAGGGATACCTAATTATTTATTCTACTAAGTCTAGTGGTTTTATTCTCCGCAACCGTCGTACTTCAGTTGAATTATCGAGCAGATTGACTGCTGTCCTGTTTGGGTGATCGTGTAATCGCATAGCATGTTTCGTCGCTTCTTCTCTTATAACGTCAGCAACATACGAAACGGTTAGATCACTGTGAAGGGTTTTATTGGATATAAACCAAGGAGCATTTGCCATTATCCTTAATATTTTATTTTGAAGCCGTTGTATTACTGCTAAATTTGTCCTGGCACTGCAGCCCCAAATTTGACATCCATATTTCCATACTGGGGCTAAAATGTGTTTATATATTAGCATTTTATTTTCTAATGATAACTTAGAGCGGCGTCCAATTAACCAGTACATCTGCCGTACTTTTAATTGTAATTCATTCCGTTTAGTCTGGATGTGTTTTTTCCAGGTTAATTTTTTGTCAAGATGAATGCCTAAGTATTTGACACTGTCACTTGGTGGCAATATTTTATGATTGATGGTAACGTCCTTAGGTAGGATCTTTCTGTTGGTGAAAAGTACACGTTTTGATTTCTCCTCGTTGATTTTTATCCGCCACTGCTTACACCATGCGGATATTTCATTGATTGAACTTTGGAGATTGTTGCAAGCAGCATCAGGACAGAGGTTATCACAAAGTATGGCTGTATCATCCGCAAACGTCGCTACTAGGCTTCCTTCGAGCACTGGGAGATCTGCGGTATATATTAAGTAAAGGAAGGGGGATAAATACAATTTGAAGTTTATTAACACAACACGGAATTTTAAAGAGAAATATAAAAAGTTTTTAATAACGGTATATTAAAATCCAAAAACATTACAAAACGGAGACCATATAATTTACCGATGCTAAAAAAAGTTTTCACGAATTTTGTTCTTATTAAGGAGCAATTTTTTTTTTTTTTTTTTTTTTTTTTTTTTTTTTTTTTTTTTTGGGAACGCCAACCGAGGGCAGTGACTTATTATCTAAGAATTACGAACAAGGATTAAATTTTAATATATAGATAAATAGAGGAAATGAACTCGGCTGAAGCTGAAACAACATCTGGTGAAGGAAAGGAAAGTGGGTAATGTAGGAAGCACAAAAAGGAGTAGGAAGTTTAAGGTATAAGGGCTTAGTGTAGAGAAGGCTCCTGTACAAGAAGAGAACATTCAAAAAGAACATTATGATCCGCATCACAAACGCGGTCGTGATCCGAGGGATGAAAAATACAATGCGGAGAAGAAACAATAGAAAAACGAAAAAAAGAGTTGGAATAAGACAAATATATTGGAAACGAAGACGTGTTATGGGGGAAATAATGGAATGGCTGATACGACGAAAATCAGTAGACCACGATGAAGGAAAAGGCCGTATTAGTTTGTAAAAGAAATGATGATTAGAAAAGGAGGTAATGTAGATATCCGACACCATGATTGGAGGTGTGCTTGTTTAGATGGAAAAAGGATATTATTAGCAGGAAACTTATTGATAAATTTACCGTTAAAGAAAGCAGAGCGAGCAAACGAGCAAACTAGGTTGTTGTCCACGATGCCGCTATGACTGGGAATCCAAAGAAGATCGATTTGAATAGAACGAACTAAGAAAAGATTGGCAATTAAGGAACGAATAGAACGGATAATGTAGTCGTACGAAGGGGATGGAAAAGGAGAGGATATGGCCTGCAAGACGCTCATCGAGTCGGAACAGATAAGGTACTTGTTATTATAGGAGAAAAGTGCAATAAATAGAACTGCACGGAGTATAGCATACGATTCTGCAGTAAAAATAGAATACTGCTCTTTAAATCAGACATATAAAATACCACATTACTCTTCGAACATTAATCTATTTGATGTAATTGTATGTATAATCTGTCGAGCGAAAAAAATCTGTTCGAGTTCGCTGAGTGGGAGTGTTGCTCAAAGGAGTGTGCACTAGTAACAGGGCACGTATCGACACGTATTCAATAACAACGCCATATTCCTGTTAACCTCGTTTTTGTTTCATATCTCTACGTTCGTTCGTTCTTTTTTTCTGACTTGTTTACATATCCGATACGCGATGGACTACAGGATAACGTGAGGTACCCTGATTTCGTTCAGGTACTTCAGATGTTTCACAAACGGACTTCTTTCGGTTGACAGACTATATGTATGATATGTATGTACGTACGAGTGTTTTTGTATACACGAAGTTTAAAAATAAATGGTACCTACAATTCCGTTATAAACCAAATTTAATAAAGGCACTATAAACAGCTTGTTAGGAAAGTTCATGACTGAATGAATAAAATATGTAAAAATGGGGGAAAAACTTGCTTTTTCATTTTTTAACACACATCACGTTTTTATTCCGACAACATTTACAATGGTAAATCACCGAAAGCTTTGCATACTAATATGGCCGAATGCTCCTTAAATTAATGTTAGGCTGCTTTGAAGTTCTTCTACATCTGAAAATAGCTATTTTTAGTTGTAACAAATAATCGGCTGACTACATAAATAAATCATTTGACGAGACATTGGGCGATGACTGTTCTCGTATGCGAAAGTGCATTATTATGTAAATGGTGTCAATCACTATTTTCGCATAGATCAAATCACTGGCGCAAAATTCTGGCTAAAAGACTCTTCATGATCTCGAGGTTACTATTAGCCGATGAACAAATTCATGATGGATGAATAACGCTGTAAGAAGCAAAAAAAATTAAAAGTTTAACCGAATGTAGCCCGATTTCAAGAATAGCTTACGAGGGTTAGAAATTGAACGCAGTTTGCAAGTTTCCATTTTTCAAATCTTTTTTTAAAAACAAATCAACAATATACAGGGTGAGAAGCAACTAAAATATTCCGTTCGGTGCAGGTAATTTTCATCCAGATCTTTGGGATCTGAAGAATGACCATCAGAGCAGCATTACAATCTGGGAAACAATTGTTTGTTTTAGGTTTTATATAGAGTTCCATAAGTCAGAAGTAAATTGTCGACCATCAACTTTTAATTGAACGAATTAGTTTGATTAAGAACCGAATTACATGAAATCAACAATCGATTTTATATTAATGCAAATAATTCTTGAAAATTGCAAGATGTCTTCCGCGCCATATTGAATCTTGGACATTGCCCGGTTTTTGCATATAATCGCTACTCTTTTCTGAAATTGTTATTATTTTTCTTCGTTATTTCTGTTTTGTTTGTTTTTACTTATTTTATTCTTAGTTCGTTTTAATTCTTATTGTTAGTAATCTTCATTGTAATGGAAGCCTTTTGTTGCTCGCTATTTACTACTTATTTTTCCAATAAATCGAATTTAATGAAACATCAGCAAACAAAACATGGCAATAGAACAACTTTTTATTCGATTTAAAAACCCAGTGAAATCCCTTATAAGGACGAAGATTGCTGGAAGCGGCAGAATTACATAAAATTATATGTTAATTTTTGTTTATTATAACGACATCGGTTAAAAGGAACAAATGTACTATGACTAATTTGTCTACAGCTTATAAATTACCGCCTACAACAACGTGAGGGTACAAAATTCATATTTGAAAAATTTTGCATATCAAAAAAAAATCTAGATTGTTTTTTACAAAAGTTATATTTGTAAAACTGAATGAACAACTTCATTGTTCAGGTTATACTGATAACGTTACATGTTAAATGCATGCTGTAAATTTAATGGAATTGCTGAAAATGTACGGCGTATTATAAGAAATATTAATAAAAGACTGCTACTTATCTCGTCATAATAAACATAAACATAAATTTCTTCAGAAATACGAAAAACCAATTACCATCGCTTTTACGTAGAAATTTCTTTATCTTTTTTAGTTTTTATTTTATATTAGATTCCATTTCCATGTATAAAGAAAAAATTAAGTGTTTGAGCTTTTGAATGCAATAAAAACATAATTACAAATAAATGATTATTTTTTTAATTCCTGAAAAGTTATTCCATAAAATATGTCATAACGAAGTAACTAGTCCATAACAGTTAATCTTGCATATCCAAAAATTGCTGGAAGTAAAGACGAATCGGTAATAACGACCAAATTATCCACCTCCTTCGTTATTGTTATAACCGATTTTCAATGTATTTACTTTATAATTATACTCAGCTAATTGCATCATGTTTGAGCAAAAACTTTATTCTTTGAAATTTTTATGTTTCGTTTAAAATTAAAAACAAGTCAAAGCCCCTACAAGTTCTCACTCAATGAATTTATTGAAATTTTATTTTACCTTTAGTTTCGCAAATAAGACTGAAATTACAACATTTTCTGAGAAAAAAGAAGAAGTTAATAGTTCATAAAAAAATAGATATATCTCAAAATTACGGAAAAAACCCAAATGAGAGAACAAAGTTAACAGTATATTTTCACGAACAACGTCCTACGATAATCAAAATAAACGAATACAGAAAATTTCTGCATTTTTTGCTCTCCTGAAGGAAAATTTGGTCGCCGTTAATGCGATATTCTGTAATTTTTTAGAATTTGAATACAACTTTGCACACACAATACACGCAATTTAATAATACTTTCTTCTTTTTTTAAATTATTTCAGTAACAAAAAATTATTCATATTGGCTTATCAGTATTTCCTACCAGGTAAAAAATTTTCCTTTCTCAGTTTGCTTCCCAATGGTACTATACTAAGTATACAGGAATATACAGTTTTTGAAAAAAACGAAGAATTATAATCAAAAAAGAAAGTATAAAAAAATTTTACAGAAAGTCTCTAAAACAGGTCTGGATAAATTAATTATAGCGGGGAAATATACTTATGCAACATACATAAAATAGTGACAAGTTATGTAAAAGGCGACTAGAATTCCTTTTTTTAAATTTAAAAGCTAAAAAACCATGTTATCCGAATTTTTTTCTGGCAAATATCTTTCAAAAAATACTAATCCCGTTTAGTCTGAAATGGTGAAATTATTCACACGAGAAGTTTTAACTTGTTATTTAAAATCGCAAACAAAATAATTGGCTATTAAAAAAGATATGAAAAGAACCTCGGTTTATGACATTTGTGGAGATGATATTAAAAAAATAGTAGAATTGTTTTAAAACGATTTATGACTTTTTACGTATTGAATTTAACTATACATAAAATCTGCTCATATTTAGTACGTGTACATTTAATTCTCTTTTATTAAACCAAAAATAGAGCTAAATACACAATTTCTCATAAAACAAGATACTTTAAAATTTCAGTACACCAAGTCAATCCTACTCACATCACTGGAGAAACTGTATGAAAATTTACCATTGTAACATTACGTAAAATCTAAAGTCTTACAAAAAAATCAATGGTTGAACAAGTGAACAAATAAAAGAAAAAAATAAATAATGTTATTTGTAGATATTTATACTTTACTGGAGGGGATTCGGTGAAGGAAAAAATTATTTTCAGAGAGGTAATTTTCATCAATAATGGCGAACATAATACGTTTTTCATTTTAATAGACCTGCACTTTTTGAACTTTTTTCATGACTTCCAAGAGTATTAAATATAGAATAAAATATAAAAATAAATATCTTTAGTCAAATCATTTATTTGTTTACTAAAAAGAGAAATTATAATGAACAAAAAATCGTACTTTTGAATAAGAACCTGTTTTTACTGCATAATAAGTTAAACCATGGTAATTAAAGGAGTAAAGCACCTTCGGTGTTTTTCAGTTTTGAACAATACTTACATTTAATAAGTGTTAAAACCAAAACAATTATTTCCCGTAAGTATGTATATTTAATAAAAGTACATTTAATGCTATTTCGTACAAAATTCAATAAAAATTTTTTTGAAAATTTAAGTTTTACGTTTTAGTTGCTTGATTAATGATAATGACAAAAATTCTTTCCTTTTGTGACCCTTTAAAGTCACCACTTATAGTTTCAAAAACATTGAAATCGACTAAAATTTTCGTGATATAAATAATTTAACTGTATGTAATTTGAAGTCAGTTGCAAATTACAATAAGTGTAATCTCATAAAATGAAGTTGCATATTGTCCATTTTTTGGGAAATTCGCATTTATTGATGAAATTTTAGTGTTAAGATATATTTACATTTAAAGATTTCAAAATCTATTTACCATCTTGGAAAAAGTTGATATTTTAGGAACTTAAATTACATTCGGCAATAATCTTATATTGCTGTTAAATAATTACCCAAAAATATTGAATACATGGACTAGTTAGATAATTTGAATCTGAATTAGACCCTAAAATTAAAATCACATAACTATAACTTGAAATAGAATTTTACTTAAGAACGCAAAATTGATTATATTAATTTTGGTCATCGTCATGATCATCATTCATTGAACCTTATGGTTCGTTTTTTTCATTCCGTGCTTTTCAATGCTCTATGTTACATATTTGAAATCTTTAAACGGTTGCGAAATGAAGCTGTTTCATTATCTTCCTTTATTCTCTTTTTGTCTGTTTTGTCTATTATAATTTTGGTTAGCAGTTCATCCTCTCACAATATATATTAGATTATCTCTGATTTCCAGCATTCAATAAGCTGTGAGTTTTTTCACTCTATTAATGACTTCATTTTTTAACTTTTCTATTCATTTGATCACATTTCTGTAGCCTCCAGATCCTTTCTTTCCATTTCATTTATACATAGATGTTATTCATTTTTTTGCAGATTTTATCCATTCTTTCTAATAAGTAATGTGTATTTTTGCAAGAAGCCACTTTTTTGCTAAATGTATTATTATTTTTTGTTATTCTTCTCGGGTATATTCCTTTGCTCGGTGCATTATTTAAATTCAAAAAGATTATTTTTTAAACAGTAATAAGAATTATTTTAATATGAGTACTAAAAGAACCCATTTATTTTTTTTTCTTTACTTTGTTTGATTATTGATAGAAATATGTTCTTTTTATCAAATCTTTACATTTTGCTCTGTTCTTTCATTTTAACTTTTAACGTTATTAATTCACTACTTTCATTTTCTAGCCATCTTTTGTTGATCCGTTGAATTTTTTGTCAGCGCTAGTAATGTTTGATCATTCATAACAAATGTCCTAAATACCATTTTTTATTTTAACTGATATTTTTAAAGTAGCTCTTTCAAACCACTTACCATTTTCTACATGGAATATTTCTAACATTTCTTAATGAGCAAATTACGCAAGTAAAAGTTAATAAATACTTCCATTACTGACGAATGATACAAATATAGGTATGAAAAGTGCGAAATATTGAGGATAAATAAAATTTTCATAAAACAGAATATAATGTAATATTCAAAGAACTATATGACAAATTTTCTGTAAAACTTTTTTTAATATATACTTTTACTTAAGTATTATATAACATAATGAATTATGTTATACAAAAAAATTTTAAATAATTATGCAGTATGTATTTTGTTTTCATAAATAATTACAGCTAAAACTTCTGGAGTTAATTAAAGACTATTACTACTTATTAACTTAGATATATAATCATATTTAACACAAATAATGAATAAACATTCATTATCAGAAATTAATAATTTTTAAAAATTAGAACTTATATATTCATAGATAAAAGCATTTAAAACAAAGTTTTAAATTAATTATCTGTTATTAATTCATATTCATTTATAATTAAAATTTTTTATAAAATAAACGATTAAAAAACGAAAGACGGAAAATGATTCAAAAGAGGAACAGAAATGATTATCAAATAATTATCTTTAAGAAATTAACGAACATAAATTCATTTTAAATTATTAAATTGTTACAATTTGTTTTGTTTTTTTTAAATGGAAAACAATCAATTAACTTATGTTTTTAATTTTAAAATAATTCTGCATGTATTTATACTTTGCATACTTCTAATAACTTTTAAAAAATATTATAGAAATAAAAAATAAAATTAATAATAATAATTAAATTATTGGCGTTTTGTATTATAAATGTAAAAAAAGGGTTTTTTATAAAAATTTTTAACAATATTTCACAATTGTATTAAAAATTTCAACCTAAACTTGATGCTGGCTGAATTGAGAATTCACAGAACCCAAAGATCCGGATGAAAATTACCTTCACCGAACGGAACATTTTAGACGATTGTATACAGGGTGCGGCAGCATAACTTCCCTTTTTAAAATGTGCCACTTTTTTCTATTAAATTTTGTTAAAGAGAAATAATAAAGCAGAAAATCGAAATAACGGATACTCTAGATCCCCCATTGGGGCAATATGTATGCTTCTTGCCTTGTTGGAATTTTGATTTCGAGTTTCTGCTTTATTATTTCTCTTTAACAAAATTTAATAGAAAAAAGTGGCGCATTTTAAAAAGGGAAGTTATGCTGCCGCACCCTGTACAATCAAAATTTTCAGCGCCAATTTATAATCATTGTTGGCATATTAAATTTCACTCAATTTTTTTACCGTTTTCATGTGCAAGTTATTTTTGGGCTTAAAATACTTTGAGGAATTAAAATATTATTTTCGAATATAATATAATAAACAAATAAAAAAAAAATATTTCAAAAATTTTATCTCTGTCAAACAATAGTTTTAACAGAAAATTTTCCATTGTAAATTACTTTGCATTTCAATAATTTGTAGAGATTTTTATTTTATTCTTCCAATATTACCCTTCTATCTGCAGCTGGTCATTTCCAAACTACGGTTTGACTCTTACGTCTCCCCATTCACCCACCTGGATTCCTTTTTCTTGTCTATTCAGCCTTCCCTTCCACGCTTCCACTAGTTTCTTGACTTTCCTTCCATGCGTCGCTCCGACCTCTCTGCGATCTGCCGCCTAAGCTTCGAGTTTGCTTCCTTCCTCGCTTTTCCGTTACTCTCTTGTGCCGTTTCCTTATTGTCCATTGCACCCCTCCAATATTCAATTTGTTTATAGATCCCGATCACATGGATGTTCGTCTCTTGTAACCGATCAAGCTGCTTTCTACTCCTCTCTTTTACAAATTGGTATTCCCACTCCATACAGTGCTTCGTTCATTCTCTCCCTTCCTTCTCCTTCTGTTGTCCAAGCTTTTGATTCATTTTTGTCGGCTATGTGATCGTGTAAAGATCTGAGTCTCTTGCATCTTTTTTTCTTTGTTCTTAGGCCAATGTCTTTGTAGACAAACCCAAAAAATAACAACACTTAAGTACTGGTATATGCTCCTAAAATCTTATTGATAACCGTTCGATGTATAATCTTCCATTATTTGGCAAACTTTTTGTACTGATCGGGTTTCAATCGAAGGTAAATTTTTTTACATTACGGTCAACTTTTTTTGTTACTCGTACCAAGACCAGCGTTGTATTTGTTAATCTCTTAATTTCTTCTACTACCTATCACTTGTGCTAATACATTGATCCCAGAATATAACGGTAGTCGGGTCAAAATTTTTATTTTCTATAATTTTTACATTACTGAACTCTTTATTTATTTATTTATTTATTATTATTTTTCTTTTTTTCGGAGTCTTTTAGAATATTAGCTTCATTTTTAGGTTTGGTAACAAAAGATTTAGAATTTATGAATAAAACTCATTCCAGTTTCCAGTAGAGCTGTTGTTTCGTCTTCGTATCACGTAACAGGTTAATCCGGTTTAGCTAAACACATTTTTCATTTTTACTATTTTCTTCTTTTTTTCTATTTTATTTTTAAGTTTCGTAATATGACCGAAGAAATTAATTTATGTGAAACGTTGTGCGAAATTCCGAAATATAATAACCGGAAAGAACATTTTTCCGTACCATATTGCAGAATTTTACTTCTTACAACGAGTAGCATAATTTAGACGAATCTGTGAATTTTTTCGAACCGTCGCAAACATGTATCCAGCATATTAAGGTATATACAGTATACTTCATATTTAAATCATTTCGAAATTTATAATGTATTTCTTTAGTATGTTGTCATAATTTTAAAATTCTATCTTTTATTTTACGCAACTTTTTTCGTATTTTTAAAATGGCATCATAGCGTCTTCTTCATTCATCTTTTCATTATTTAGATGTTTTCGTTCATTTATTTGAATTAGTTCGGATTCAGAGTGGAAAATAGCAGTAATGAACTAAAATCTGAAAAAAATAAACTGGCGACAGTGATGTTTGAGCTTACCTTTAATTTTTACGTTTAAATTAGTTAGTGTTCAGTTATACATTTTTAAATGATTTTTTAGATTGTTTGAAAGTTTACACATTCTGTACTTTTGAGGCATTTTCGAGATTATTTTTAGGTCATCGTTTGTCCAAATCAGCATCTATTATTTTATGGATATATCTCTATCCTTATCCTCTACTATAAGGTAAACGAATAACCCGATAACAGTTTAAAGTGTAAAAATAATTTAATAACTAACGAGTAGTATGTTCTTTAATTAAACGTGGTTTAATTTTTTTGGGGGTAAGAAAATGTAAATTTACACTGATAACATTTAATTTTATTACGCATATATTATTATTCGATAGTATATATTTCAATCACGCTATGCAATTATAAAATATTTATTGGCCATTATTTGTCTTTTCTTCTTTTATTTTTACGTTTGAAAAATTAGTATTTAGAATTTGAAAAAAAAAACCCCGCGAAAATCGATTTTTCTAATTAGGTAAGTTTTAATTCAAATTGCATTTACTATTTTGTGCCCAAAAAATGTAAGACCAGTTTTCAATTTAAATTACGCGGGTATATCGAATATCAAAAATATTTTTTTCCCAATTTGGCACCGTTGCGCTAAACATCTGCGCCAAATCTCACATCGTAAACGTCATTAGTGTTTGAGCTATAGTTGGTTTTGTACGACGCAAAAGGTGAGTTCGGCGGTCTTTACGATGTGATTTTGTTGAGCAAAGAAGTTGCATTAAATTTTGTTTACGAAATGGAATGTCTGCTGCGCAAACGTTTAGAATGTCGCAGAAAACTTTCGGTAAACAGACTTTGTCGTAAACAGTTCAAAAAAGGCCAACAACGAGTTGAAGACGAAGAGCGCCCCGGACGGCCATTAACCACTACCGATGAAAATCACGACCAACAAATCCGAGATTTGGAGTTCCAAAATCGTCTATTAACAATTAGGGACCTTCTTTTTGATGATGTCTGCATTTCAAAAGGATCAACCAACTCCATTTTAAAAGATATTTTGGGCCTCAGACGCGTCAAATCTCGATTGGTACCAAAAACACTCAATTTTTTTGAGAAGGATCGTCGCGTTAAAATCTGTAAAGAAATGATTTCTGACACCAGCGCGTTATAAAATGCATTATAATACGAAAGATGAAACTTAAATCTATACTTATGATCCGGAAACAACCGACCAATCGAGTGAATATCATGTCAAAGGTAATGCTAACAATTTTTTTCAATTATATCGTGGTGTAGTGCATTACGAGTTCCTTCCGTCGGACCAAACTATTAACAAAGAATATTATTTGAGTTTTATGCATCGTTTACGTGAAGCTTTAGCAAAAAGAGGCCCGATTTATGGATAAGCAACTCTTGGTTTTTACATTACGATAAAACGCCAATTGGTTCTTCGTGAGTTTTTTTTACCAAAACATCAACTAATATCACTCCACAACTACCGTATTTGTCTGATTTAGTACCGTGCGACTTCTGGCTATTTCTTAAACTCAAAAGGTTGCTCCGGGGACACCATTTTGGGTCGACTAAAAAGATTCAACGTAAATCGCAGCGCGCTCGGAAGGACATGCCGCAAGATGACTATTTGGCATGCTTCGAGAATTAGAAAAAAAGGTTGGTACAGGTGTATTGTGTCCCGAGGAGGGGGATTACTTTGTAGGTGATGAAATGGATTTGGAAAAATAAATAAAGATTCTTTGAAAAAAGTAAAAATTGGTCTTATTTTGTAGTATTTTTGTGTTTACATTGTTATATTTCTGAATTTTACATTAATGAAAATTTTCTCATTAATAAAATCAATTGAAGTCAATTTAAGATAAAGATAAGGTTACCTACCCACAACTCTACGCACATATACACACGCATGAGCGCGCTGGGGGGGGGGGCTCGTCGACCAGGAACCTTACTCAGAAGCAATAGGAAGAAGAGTTAACTAATTAAAAATTAATTCGATCGGAAATGACAGAAATAAAAGAACCAATGGCAGGAACAACAGACTGAGACCAAATGAACAGGATATAAGAAGCACAGTATGGAACAGGAAGCCTAGCGCGCTTGCTTACGTTCGGCGTATTGTAAAATAGAAAGCAGAATTAAAAATTATAAAATTTTTTTTTTTGAACAATAATAGTATCGCTATCATAATAACCTTAGAAACGTAAGAAGTAGAAATTAAGAAGGAATGATAGACACCAAACTTCTATCAAAAATCGTACAGAAATAAAACGAAAAATTGAAAATATTTTATCTTAGCGGCATGTACACAGCAATATACTGAAATTTATGAAGAGCCCAACCCTCCCACTGACTTTTTTAATCGGCAGTGTTAACAAAATTTTAAAGCATAGATTTAGTTTTTGATCAGCGTTTTGTATCAGTCAGATTTTGGTTCTTTCAGCTCTCGACAAAATTTCGATTTCAACCAAAACATTAAAAATTCCAGTTATAGTTTTAGCAGAAATACAAAAATAATTTAAGTAGTACAAATTGTAATATAAACAAAAATCGATATTTTGTAATCAGCATCCATAAATTGTACATCCCCTACAACAATAACTTCTTAAAATGCCTCTGTAGGTACGTTTCATTAATTCAACATAGCTCGATTTCGGGTTTACTGAAACCAAAACGCAACCCTGAAGAACTGCCACACCATCACCCCCTTTATAAATCGTACACTTACATACCCGAGTTTGAATGACGCCGAATGCAAATTACCAGTTTACCGTTTAAAATTACTCTTTAACTCCCGTACGTTCATAAACTGCACACTTTAAAAATACTTATACGATTACTGACTTTTGCGACGCTTCTCGATACTGAGCAGGGCTTCGATCGGATAGGGCATCGAATTGTAGCATATCTGTCTGACTGAGTATTTCAAGTTAGGATAAGCTCAATCCCATCTAGTTGCAGTACATGCGACTATTGCTGCACTTGATTTATAAACCTGGGATATTCCAGCTTTAACAACAAGAAGTACAGCAACTTCTATAAATGACACGTGCATATTAGGGGCCCATAAGGATCTGGCATGCGTTTGACATTACTTCAGGAACATTTAAAGAAGATCTAAGATTGGGCTGTTAAATGGGAAATAAAAATAAATTATCAAAAACCGGCAGATAACTTTTACGTTAAATCGTAAGATGTGATGTATCCATCTAGATAGCCAAGAGCTTGCTAAATATAACAAAACCGATTAAAACATTTTTACGTAGCACGATGTGTGAAGATAGGCTAAACGCTTTAGCTATGTTATCAATTGAAAAACAAAAGCTCCACAATATTCCTAACTTTCATGAAACTGTTATAGATTTTTTTTCTTTAAAGAAAGATAATAGATTTAGTTTACAAGACTTTTAACTGAAAATTATTAATATTATGCGCACACACATGCAGTCACACACACACAGACAATATAGTTTTTGATAAATTTTTTTCAATAAATATTTGTGTAATATTTAATATGTTTAACTGTGAACCTTCACTTCTGTTACTCACGAGACGCCGCTGCATTTATTCCAAAAATTTTTGTTTTGTTTTGTTTTGTTTGTTGTTTTTTTTTGGGAGGGGGAGGCGTCAACTATGACCATTAACATAACGCAGGTGAAAGAATGCAAATGAGAAGAATATAATAACAGTTATAAAACAGTAACAGATGGCGACCAGTATTTTTTTTTTTTTATTAAATTCAAGTGGCAGTCAGTAAACCAGAATATTTATACAAATGTCCAATATAAATAATTGTGTAATTTTAAATAAAAACAAAACAAAATAAAAACCACACTTACAATTTTTAAATTTTAAATTATGAATGCATATTTTTATTTAATTTTCAGTAAGATGAAAAAAATCAATTTAACAATAATTATTGGCCAGTCCGGTAAATTAGAAACGAACCATAAAGTAGTGACACCGTACACATCAATATCAACTGTAAAGGGACAAAATGAACTGATATTTAGGGACCAAAATTTGGGAAAGTACACGCTTAAAGTGGTAAGACCGGGAACTAAAAAAAATGTCTACAGCTCTTTCCATAAATGTTATTATGATAAAGTAAAAAACATTATTTCTATATCTAAAAGTACGTTATTGAAAAAAAAAAATGAAATCCTGTTCTGTAGCAGCTGGAGGATTAATTTTTTTTCAGCTGACACCCCCCCCCCCCCCCATCCTCCATTAGAATATAAGAAAAATAAAAACTTTCAGAATTGTAAGATTTAACCGTACAAGCCATTTCAGCCTGGCCCATGTGCCGTAATGACCATTTCATTTAAAAATAGTGCATGGGCACCACCAGGAAAAAAAACAACAAAAAAACAAAAAAAAAACGTACAAATTCTGAAATGATTCGAGTGATGGTTAACGGTGGCTTAATATATTATTGCTTAGATTCTAATAAAGAAAACAAATTTCATCACTGCATTTAATAAAATAAATATCGTTAATATCTTATTTTAAAAATAATTAAATGTAATATATTCCTCTCACATATACGTATTATACCCTGCTAGCGGTTTTGGTTTTTCAGATATTTTGATCTAAATTTCACTTTTTTAATTGACGTATTAGTAAACTTCTTTAAAAAAAAAAAAAATAAATACAGTCTTCATGATAATTTACGAAGTAAAACAATTTAAAGTCCAAAGGGACGGCCCGCCCAGCGAGACCAATACCCTAATATATTTATATATATAATATTAGGTTGATAGAAAAATAATTTGGTTTTTTGTAGTTTTGATTTTTTCAGTTGATATTGAAATGTTTTGTAAATGTGGTTACATTATTTATCGTTTAGAAACGTGAACTCCATATTCTATATTTTGATAACAAATATTGTGTATTTAATATTGATTTGCACTTTTTAATTGAAGATGAAAAAGAAACAAATTTGAACGATTTTCTTGTACGAATTCAAACTGTACTAAACTAACAGAAAATGTTCATGAAATCAATGAGGTAGTTTTGAGCCAAACCATCGTTCGTGAGCGCGTAGTGCAAGATTGATTTAAACTTGTAATGGAAACGACAAACCTAAAGATCGACGAAGTCGTGTACGAGCATCAGCAATTGACAATAACTAGTAGAAGGCATTAGCTGAAGCAACGATTAGAGAGGTTGCAGAAGAATTAAGAGTAACTCATCCTCAATTCTAAATCATCTCAAACAAGTTGAAAATACAAAGAAGCTCAATGTCATCAGCTCTTATGCAGTTGAATCGACTCGTTTTTCGACCGAACCGTGCCGTGTGACGAGAAATCGATATTATGTTCGATTTAGCGGATGAACAATGGAAAAGCTCCTCGACCTTTCTGAAAATTAATTTGGTGGTCTGCTGCCGGTCTCATTTATCATAGATTCCGAAATCCGGACAAAAACCATCACGGCAGAGAAGTATCGAAATCGGCAAAATGCATCAGAAACTTTAGCGTGTGTGCCCAACATTGTAATCCTTCTCCACGAGAAAGTTGCACGTCATAAACCGTTAGGCTACGAAACTCTGCTTTATCCATCATACTCGCCGCAACTCTCGTTAACCGACTATCACTTCTTCAAGCATCTTGACAACTTTTGCATGAAAAATGCTTCAAAAATCACGATGACGCAAGAAACGTTTTCTAAGAGTTTACCGCTTTTAGAACTCGGTTATTCTACGTTACCGGATATAAATAAACTTATTTCTCGATGGAAAAAATGTGTTAATTCCAAAGGTTCATGTTTCGATTTTATAAAGTCTATTATTATAAATTCAAATATATATGTTTAAAGCTAAGGTTACAAAAGCGAAATTATTTTTCTAGCAAGCTAATTTATGAAAACTATTAAATGAGTATACCCCTTTGAGACTTATACGATGCTTTCTTTTATTTTTAATATTAAAAAATAAATAAATAAAAAATGGACGCAATTTTAACTAAATTCGCCTTTCAAGTAGCTGGTAATATTTTGTTGCAGCATATTTGCAAATTTCGAACTAGCTAAATACAATACCATTTATGACGATGAATAGGTCAAAAATATGTAAAAAAAGAGTGTACCTTTAAAATTCTTTATACTCGCACATGGTACAAGCCGGCGACATGTTACAGCTGCATAGCAACAACTTTCTCTCAATAATTTTATGCGGTAACACATTTTCCGAAATAACAAGTTCTTAAATAAGTCACGGTCATAATCTACTACCCACTATTACTTTCATTAGCACGATAATAGATAAACAATTCGATTTCGTCGAAGTTGTTATTACCCCCCCCCCCTTTTTTTTTGTAACACAAGATCATTTTTTTCCCTCTTCTAACAATTTTGCAACCAGTTTTGGATTATCTAGCAATTTTTTTAACGCAGTTTGACTGATTTATGGAGCTCCTTATCCAACGACAAGGATGTCCGCTACCTACATTTTAATTATTATTGTTCATTTATAGTAAATCTGTCGGGGGTTTTGTTCGGTTTAATCGTCTGATTTCTGCCGAATTGTCTAGTAAACTAATGGCCAAAATATTTGTGTGATGATCCAGTTTCTATCGTCATACTCGCGAGCTATTTCTTGTATTTGTTCTCTGATAACTTCAACCGTTAAATCTGCGCGCAATGTAAGATTACTTACATATCATGGGACGCGTCTGTAATTGTTCTTAGTGCTTTATTTTGGCGACGCTGTATTATCGCTATTTTGGCACAGCCCCACACTGTTGACTTCCGAGTTCTCAGATTTCCTTCCTACGGAGCAATAACATGTATTCCTATACTTTATATTCAAGTGTCGTTCCATCTTTTAACTACATACATACTATATGGCTTTTCCACGTTAGTTCTCTGTCTACTAAACGGATTATTCCGAGATATTTTACTGATTCCTTAACTGGAATTATCCGATCGTTGATATGAATATTTTTGATATTGCAGATCTTTTTTTAATATTTGTAAATATTACGGGGGTAGATTTTTTTCTCGTTGATTACTATTCGCCGCCGCTTGAACCATGTTGAGATTGTATTAAAAACTGATTGTAGGTTAATTCTAGAGACGAATCTGAGAACAAATCACTGCTGTATTATCTGCGAAAGTGGCAATTTCAGTATTTTTTGGCGCAGGTATATCGGCTGTATAAATTCGGTAAAGAGAATCGATCCGAGCATACTACCTCCAGGTACACCAGCTGTTATTCTCCATATACGGTGTGTACGTGCTCTACAGTTCCATGACTAGCTCGAAATCCAAATTGGTGTTTAAATTTTTAGCTTTCAGGAATTGTTTTATTCTTTTTAATATTAGCTTTTCGTGTATCACTTTAGAAAGTACCGGAAGCAGAAAGATTGGTCGATATAATGGTAGTTTCTCTGCAGGTTTTTGCGGTTTCTTTGCTATGATAATTTATGAAAACTTCAGCTGGATAGGAAAATATCGTAATCGAAGGATAGCACTAAATGTGTTAACAGGATTAACGCTTCGGAACATTTATTCCGATCGTTCATAATTTTTTATTTTTTCTCCGGTTCTAAAAATAAATCCATCGATAGCTTGACCACAACGAAACCGCATATTCCCACGCACAGATTTGCTATCGCTAGAATAATTTTTTTCTAACGCCAAGTATTATAGAAGTAGTCTAGGTATATTTTTATTTTTTTCACACTTACGATTATTTACCATCCATAAGTATTTTTTTTTTTATATATATGTATATTTTTCCCGATTCTAAAAATTAATCCGCCGCAGAACCTCCCGACATCCATTCCCCGCGCAGGTTCTGCATTATACGTTATCTTATTATGAGTTTTCAAAAATTAATTCGAGTATATTTATTCATTTTTCACAATCCTGAAAAATCCTTCTTTCACTCACCGACTCTCGTAGCCAAAAAATACTGATTATCTTTCGTAATATATTTTCCGGAACTCACCAAAGCATCAACTGCCGCAGTAGCGTAGACGATGTCTCCAATACCTGTTTTACTATCAATTATTGTATATTATTGTCAGATTATTTTTTCAAAAGAGCCTTCTAAAAAATTTTCTCGATCGTACGTACAGTTTTTTTTTCATTTTTTTTGTTCTTCTACAGTACTAAAAATTAAATTGCCGATCGCACACAGTCTGCTGTAGAAGCACACACTATACACATTCACACACATACATACGATGTACCTCTACCGTCAACCATCGTGAAACCATGGCATCCGTTTCTATACATACACGTTTTCATGTACGCTCTACGTTATACGTTATCCTAATATGAATTTTCAAAATTAAATTGACTATATTTTTATTTTCACGCATCCAAAAAAAAAATTTTCCGATTATATTATATTTTATTTACTTTTTCAAAATCCGCCCAAACTCTTCCATGTTTACATCACTGACGTACTCACCGGCTAGTTTCCCTATTGATCGCGAACATTTTTTCTGCGTTAGCCGTAGGGACATATCACATCCAGTGCCGGATTAACCACGCGCAGTCGTATACAATTGATTTTTAATTACAGATCTTTAATTATTTTTACCGGTATTACTTTTTCCTACACAATCTCACGCTTTCACGTCAAAATAATTTTAATCTTTCAAGAGTGAAAATCTCCGGTCAATAACATTTTTTTTATCAGCATCGTAACTATTTTTAATATTAACCGTATCGCTACAAATATAACTTTTTTTTATTTAATAACTCATCCGCATGACCAACCGTTTCAAGACACTATTGTTGCAAACGTCAATCGGTAACCTCTGCAGGTATACACATCTAGTTGTCGCAAACAGCCTTTATCTGCACGAATCGCATACCTTCAAGATCACATGCGTATTGCTCCGCACCACGCTATTTACCATTATTCGGTACGAAAATATTTTTCACTCTCGCTCACATACGCACTTGCGCAAACGCAAATGTTCTCAAGCCCTTGACAAATTCATTCATATGCGCTTGTATCCAGCTTTCTCCGATGGAACAGCATTCCCTGATGCAACATGTCACACCAGATTCAAAGGTAGCTAATGAGGTAGACCGTCGATATTAATTTCTCGTCGAACGCTTACACGTTCTATGAGCAGTACTCTTCCGGCGCATTACTAAGGTTTTCCAGTAATAACGTTGAAAGTTTTACTTTTTCGCTTTTGTATAAAAAATTGAGATCATCATGAATGCTGATAACGTTACTGCGAGCTGTTCGAAATCGATTATAGCCACTGAATTTATTTGCGATAGCAACTCACGTACGTCTTCGTCACCTACACCACTACAATCAGATGATGCTTATTCATCGCCAGAATCAACATATTTTGTACGTAAAATTGTCCGTCCAGTATTATTATCGGATCGGATGGATATAGCGGAATACATATTTCGTAAATTTCAGCATTCATATCGAATCCGATTACGAGTTTATAGTAACCGAACTAGCGATGATTGTTATGTCTGATAGTCGGTGCTTACACACGCTGTACAAGCTAAGCACACAGACGAATGACACAATTTCCAATTACATGGACGGGACTGCGTTTCGTCAGCCCCGCTCAGACTTTTCTAATTAAACTATGAAGAGGGAGAGCACAAACGAATAAGCCTATTTTGGATTACCAACTTGAAATGGGCGGAGCTGGCGAAACGTAGCCCGCAAATGAGGAGGATCTCCAACAAAATTTGTTAAGCGATTATTTTTAAAAAAATGTTTTCTTCTTACAAAAAATTAATATTCTGCATTGTGTTTTCTTTTTGCAAAAAATAAATAGATTTTTTTTCCATATATATCTATTTGGGCGCGTCAACTAAAGACATTTAATACCCAGTGCAAGTGAAATTTTTTTAGAAGTTTTCAATGTACGGCAGCGGGATTCGAACCCGGTCCTAAACGAAACACAACTGCCTAACCAACTAGGTCGCGGTAGGTGGCTAAAATAAATTTTTTTACATACTGCAACAGAGTTCTTCTTCTTCGATTAAGGGGATTCTCTATTAATAGGTCCATTCCGATTGCTCATACTTTCTTCAGTTATTTCTCAATAAAAGATCGAATTCGATTTAATCGACCTTTTGCATTAACCGAACTTCTATCGCTCCAATTAATTCTGTTTATCCGAAGTCTACCGTAAATGTAAGTTATAAAATGCCTATTAGTTTTGACGTTACGAAAAAATGATGAGAAAAGTAATAAAACATAAACAAATATTGTAATTATTAAACTGTTTATTTTTAAACACTTCTCAATTGCTGAAATGTTCTAATCAACATTGCGACACAACTTACTTGGCTCGACGTAAATTACAGTCCAACCATTAACAGCTCGTAACCTACACCAACTGTTGCAAATACTACTGTACTAGACAGATTTTTTTTTTTTTTTTTTTTTTTTGATTTTTTAAAATTTAAATAAGTTGTGAGTCTGACAGGGCTAGTATACGCGTTGTTGTTTGTGTCCGACACTCTTATATTCAAAATACCACAAATTAAAACTATTGTTTCTTATCCTATACATCATAATATTAATCAATTTAAAATTATATACAAACATACAGATACGTACCACGCCGTAAATACTGATCAACACACCGATACATGATGGCAGCTAAATATCTTCAAATCAAAAAACCTGATCTTATTTAAACAACAGGGAAAGGAAGCAAGAAAGGACGAGAACAAATAAATAAGAGAACAATAAAACAAAATTATAAAGTATGTAGAACGATTCGAGGCGTGTCTTGGGTTTTAACATCATTCTTTCGTCCATTTCTCTACTTCTTTCTCCCACACACCAAGTTTTTTTTCTTTGATATATGATCAGGAATTGTACTTATTAATTTAATTAAAACTGAATCATTACCAATTCGTAGATTTACGCCGCGAGGATAGATGTAATATATGTATATTACTTTGGATCCTTGTTAATTCGCCTAGATAGTAATTTTATATTATTGACTTTAAATTCTAGTAATCTATAACAGAAATAGTACACATCTTTAGAGACATTTTGTTGTTTTCCTTCTACCAAGTTGATCCAGAATCGTTTTACTTCCAGTAGGATATAGTATAAGTTTCAAACACCTCTTCTGCATTTTGCTTATTTTATTTTTCTCCCTTTTCTTAGCCTGACATAATATATTCGAATTCCATATAAAATTCCGGACATTATTATTAAATTATAGAGTATATACGTAGTATTTGATGTGATAGTACCTGCTTTATTTTATATAAAGCTAAAATTGTCTGTCTTATTTTCGAATTTAAACTTTGAATGTGTTTTTTCCAGTTTAAGGATTTATCGATATATATATATTTAAAATTTTCCACGTTCTTAAGCGGTGGACAACAAACAACACAAATGAATATTGTGATTTATATGAACTAGTTTGTGTATGCAATCATTACTATGAAATTCGCGGATCGTGTGTATCATATGTTTAGTACTGTTCCGAATGTGCAGTAACTTAGATTTATTTGTATGCATAACGTCCCATCATATGCCCATTTACTAAAATTATCTATATCCTCTTGTAATAATCTCTTTCCGCCATTTCTAAATTCTTGTGTGCTCAATTAAGAAGTCAATATCATCAGAAAAAACATACTTTTGCATTTTTAATATGCTTATGTAACGGGTTTAGTGTAAATTAAGAAGAAAATGAGCGAATGAATAGTTTTTTTTCATTACTTTTATTCCCCGCGATTTTTACTATTCCTACTTTTTTATGTAATTCTTAAACCACTTTAGTTGATTATTTCTAATGCCCAAATTTTCCAAGTCCTTAATCAGTAATTCATGGTCAAATAAGTGTCAAACGCTTTAGATAGGTCAATAAACTTAATTAGAAATTGGTTTCCTCCCATCGATAGTCCTATATTTATCTTATTTACAATCGATCTTAGTAATGTTATCGTAGATCTTTTTTCTCTAAAACCGTGTTGATTTCCATAGAGTAAGTTGTTTTTTTCTACATAATTTCTTAAATGTTTATCAATGCAATGTTATGATATTTTAACCATTATTACAGCTATAATCGTTATTGAATGATAATTTGCAAATCGAATTTGCAGTCCTTTTTTCATCAGAAATGTTAGTAGCTTCCTTTATAAAGTAATTGACCGTGTTAAAAAATTATCCGTATTTTTTCTACCAAATATTTGAAATTTAACGCGATGATTTTTATGTTTTGAATTTGCAATGAAATAAACAGTGACTTTATACCGAATCATAAAATTTCAGTTCAATATTTTACTTAGTTTCTTTCATATATTCATTATTAAATTTCACTTATACTGTTCACACGCCTATCTAAAATTTTATCAAAAATATTTTTTAACATGTAAAAGAGAGACGCATGCGCATTCGATTAAACAAATCGGCGAGAGAAAGATAAAAAATTTCTAGAAATTAAACTTAACATTTTCATTTTCCGCGCTGTATCTATAATTTATGATCTCCTTTCTAAATATTCCGTCTAAATCGATTTTATGTGGGTGCCTGGTCACGCTGATTTTGCTAGAAACGAATTAGTCGCTTCTTTAGCTCAAATCGCAGCCAAAATGCAGTTCTTCTATCGAAAAGTTTTCAACTCTTTCCGATACCTATCATTCAACCTTCTCTAATCCCGCTTCATTGTACACACTTATCCATACCTTCACTCGCCAATCGTTCTAGGTTTTATTATTTTCCATTTCTTCGTCATCACTCATTGTCAGTAATTTATGCTATTTGTAATCTATGTACAAGAGACACTCTTTATTGCCTTCCGCTCTTCATAGATTCCCTCGCGCTACATCTTCTGATTGCCCGCTACACTCTCATAACTGCTATTTAGCATGTGCGACCTGCTAAATCATATCCTATTTGAATGTTCTCCCCTTTTACCCGAACGTTTATATTTTTCTTCGGAACTTTTGAAAAAAAAAAAAAAAAGAATCCTCACTCCGTACAATTACTCTCGTTTTTCTCGATTGCAGTCCCCCTTGTCTCGCTTCCTTCATTTCCCTGGTGTCCGATCGAATTAAATTCTAATATTCCTCTCAGTCACCGTTGTACAGGTCTATTTATTTACGATGAAATTCGAATTTACCGGAGAAATAAAAAAATAACCGGAAATTTACTGTACTAATTTGTCCGTAAGCATTTTTACCAGTGCCAACATCAAGCAAGCGTGTCTGTGTTGCCAAGTTGATTTTTTCAATTGTTGCGCTTTTAAATTACAATTTTGGATTTTTAATAAATTTAAATAATTCGTACGTTGTTTCTATTCTTGGTTCCTGAATAATCGGTTGAATCGATACACCGGTATAATGTCTTAAGATCGTTTTTATTAAATAGTTCCGTTCGTGATTACCTATTTCGCATTGTAATATAAAATGTTTTAAAAATCACACATCCACAGGCCCGTATCTGAGAGGGGGTTTTCAGGGTTTAACCTCCCAAATGTCTGCAAAATAATAACTGCTTGAATTAAATGGATTGAAATCCGGAATAAATTTATTTCTTTTCAATTTTTGACAAAAGAAAAGAAAATTAAAATTTTTTATTGTTGTGTTCAAATATTGCATATACAATAAATTTACTACAAGGGTACTATTTATAAATAAATATATTTCATGAAAATACACACACACATATATATATATTATATATTTATAAAAATATTTTCGTAACTCCTCCCGAAATATTGGTCTAGATATGGCCCTGCACACCCGAGTTCATATAAATTACAATTAATATTATTTTCCTATAACGTAATTTTTCCGTCGAGGGTCTGTTCTAATTTATATTTACACGTATTACATAAATTCTCTATTCGTGTTTTATTAAAAACTAAATTTTGTTAATTATTTTCAGGATTTTAAGAAGTGGTAATAGATTTCTTTCTCGCACAGGATTTACTTCTTTTGGCCGCATGTTCTTCAATTTTCGTTCATTAAATATTATGTCCGGCGCAAATTTAAAACTAATTCGTGCGAACAAAATAATATTGCTCTATTTAAGAGAGGTTTTTTTTTTTTTTTTTTTTTTTTTATTTTACACCACTCCAGCCCTTAGGCCACTATTGGCGACGCTACAGTTCTTTTTAAACAATACTTAAATATAAATCAATAACTCTATACTGATCACCCCCATCGAGGTGTGACAGCATTGACAGTAGTAATTATAATATTATTACTTTAACTATGTATAACTCTTAATCTAATCTTAATATCTATTTCTACCGTAAACTGTTAAAACGTTATGATAAAATAATTATACACAAAAAAGAAAAAACAAAAAAAAAAACTAAATTAAATTAAATAAACCCGTATCTCCGAATTTGTTGAATGAAAATTAGAGTTCACCGTGTAATTGTGTTAGATTAATAAATATTACGAATACAACAGAAAAAAAATAAATAAAAAAAAATTACAACTTATAATAATACAGTTATTAAGAAGAAATATAACTATCACTTTTTTAAAAGATTAAAATGTCAATTTGAAATGAAAGGTACTTGTTAAATCATTAAGAACTTCGTGTTAACTGATACTGAATAAACAAGCTATATTGTTTCATATCAAATAAGTGTCCTTGTGTCATTAACCTAAATAAAGTTTTAAAGAACTTGAGAAATGAATTGATAAATAATATTAAAGTATACATCTTATAATAACAATAAAGCAACAGAAACAAGCATGAATAAAACAAACTGGCAATTTATTTTTATAAAAGGTGGCAGAATAAAAAAAAATGAGAAACGACTACGAATATATTACATTATTACTTTGCACTATTATATTCTTAGTTTTTACTTCTTATACGCCCACAGAAACACACATATTCATACATACATACATAAATATACATAATATATACAGGGTGTGACAAAAATTGTGTTCCAACTTTGCAATTTTTGGAAAAAAAAACAAAAAAAAAAACGATGATTACAAAAAAAATACGTCGAACAATAAAACTTATGACAATTTTTTTTTTTTTTTAAATTAAAACTTTAAAACAGTAAAGTAGTTTACATTTTATCTTTAAACTGTTTCCACCTCCGACGATATATTTTACACATCTTTTACGAACATCGAAACAGGACTGTTGGAAAAAATTATTTCCAATTTTTCGTAAATTTTCGAATTCTTCTGTGGCCTTCCCCTTTGAATGGTTGATATCTTTAGGTCGTATACGAAATACCTGATCTTTCAGCACTGTCCAGAGCGAAAAATCACACAGCGTTAAATCTGGAGACCTAGCCATGACACCTCGCCTTACAATCCACTTGGCGAAATGATTGTTTAAAAATTCGCGAACAATTAACGCAAAATGTACAGGAGCGCTATCCTGTGTTGAAAGTGAACGATATTGGCCCCAGCTCTCGGTTATTCTGCATCTCATGTGCGCATAAAAACTCAATCCTTCAAACCTCGCCACGAAGACACCCCCGATTAAAGTCTTCTACAATTCTTACAGAAGAGTAAATTTTAACTGGCTATACAATTTTTAAATGCTATATAACTTCTCGTAATATTGCCGAGGTAAAAATTACATTGTCGCTAATGGTATTCGTTTGCGGAATTCGATTATTGAAAATCGCGAGCAGAGATTTAAGTTTCTTTTTGTTTTTTCTTTAAATCATATATTTCTTTTCAACATAATTGAAATCATAAAGTTGCGACCTACAGAATCGTCAAGCTTATGTTTGCGGCAGACCCGTGCCCAGAATTTTGGAAAGGGGGGGGGGGGGGTTTGAAAATTTTCTTCGCATGTTTATTTTATAAATAAAAATACATTTTTCACTAATATTCATGCTATTAATAATTTTCATCATTTTGATTTATATATATTAGTAATTTAAATAAACGAATTACTGTATAAACAATAAAAATTACATGTTATTGATTAGACTCGTAACAACAAATTTTGCATAAAATATTAATGAAGTACCTAAGCTATTTCAATTCTCATGGGGAGGGTTTAACCCCCAAAACCCACCCCGTGGACACGGCCTTGGTTTGCGGATAAAGTTATCTTTACGTCTGTTTTACAGTTTAAACGTTAAATGAATGTATTAAAATTAAGCATACCAAGCATTCGTCCACACATTCCTATTTAATCTTTTTTCTTTTCTCTTTTTTCCTTCTACTCGGTTGTTAAGTTTTCGGTATTGCAGGAGGTTAACATCGTACATGGACGTAGATGACAATGGGAGGAAAGACCCCACCATCAACTTAAGTGAAACAGGTAATAGTACGCAGGGCACCAAGGTCAGTAATTTTATAACCGCTTTTAACGACGTCAGTGAAACCAACATCTCACATACGGCTCAGTTCAGTAAGTCTCTAAAGAGTCCATATCTTGTGATAATAATAATAATAGTAACAGCAATCTAAACAATGAAGCCGGTTATAACAATTGTAATGGTTATCGTAATAATGTTTCTAATAATATTACATCGGATAACTTAGAGAATCTCGTAATTATTTTTCTAATGTTTATCCTACTGATACAAATCCAATTTATAAAAATAAAGGTTTTAAAGTTTTTAATGAAAAAGACTATCAATCCGCGAAAAAGGTTACTACTAACATATATATTCAACGCTATGTTGAGATTAACCTACTATCCTGAGCAGTTAAAATTTTCGCAAACAGTCTATATCGAAGCATAATAAACCACCTACAGATGTTGCCTCGTACAGGCCTATTTCAATAATACCAGTGATATCGAAATTATATGAAACCCTGTCGTTAAAAAAAGTGCTTCCTTTAGTTCATGAATACCAAATAATACCATTTCATCAGTACGGATTTAGAGCTAAACACTCTACAGTCTAACAGGTACATAGGGCGGTACAAAAAATTGAATCTGACTTAGAAGAGAAAAGGATTTGCGATGCCGTATTTCTGAATGTAAGCCGGCTTTTGACAAAGTATGGCATGACGGCTTATTGTATAAAATGAAAAAAAGAAAAATTCCAAATCACTATTACGAGCTGTTTTCATCGTATCTGGATGAAAGGTACTACCGAATCAAGTATGGTGACGAAGTATCTAACATGTTAAGTCAGGAGTTCCACAGAGAAGTGTTTTGAGCCCGTTATAGGATCTTTTTTTCTTATAGCAGATATATCAGTTGAAGACAATTCCTTAATGGCAACTTTTGTAGATGACAACGCGTGCTATTGTGCTCTGATTTAAGTCAAAACAAAAGCCAATAGTAACTTGCAAACAGCAGTGAATAATAAAATTATGTCATAGTGCAAGAAATGGCGAATAAAAATAAATGAAAATAAATCAGCACTTATAATAGTATTTATAAATATCGTGACTATAGAGCCAGAAAATATAAAAATCGATAACAAGATAGTGCAAATCAAAAAAGACGTTAAATACCTAGGCTTATAGACCAGCAGCTAACGTGTGGCGTACGCGCATTGACACAAAAAAAACTTAAACTCGGAATCAAACCCAATAAACTACATTGACTAATAGCCAACTGTCCTTAAGAAATAAACTGCTATTATACAACCAACTACTCGCTCTGATATGGAAATATGGATGCGAATTGTGGGGCAGCAGTGCAAAGAGCAATATTATGAAGATTCAAAGGTACCAAAATATTACTTTAACGTCAATCGTTGGCGCCCCATGATACGTAAGGAACAAAACCATACATGGAGTGATCTTTGCGTGGCGTATGTAGCGATGTTATCAAAAGGATGGCAATAAAACATCAAGAGCGGTTATATAATCACACGAACTAGACTGCAATTGGCCTACTACACAATTCGTTACAAACGCAAGTGCGCAGACTAAGAAACACAAAACCGTTAGACCTGACTTAGCAAAAAAAAAAAAACACCTTTGTAAGAACCATTTAAACATAAGTTACTAATACATGAACTAGTCACTGGACTACAAACCCTTCATGTCACAATCATTTGCCATACCGCTACCAATAACCAATAGGCTAGGATCGGCTTCTAAAAAAGAAAAAAGAAAAAGAAAAGATTTACCGGTCACTATCAATTATTTAGATTTTACTTTTTTTTTTTTTTTTTTTAATGGGTTCGTCAACATGGACATTGGCCCAAGAACAGCGGAACAGAGAGGAAAGAGAGACTCAGATTCTTACACGATCAGAGATTGCCGACAGAAAGGAATCAAGAGCTAGAATAACCGAAGGAGAAGAAGGGCAGAGAATGAATGAAGCACAGTATGGAGCGGGAATACCGGTTTGTAACAGGAAGGAATAAAAAGAAGCCTGTTCAATTGAAAGCGACGAACAACTAAACATTATATGATCGGGATCAGAAATACATTGATCGCTGGGAGAGTGCAGTGAACAATAAGGAGAAGGCACGATGTTGCTTGGGTGTTGTTGATTGCAAGGAATTACTGACCAGGAGGACGCTGCAATTTTGTCCGGGCCAAAAAAAAGAGAAACCTCTGGATTCTCTTTTGCTTCAAGCGACATTATTTTAATTTTCTTTATATTTATTCCAAGATCATTTAATCATGTACGCCTTATTTTTATAAGTGTTCTGTTGCATCTGTCTTTCTACTATCTTAACATTTTTATGCAATATCATTATCATTATGTCGTCTGCAAAAATAAACAACTTTGTATAATCCATTTATATATATATATACATATATATATATATATATATATATGTCGTCGCGTTTGGCTTAGTAGCTAGAGCGTTTGACTTCCGATCTGGAGGTCTCGGGTTGGATACCGGGCGATGACAAAAATATGCGACGCTAGTTTCGTACACAGCAGTATAGACACATTTGGACTGCAACTGTAGCGCGATAACAAGCGACTATAGTCAGTTCCGAATGTAGTCGTGTGTATTAGCGACACCTGGAAATATTCAGCCGGCGAACAATCGCATCAACGTGAGTAAAGGCCAGTCGTCTTGGTTCGCCTCGCCATTGGTACCTTTCTATCGCTGGTTGGCAGTACGAAAGCTAAGTTGCGCTCCTGCTTACGTGCTTATCTATTGCGCGGCTATTTCGAGTGAGAATAGACGACGACGATATATAAATATAATAAATAATAATGACGGGGACAAGTTTTACACTTGCGGCGCAGATTTAGTTTTTTTGGCCCGGGCCAAATTGCAACATCCTCCTGACCAATAATTCTCTACCAGCACAGATTAATTTCCATCTATTTCTTCACTTTGTTCACCTAATATGTACGGACCACCGCTTTCCTGTTTTATGAATAAGTTTTCCAAACATAGCTTCACTTCATTTACTCTATGTTCTCTAGCTTATCTAAAATTTACTATAACAAATGCTTCTGTCAGATCTATGTATGTTCCTGGTACTTTATTACCTAATGCATTTCAAAATGTTCTCTAAGTCTCTCTGCAAAACCTTCTACCGCTTTCGAAGTTGATTTGTTTTTTTTTTTTTCAGAATATTAATATTATTGCTTATCTATGTTTTTATTTTCTTCCATATATCTTGCCAAGTAATCACTAATGTATTTTTTGTAGAACTTTTGTGATTTTATTGTTTATTGTTGCTGGTCTATAATCTTGATATTTATAGTGATTTTCTTATTTATAAATTGATCTCACCATCGATATTTTTAATAGTTTTTAGAATTATTCATAACACTATAGTGTCGTTTATTGGTTTTTTGTTTTTTTTTTTCCTTTGGGCATGTCAACAAAGGACCTTTGCCCAGAAACGACACGAGGGAAAAGGATCAGTTAGATGTAGAGAGTCGGTGTCAAATATTGATAAGATAAAAGAACTGAGGATAGGAATAACTCTGATCGACGGAAACGATAAGATATACGAGGCACAATAAGGAGTAGGGAGTTTGAGTGACAGCAGATTGGAATACAAAGGGGTACGTTCGTTCACGAGGGATGGACATTCAAAGAAGATATGGTCAGGATCACAGACGGCTTCGTCGTCAGGATGGAGAGGATAATTAAGGGGATAAAGCGAGATGAAAACGAAAGCGTGAGGAAGGAAGAAGAGTATGATTCAGACGTAAACGGATAATAGGGACAATAACGGAGCGGTGAAGCGAAGGAAAATCGTAAAACCAAGGCCGCGTGGGAAGATTAGGTTGGATGGAAAAATAAAAGGAAGGATGATTAGAAAAGGAGGAAACGTAAAAATCTGACCAAAATCTAACATGAAACTTTTTGCACAATGGGAGTAATTCGAAACGGGAATTTTAGAGAAAAAAAAAGCGGGAGGATACAGCAATCTGAGCCAAGGAATCTGTCATTTCGTTACCCTCTATCCCCATATGACTGGGGACCCAGAGCATTTCAATGCGGATAGCGTAAAGTGAGAAGAGAGTGTGAATGAGAGAGCGAATACGGAGGATAAAAAGGTCAGAGGAGTGAGAGGGGAAATGAGAGGAAATGGCTTTAAGAGCACACATGGAGTCGGAGATAATTAAAAATTTAGAAGAAGAACGATGTGAGGAAATATGGATTATGGCGCGTAAAATGACCATTAACTCGGCCGTAAAGATAGTACAAAAGGAAGGGAGACGAAAAGATTCAGAGAAATTAATGCTCGGAATGATGAAAGAAGCTCCAACTCCATTAGGCCCCTTCGAACCATCCGTAAAAATAGCAATATGGGTAGGAAAACAGGATTCGATATAACTATGGAATTCCTGTATAACTGTTGGATAGGAAAGGGATTTGGAGGAAAAAGGAAAGTAGAATACATTGGGAGGATTGAAGAGATCTGCAAAATTGAAAGAAAAGTAAGGGAGATTGTTATAAGAAATTGTGCAGGATAAAAAGGAATTTAGCCGCAAAGCAATGTGGGCTAGAATAGGAATTTTCTTGGGAGTAAAACGCCAGTTTTGCAGAATAGAAAGATATGAAGGAATAAGTTTGGAGGATGATAACGGTAAGCGTTTACATAAGAAATGATAACCTAAATAGGATCTGCGAATGAAAAGGGGAGGCGAGTTAGACTCAGCGAGAACTGCCGGTACTCGAGAAGATCTAAGAACACCAAGGCAAAGACGAATACAAGAATTTTGAATAATATCCAGCTCGGAAAGAAGTGATTTTGAGGCAGAGCCATAGATAAAGGAACAGTAGTCGAATTTGGAACGGATAATCGAATTGTACAAGGAAATAAGGAGAAAAGGATCGCCTCCCCATTTTGTTGGGGAAAGAGCTTTCAGTAGGTTTATTTAAGGGCAGAAGAGGAAAGGAAATTAATATGTTAATAAAAGGCCAGACGACTGTTAAGGAGAATACATCAAGATATCAAATGCACACCCTACGAGGGATAAGTTCCGAGTTTAAGGATACAGAGACTAAAGCGGGATTAAAAGGACGAAGAGAAAAGACAATACAAGAGGATTTTAAAGGGGAAATAGAAAGGTTCAAAGAGGAAAGAGATTGTTTCAAAGTAGCTAGAGACGAATTAACACTTTCGTTAGCATCTACGATATCACGGGATGAGGAAAAGAGAAGAATGTCGTCGGCAAAAAATAAGGAAGAGGAGTTCATAGAAAGAGAAGCAACAGAAATAGTATAAATATTAAAAAGAGTAGGACTAAGGCAGGATCCTTGTGGAAGACCACGTGAAACAACTCTTGTAACCTCGAACGAAGAAGAAGACAGGAGAATAGTACGATTTAACATCAAGTTAACAATGAGGGAACAGAAATGCGTCGGGATGTTAATTGCTATCATTCTATCTCGAAGAGTAGGGAGATGGACATTATCAAAAGCACTGGAAACATCGATAAAAGTAGCTAAAGTGTACTGTTTATCAATGAAAGATTTATAGATGTAGGAAACAAACAGACTGACGCAGTCAGCAGGACCTAAGCCTGGACGGAAACCAAACATATTAGAAGGAAAAACGTTATTGTGTTCGAGCCACCAGACCAGGCGCTTGTTAAGCATGCCCTCAAACAGTTTTCTGAGACATGATGCTAGGGAGATCGGACGAAGAGAGGAGTTTTTCTTAGGGATAGGAATGATAATAAAGGTGTTCCAGGCAGGAGGTGTGACTCCTCTGGAAAAAAAGGAGTTGAATATACAAAGAAGTGTTCGGAGAGCAAGACAAAGAAGGGAATACCATCACGACCTGGAGTGGGGCTGGAAGATTTTTTGAGAATGGATTTTAATTCATTAATATTAAACGCGGAGGAAAGAAAATGAGAATTAGGGGTTTCCGTAACAGGAAACGGGCAGGATTCATCAACGTTAGGAACATAAGCAGGAGCAACAGCATCAAGAAAAGAAGACAAACTATCGGAGGAAATAGTATGGATAGAAGGACGTTCAGAAGAAGGGAATTTGAAAGCTCTGGCCATTTTCCAGATATGATTGAGAGGAGTAATTCTCGAAAAAGATGAACAGAAATTTTTCCAAGAGGATTTCTTAGACGATTTTAGAATAAATCTAGCCCTTGCATTGGCCCTTTTGTGGGCAAGAAAGTTTTCGCGTGTAGGATTCGATCGGAAAATTCGAAATGTAGCGCGACTACGATCGAAAGCTGCATTGCATTCTTCGTTCCACCAGAGGGACGATGCTGATCCACGATGGCCTGACGATGACGGTTTACGGGAAGGAGAAGACAGCGATAGAGCATTTGTAATCGAATCTAGGAATATATGGTAATGAAGTACAGGATCAGAGCCATCTAGAAGATTAGGAAGCATAGAATCGACTAAGGAGTGGAACAGAGCCCAATTAGTTTTCGATAGGTTCCATCTAAGGTAATTGAGAGGTTTAAAGTAAGGAGAAGAAGAAGGATTGTGGGGAGTAATTAGAATAGGAATATGATCACTACCATAGGAGCCCATGAGAGTTGACCAATTGTAATCAAAACCAATAGAAGGAGATGAGAAAGTTAAATCGGGAGTACTATAACTAGATGGGCTCTTGTAATAGGTAGGATAGAGATCATATTGGTTCTGTGACTTTATTTGCTCTTTATTTTTGTCTTTTATTCTGGTTTTATGTATACCATTAATTTTTTTTTGGATTAAGTTGTTCTATTATCTTTTTAATTTCTTCAAGTTTTCTTTTGGTAGGTACATGTTTACTTTTTTGGCTGTACTACTACATTTGTGTTCTACTTTCTCTACGTCCTCTTTAAATGTATGACTGCAAATAATTGCTACTCCATGGCGTGTCAACGTGTTACGATAACCGAAACATATCCAACAAGCAATGAATGTTACTAGATTCTTCAAAGAGCAATATCTACAATAGAAAAATAAGAAAAATGTTATCCACCTCTACACAGACGGAGCCAAGGTAAACCTACAAGGCCGGCCCTCTCCTACTTCGTGCGCCTATATAAGCAATGATGGAGTCCATGCAGTTCGTCTTCGCGATTTAAGCACGGTTCTAGAGGCTGAAATGTATGATATTCTTTTAGGTGTCTCGAATCCTTAATACCTAGAGAAACAGCAACTCGAAACGCTCTTGTGATTAAAGACCCGTTAGTAGCAATCACGTTCTTTCTCACTTCTGCGAACAAAAAATGTGTTCTGTGTGTAAAGATAAATGACACAGACAGCTCTCACAATTAGGCCGTGAAGTGGCGTTGTGGTCCCTGCTACATGCTAGGGTGCAGGGGGAATGAACGGGCAGATTTAGCTGTTGGAGCGATGCTATCCACCTCTGTTATTACATCCAAATCCCTGCATATACATTATTCAAATAAGTGAGAGCAGCTTTGCCTGTCACAAACAGTGTGGCTAAAGGCCAGTAACCACCAAACACAGAGGCGTCTCCATTTGAAATGATACGCAGGGAATTTTCGATTCTGATCAGGCTTAGAATCGGGCATACTTCTGTATCACACGTTTACTTATTTAAACGTGCCTCTTCTCCTGTAGCGTGTTCTTTTTGCTTGCAACCGTTCCACCTAAAGTCAACCATATACTTGGACGTTGCTCACGCATGAACGCGTCTGACTTATCTAACAACTCCGTTGAAAAAATATTGCCCAATGAAACGAACACTCAAATTCATTAAAACAAACTAGGCAAGTTCATATAAACCAGATGGTACATGTGCCGTGATAGGCCTGCAGTTGCAGACAGCACATAGACTGTAATATAATAAAAATAAAAATAAAAATAATAATAATAATAATAATACAAGAAGAAGAAGAAGAAGAAGAAGAAGAAGAAGAATAAAATAGCCACTTTCAGTTGTAAATACTTGCGAAAAGTTTTCTTTTCCTACCCTGGACGCGCCAGCGACCTTGACCCAACAACATGAAAAATTAAGAGATATCACTAAATAACCAGGCGGTCAGAAATGGAAAAGACAAAGGACAGCAGCAACGGAATAACTGAAGGCAATGGGAAGGAAAGAATATAGGCAGCGTTAAAGGAAGTAGGAAGACCCAAAACTAACAAAAAGTATGACACGTAATGTAATATTAAGAAACACTTTTATTTTTCACTCTAAATGATTTTCCCTCATTGAGAAAACATTTTGGCACTATTTTTACGTTTTTTCTCCACTTTAAGACACAACCAGCCTTTTTAAGCAATACTTGCCGCTATGTCAATAGTTCTTCTAATGCGCATTACCTAATCATTTTCTATTCTAGCCATTAGTGCCCAAAAGAAAAATTGCTTACATTTCACTTCGGCGAATAAGAATTCGAATGGAAAATGCGATCAAATGTGTTTATACGGGTAAAGAAAAATAAGTGGAGCGTGAAAACCTGAATTTCGTAATAGAACCGTACACCTACACATGTCACCTCAGGGAAGAGAATTACTGTAGCGAAAATTATTTTCGTAGTTAACAATAAAATAACAGAATGTAATTATTGCGCGATTAGAACCAGATTTACCTGGCCGTAACCGAAAGAGATTTGATCGCTGCCTACTTCTGCCCACCTCACATATTACTGCACGGAATGAAATTTAGCTCGATCATGATTTGTTCCATTACGCGATCGTGGTATCAGATTTAAACGGTCAATACATATATATATATATACATATATTGTAATTTTTAACGCTACGTCCATAGATAGGAATATGTATGATTTCAACAGCACAAAAAAATAACGAAATCCAGCCGCTAAGTTATGTTATGTAAAGTCGTTTTCACTTCTAAAATAAAAAAAAATAAAAAAAAAAACCCCACCAAACACCTGAACACGCAGTACATTAATCCCTAAAAGTAAGTAGGTATTACTATTATCGTTCTTTTCTTTTAAAGTAAAGTAAAAATTTTAGAGCACTTCAAGTGGGGTAACTTATTTTTGAAAACGAGTACACTCGAAGAGAACATCAACCTGAGAATTCCGCAATAATATAAAGTGTAAAAATATAGACGTTCAATCGAATTTCGAAATATTTATTTTAACAACGTGTTTAACATCAAACGATAAGGCAATCGGCAGCTGCCACACACTGACTTTTACACTGTTTTATAGTAAATGTTCTCGTTGATAAATAATATCGCAGCCGTCGCGATAGCCTAGTGGCGTGAACTCTTGATTATTACGATGGTAGGTGCTCATGAGTTCGATATTCCCAGCGATGGCCAAAAAACGTATAGACACTGTGATATTTACTGAAAAGGTTAATTTAATAATTAGTTAGTAGCCAAACGACGGTATTTCAAACCAGGCCAAAGGAAGGAAAAAAAAGAAAACTAATATCGCAAAAAAGATAAAAACGGAGATTGTGATTTGGAAAAAAACGAAAAAAAAAAAAAAAATTAAAATGAATGGCTAACTAACGACGCGTAATCTATTGAAAATAACTTCCTTTTTCAAAATAAAACAACGGGAGGAAGTGTGCATAATAATAACAACCAGATGAAGATTTAATTTTTGATGATTGATGGATGCAATTTTCTAATACAGGAAAACTAACATTACGCATATGCTCCTTTCGAGCTATTACTTAGATTCCTTGGCTGATTGGGCTGTTGCTCTTCGTTAGCGTACCCATAAAAAAAGAAAAAAACAAAAAACTCTAGGTATCATTATGCAAACAGAAAAGAATAGCTGTAGAAATCGCCGATTTTTTTTTTTTTTTTTGTTCAATGTAAAAATGCAGCACTTTAATGTGTGCGTAGAAAATTATTTTTAGACATTATATTAGAACCGAGATTATTCCGTTACACTTAAGAGGAAATTCATTCGTGCATTTTACTTTTGTAAATAAACACTACCGTCGCATATTAATGTGTTTATCGTTTAAATAAAAAAACGTAAATTTTTCAATTCTTTAATTAATCACTTTTAAACTTCCTAATACACCTCATTATATTCGATACCATTTCGAATATACAAAATACCTTTTTTTTTTTTTTTATCTATGATGCGAAATATATTATCCCGGAGCTTGTCATCAGTAAAAAGGCAAAAAAAAAAACAAAGAAAAAAGATGGTAATATTTCAAACTGTTGAATTTTTCACGCACATTTTTCTCCTTTGTATTGCAATTTCTGTCAGTTTAAAAATCGAATCTGCAGACCTGCTCCGGTAAAGGTAAGAAGGGAAAAAGGAAATATACACAGTAACATCTTACATTGTAGCGGTTAAAAATTTACACATCGATTTAAAAACGTATTATATTATTTTTAATAGTCTGTAATATTTAACTATCGACAGCTAAAGAATGCAAAAACACGACGTTCATTCGGGAAAAGAAAAAAAAAAAAAGGTGGAGTTGGATTTTAAAATCTCTTTGACTAATCATCATTATAATATCTTATACTGATATTGCGCAATGATAGATTATGGCGACACATAAATTATCTCTATTTACAATGATAAAAATTAATGTACAGCCTACTTTCACTGTCGATATATCCTGTCCGGAAATAAGACGACCATCTACAACATTATTTCAACTTCGTTGCCCCCTCTTTAACGTATCTGCCGTGTATTGTTTTCGTGTTTTGAAAAATTTCCTACTATTTTTTTCCCCCCCTAGTATCCTACTCTATTTTACTTTTCTTATTCTTCCGAACAAGGGGACGAATGTTTCAAAATAGCAGTTCTCGAGTGAAGGTGAATGGCCCCTTGAGGGAAGGGTGCAGGAGAAGAGCTATCTGTGGCAGCAGCGACGATCTGTTTTTTTTGGTTATTTTTAAGTACCTTAAGATGGCGCGTAGTATGCTCCTGGGCCAGTATGACCTCTCTACGCTATTCATGCTTATCTCCTCCGATGTAGAGTTGCTTTCCTTCTTATTCTTAATATTATTTCGTAAGCTTGTCGTCTACAGCTGCCGTTTGAATGATGGATAAAAACAATCATTTTGCTTTTCTGGACGGCTATTGCGAGCAAAATAGCGATTTCTTATTCCATGTCGAGCACTGTGAGCACTGCTTTTTGCAGTTGCGGCCATATTGTCTGATGAGGATTTTTTTGTGGGCGCTGCTCGGAAATCGCTTTTTACGCTGATTAGTTACATCGCATTTAGCTCTTTATATAGAGATATGATACATGATAAAAAACGGCTAGCAAGACATGAGGGCTTTCCTTTCCTCTAGGACATTTCTCATATTTTTCATCCTTACGTTTATTTCCCTTTTTTTTGACTCCTTTGTAATTTGCTCATAGTAGTTCAGGCCGTTTCCTTCTTTCGCGAATAACTCTTCTAACATCCTCATGTTCCTTTCGTGTCCTACGTTCCTCTTCCTTGATGGGTAATCTTATATAGATTATCGTTGAAAAGAGAATTGTAATTGTAATTTATGATCCAATTTTGAAGTTTATAAATCAAACCCCGTTCGTGAGTTTAATCGAATATTTCTATCGTTTCTGAACCATCTTATTAGGATTCCGTACATTATACGTGTGCGGAAACCCAAAAAAAGGAAGGATAAACAAGAATATCTGAGTTTCGAAATGAAGATAATAATATATAAATTAATTAATTATATGTTTTAATATTTGAATTTCATTTACGTTTGTAGTTTAAATTTCGAGAAAATAAAACAATCATATTCTACTCTTAATATACCGGGAGCTAAATATATATATATATATATATATATATTAAAAAAAAGGCAAAAATTAATCGTTATAATAAATATAAATTTTAAAAAAATTAAAAAAACAATAATAAATGCGATTATATTAATATAAAGAAATTTAGAGAAACGTACAGGGTGTTCCATAAATTCGTTAACGTTTAAATCTAACTTCCCGTGCAAACACAAGCCACGCGGGGCACGAGAAATGGTCTTATCGCTGGTTCGTTTCTCGTAAAGTTTTATCACGATGGATCGCTCTTCACGGGACCGCAGTGTGCTTTTTGTTTTAAACAGTTTTATTTAAACACGACAGTTCGGTCATTATTGCGAGACTCTTATTTTGCGTTCAATACGATTTCCACCCCCCCTAGTGCTCCTTTAATAAAGGAAGAAATGGGTTAGGAAGTTGAATGAGACAGGATCGACGCTAAATGTGAAGCAAACCAGCCGCTCACGGACTTCTCGGAGCGAAGAGAACATGAAGAAAGTTACCGTTTCAGTTCGATGAGATCCACATTTATCGACGCGCAAACGTTCGACTAAATTAGGATTATCCTGCTCACCTGTATACCGTATATTGAAATCAGATTTGAAATTACATCCATATAAGATCCGGATAGTGCAGGAACTTAATGATATTTAAATTTACGCGAATCATATACCGAAACAATGTTGAATCAGTTCAGTAATTTTGACAATATCTTGTTTCCTGACGAAGCCCATTTCCACCTTAACGGACATGTTAACAAACAGAATTGCAGATATTGGTGCAGTGAAAATCCCGAAGCTAAACATAAGAGACCACTTCATTTGCCTAAGGTAACTGTATGGGCTGCAATTTCAGCAAAAGAAATCATTGGCCCTTCGTGGCCGGACGGTCACTGTTAATTCTGCCAAGTAGGTGAAAATGTTACGGGAGTTTTTGGCACCGAAACTACTGGAATTTGCTGGCTACAATCGTAACACACATGGTCTCAGCAAGATGGAGCCACTTATCACACATTCAACGAGCCCCTGCTGCTGGTGGTCAAAGAAATGTTTCCAGGAAAGCTGATTTCCCGAAGAGGCGACATCCCATGACCACCCGGAGGACCAGATTTAGCCCCAGGAGACTTTATTTTTGTGGCGTTATTTAAAGAACCGTGTCTACATCCATAAACCAAAGTCACTGCGTCAACTAAAAGAAAAAATCAGTGAAGAAATGTCTGCGTTCTCACAGTCTCTTTACCGACGAGTAGTCAAAAATTTTCGTACTCGCTTAGAAGAGTGTAAAAGTCGAAATGGTGGTCATTTAGATGATGTTATTTTTAAAAGGTAAATTCCCATCAATTGGCTATCTTGTGAATAAATAATTTCTAATATATGTCAAATAGTTTTTTTTAATATGATTTTTTCAATTGTTAACGGATTTATGGAATAAACACAAAAGTTTAAACTCGAATAATAATTTGTAACTGAAATAATGCATATCGGGGCGTATTATTCGCAATTAAAACAATTCTAAAAACTATCATCTAACTTTTCAAAGCGATTTCTGTGTTTAATATAATTCAACTACACAGACTATTATATTAGCTCTGAAATATTTAAATCCTATTTAATAAGTCTCCAAAACATTCAGTTTTAGAATTATTTCTAATTACTAACGGTGGTCCGTGTTATTCAATAGTAAGTGGAAATATATAAACACGGATTTTCAGAAGGTAAAGATAAAATGCGTTACTTCATTCCAAGGATAAATCTTTCCTTATTTACTATTTACATCTTCTAAAATCAAGTAAATTATTTAGTAATTTGAAGTGGTATAACAGCAAAAAACATTTAAACTCAAATATTATGCGACAATTCATCGGAATAAATTATAACGTGGGCACTACATGGAAACTATTAAAGAAGGAACACTTGGAAAAAATAGTTTAATTAATGATACTTTTCAAATCGCATTAAATAACAAATGAAGGCAGATTTTGACCATTAACTTAAAATGACTTTTATTTTGTGCTAAAAAAAAATTATTACTACGTAAGACAAAATTAACGAAGATAATTGTGAAATATTTTTAAACAAATATGGGATCACGTCCACGAACAATGCACTAGATGATTGCCAAATTAAACGTCGTAACAACTGTTTATCAACGAAAATTCAAAATGAACTTACAAATTTTTTAGCTTCAAAGATACGGAGCGAAATAGTGAAAGAAACTCAGCGGTGAAATATTGGATTATAATTTAGCAGCCCAGATATTTTGCAGGAAGATTAATTAACAGAAATTGTACGATACGTTTATTATTCCAATGGGGAATCAATATACGGTGAAAGTTCACAGATTTTATAAACACAATAAACACGACAATGAGAACTGGAGAAGAAATTGAAACTAAAATTCCGAAAAAGCTGGGTAATGATGGGTTACAAATCATTCGTGTTGTCGGAAAACAAATACATGTTTGACAAATATAAAGATGCGCAAACTGTGATAAAAAATGATAACACGCTCGCAAGATGTATTCGATATGAATTCACACGGTATAAATCTTGATGGTGTTCTCATGCGGCAACGGTAAATGTTGATGTCACAAACTTTTTTAATACGATACAAGAACTTTTTAACTTCTTTTTTCTTTTTTCTGCCAGTAGATGGGAAAAACTTACTCGTATCGTTCATTATTAAAATTTACCTTAAAACGCATTCCAATATGAGATAGTGGTATCAAACGCGTTCAAGGCAATTATTTAATCAATCCGAGGACATCATTTCCGGTCTCGAGAAATAAGAAAAACGATGATTTTTTTTTTTTTATCGACTCGCATTCACTTGCCAAATCGCCGTAAAAGCAGATGTACGATTATACATATAGGATTCTTATATTTTTCAATCACTGAAATCTGACACTAAATACGTTAAATAGTGTAAACAACATATTACACTTCAAAAAAAGGATCGGGATATTTATAGATTGTCGAAATTCATAAAACGGCTTATTTTATAACTTTAACGATTTTCGAAAGAACACAATGTAAATCAAATTTTCCTAAATACTGTTGATTTTTGTATTAAATTCAACATTACAATACCGAACTCGTTGAAAACGATATATAAAAGGAAGAAAATGATAGATGAATTTGCCAATAATGAGTCGCCTAATTCAGATTTCGTTAAAATGTCATGTTACACCAAGAATTGAAGAACTTTCACCAAAAATTCAAGGCGTACCAATCCTGCCGAAACCTTCGCCTATGTCCGAAAATAATTTTTGGAGTCAAGCGAAGAAGTCCATGGACACGAAGAAAGAAAAAAAATAGCGCTGTGTAAATGTCGTAATAATGCAACTGGAAAAATCTTTTGCAGTCTTCAGTTCGTGCAGAGTTCTATATTTTAGCCAGTAAAGGCTTAATATTATTGATAGAAGAGGAAAAAAAAAAAAATGGAAATTTATGGTCAACAGCGTACTCAGAAGTAGACAAAAATCAGTTCATAAATGAACTGAAATGTTTTAAATATCAAATAAATAATTTGTCGGAAAATAAAGATCCGAATACTATTCATAATGGGGATAATGATATTTTGAATATACTGCGTGAATTAGATTTAGAAGAATCATATTCGAGTGTAACAGACGTATTATGCACATTTATGACAATACCTGCAACAACAGTCACAGTCGAAAGAAGTTTTAGCAAATTGAAAATAACCAAAAAGATTATTTGAATTCTACATAATCAAGATCGTACCTCAGATTTAAGACCTTCGTCAATAGAATATAAACTAGAGATTTTCAAATTTGGTAATATCAAGAATGTCACCAATTTAAAAACGAGAAAAATAAAATTATCGGTACATTTTTTAATTTTAAATTTAATAAGCGTAAATAGTTAAATTAGTACCACAAAAAAAAAGTGGTACGTTTTATTACAAATTTGTATTTTAAATTTCCATTAATCCAAAAAAAAAAAAAAAAACATAATTTTGTGTAATTTAATTTTATTACAATAAATAATTTTTGTAATAAAACTTGTTTAATTACGTTTTTGTCATTTAGCTTTTTTTTTTTTTTTTTAAATGGAAATAAAGGAACGCCGTACATTATATATTGCTAAAAACACAAAAAATAATTATTACAGCTCTGATCACACGAAATAATTGCATCCATAAAAAAAGGAAAATATAAACTCAGATTCGTACGAACATACTTAGACTACACTTGTATCATGGATAACAAGCGATTACAATCAATCTAAAATACGGTTTGTATGTATTTATTTGGTACATGGAATTGTACTGAACAATGTTTACATCCTAATATCTCCAACTACAATAGTACTAAGCCATACGATTGAATAGAGTACTCTATCTGTAATGCGCAAATAACTGGACGTTTTTCAAAAACAACATAGCCAGCCTACCGCTGACTTTCAAAAGTTTCAACTAAAATCTACACCGTCAAAGATAAAAAATTTCTTAAAAAGCAAAAATCGTTAATTAACTTTAAAAATTCCAAAACATATTTAATCCTAATACAAAAGTCTCTACATGCACAAGTGTATAACAATGCCCGTTTGCTCGTTCTCGAGATAAATTAATGTTAACTCTTTAAAACGGCTTCAAAAACCAGCCAAAAGGGGATATCAAATATTAAAAAGAATCCACTTATTGTTAGTAATGTTCTTCCTCTACATCTATTTCAAAAAAGAAAAACAAAATGTACGCAGTAGATTCAGTTACAATCCGAATTTAATCATTAAAGAGAAATCTGCTACGTAATTGAGAAAATCTATTATAATAAAAAAAAAAAATCACAATCTTCTTATTAATGCAGTTTAATTTTTAAAAAACTTGTGCACATCATATTATAAAAAGGCTATTCTATATTCTTTTGGAAATTTTTTAAATGAAATTCCAGTATAAAATATAATTTATATAAATATGTACAAATTAATATAAATTTATACGAGTTATCTTATGATTTCATACATACAACGCTGTATAAATACCGCATAAGAATTTTCGTATTTTACGATTAAGACCCCTCTCCGTCAGTTTTTGATATGTTCCCGTCTCGATATAATCAAATTCGATGAAATTTTAATTCTTTATTAAAAGGTGTACCGAAAACTTCTAGTAAAACTATAAATCGATGCCTAGTTGCGCTCCTAAAGTTCGAATGATAAATAATGTAGTAGATCACTATTTTAATTGTACTCAGTTTGTCGATTTTGCGTCCGAAATTTGCATTCTTACATGTCTATTAACAATACGCTTACAATAGATTATTGCTATTCATCGTCAAAACTGCTTCCAAAAAATAAATTTACCAAATTCGTGAATTTTTGAAAATTATTTAAGAACGAATAATTACTTTGAAAATTATATGCTTAAATAAATCGGATTATGCATTTAAATGCGTGATGAAATTCATTCAGTGTATATGATACATAAAAACCCTGCATCAACCAAATGATCATATAAAATGATTGAATTACAATAAATTTTAACATAAACAAGTTTAAATCAGAGCGCGCAAACAAATTGAAAATAGAAAAAGTAACATCCGTGTAAAATAAAGACAGTTTTCGAATGAAGTTAAAACTAAAAAAAACATTTCGGCATAAAAATAATTTATTTTCTACTAACCTCGATGTTGCTCATCGTTTGAAACGATATAAACAAGAACAGAAATGCTGTACCCAGCATTATTACATTTAGTAGTTGACCCATTTTTTTTCTATAACAAAAAATCAACTGATATAAAGTAAAAATTGGAATTTAAACAACATCGCTACAATAAATAAATAAATCGTTTCATACACCTCCTTATTATACAAACTATTAAGAACCAATTGAAATTTGATGATTATAGCATGAATAAATTCACCTTTCCCGCAACGGATGATACGAATTATAGTAGCTACCGGTTATTAAACTATTTAATTTCGTACATAACTCACTTTTAACGTACAAACGTACGACGTTAAATTTTAAAAACATCTTCCTTTCCAGTTGATTGTTTATATTATCTATAGCGCCCGAATACGTTATGTCACTTTAAAGAATAAAATATTATCGTACAGAAAATAAATTTTAACCCCTTTCCATTTTTAGGTAACTAAAAATGAAAATACTTATTTGTTAATAAATAAATGAAAAATTAAGTATCATTACATTATTATGAAATATTAGGTCATTTTTTGTTACTTCCTTGCAATAAGCGTACACTTGTATAAAAAATATCATATTTAGTACTGCCGGGATCTGGACTTGAAAGCCAGCCGAAAGCATAAAGTCAATATCATTTTCAGATGTCATAAGCTTAATTCAAAAGCCATATGTAAATTTCCATAAGCTAAAAGCTAAAGCTTAAGCTATATTCAGAATTTAAACAGCCGAAAGATGAAAGCTTAAGCTGTATTTTTAAAAAAAGCTAAATTAAGCTTTATATTCGGCTAAAGCTTTTTTAAAAAATACATGTCGTTTTCAGACAGTCTATTTAGAGTAACTTTGAAATATATGTAAAAATAAAAAAAGTGCGTACAAAAAAATATAGAAAAATTAGTTTAACTCTCCCTTCGTGGCACAAAATTGAAAAAAAAAAGAATGGTTTTGTAAGTTTTACCACTAGTTTTTCAATTAAAAAAATCAAAAGGATTAGAACATGTGAATAAAAAAGCGGTAAATGAGAAAATACAGCCGATAATATTATAACTTCATATTCAGTTCCTTGCAGTACTAAAAAACCAAATATTTGTTTTTTTTTTCTAGGCGTGTAGTATATTAATTAAAAGTTCCGCACACATAGGTATAGAATCTTAACAAGATGATTCAAAAACGATAGAAATATTAAACAAAAATGAGTAACTCATGAACCGGTGGTTGACTTATAAACTTCAAAATTGGATCATAAATTACAATTAAAATTTTTTTTAAATAACTTCAAGCTAACCAATTAGCCCGGGCGGCAAAAAACACAAAAATCGATCAAGAATATATAATATGAAATTAGAAATGACCTCAAAAGTCACTTAAAAATTCATAACTCATCATCAGATAACCCTTTAAAAATGAAATACAAAATACAAAACGAAATGCAGAAGCTCTTTCATAAAATTAAAAAATTACAGTTAAGAAATTATTTAAATTCTCCCTTTTTGAGCCAAAAATAGCAAAACAAAGGATGTTCACATAGTATTAGCTTGAGTAAAAAAGCTGGGGAAACAAAACGTATCACAAACATTGTACAAAACACCGCGTTATAGGAAAAATATAGCCAAGCTTACAATTTTATATTTAAGCCCTCAACACATTGAAAGCTCAAAAATTTTGAATTTTTTTTTTTCAGGGCATGTGATATAATCAGGATCGGATTATCCATTGGCAGTGCAGGCAACCGCCTTGGGGTCCCGCCTCGGCTAAAGGCCCAGCGCTGCAAGAAATTTTTTTTTTTTGAAAATGCTTCTTGAGTCAAAATTAAATTTGAAGATTTGTATGTAGCAAACCTTTAATGACAATATTATTGCCTTGCTTTTTTATATTACATCTTCATGTCTTTACTGGTTTTGAGACGATTTAATTAGAATATTTTTGCAAAAACCATTAAGGCTGCTTTCGCACCAAATCCGTCGAGTCGAGTCACATCCGAGCCAATCGAGTCGGGCCAATCATAGTGTTTCACACCGGACGAGTCCTTGACACAAGTCGGCTAATTTGTATTTTAGAAGGATGTTATATTTAAAATATATAAATAAATATAAGTTATTAATAAGTATTAGTTTTAGAAAATATGGATATATAGATAAGGTTAAGTTTATAATTCTACAACGACTTATTCGTAAAAAATGGAAAAAACAAGAGAGATTATGGGTTCATCCTATCAACTTGAAGAGAGACAAATTTGGTTCATTTTCGCATTTATTCTCAGATTTATTAGAAGATGAAGTGAAATTTTTTAATTACTTTCGAATGAGTATAAATAGTTTTGTAACATTAACAAATATGTTACAGAAAGTAGTTAAACAAAATACAAATTACCGGAACTGTATTCAAGCGGAAGAACGAATAGTGATATTTTTAAGGTATATTTAAAATAAATTGTTAAAAATGACAGCATTTTTATAAAAATTATCATTATAAAACTTATTGTTAATCAATTTTGATATATATTATCATTTCTCCAACATTGAGGCCGTTAACTTTTCCTTCAATAATTGCAAAACTTCCATTTTGAATTCGATGCTTTGAATTGTCCCCAGTTTTTTGATATCTGGCAGTAAACTTGGAAAGAAACTAAGATCTGGATCATTGAAATCTGAAGAATTCATTTTTTGTAGTTGTTCTAAATATAATCGGTCAATCTCGTTTTCGGTTTCTGTGTTGGATTTCCTTTTCTTTACCGAACTCTTTGTTTCTACATCACTCTGAATTTCTTCTAAAAATACGTTGTAGTCGGCGGACAGAGATTGTATTTCTACAATTTCATTTTCGTCATTTGTTTCTGCACAAATAACAATATCGGTTTCGGGCACATTTCCCACAGTTTGTTTAAACTGTAGACTATCATCTAAGAATGACGTCATGTGAAAATAAGGCCAAGTTATTTTTGCATTTTCTGCTGCAGACCCAGATTTAACGCCACTTGGACTTCCGTTTTTCTCCCTTAAATTGTGCCACTTCTCCCCAGCTTCTGTATCTGAAACAGACAGAAAGTGTGAATTTAATTAAAATTAGTAATTTAAGTTATCGAATTAATTAATTATAAATTTTTAAATCATTGTTAATAATACGTTTATATGTATTTTGTGTTTGTAATCAAAGTATAAGTAAATATTAATTTAACGTATAAATTGTCATCAGCTTTACCACGACATTTGTTTCTTATTTCCATATAGATACTTGGCTACAGGAGAATCATGTACATCATTGAGTTATACTTTTCGAGTTGGAATTAGTACAATCCATGATATTATTACAGACGTGAATAATGCAATTTGGAAAATTTTGGAACCGCTTTATATGCCTGTCCCAACAGCAGGGAAATGAAATGAAATTTCTAAATCATTTTATGACATTTGTCATATACCTCACTGCATTGGAAGTATTGATGGAAAACATTGCGCAATTAAATGTCCACCTCTTGCGGGTTCACAATATTTCAATTATAAACATTTTCACTCAATAGTTCTAACGGCTGTTGCAGATGCTAACTGTAATTTTATTTTGATAGATGTCGGCGCGTATGGCCTACATAATGACAGTAGCATTTTTTCTGAATCATCAACGGGGAAAGCTTTTATCTCAAATGAATTAAATATACCTCATTCTCGAAAAATTTCAAATACAAATATTGTAATGCCATTTTATTTAGTAGGCGTCGAAGCATTTCCATTGCGAACTAATTTAATGAGACTATATGAGCGAAGGCAACCAGACCATTCTAAAAGAAATTTTTAATTATAGACTATCAACTGCTCGTTGCGTGCTTTTGGCATATTAACCAAAAAATTTGGTATTTTTCAAAAACCAATTATTACTAACGTTGAGTTAGCTGCCGCTTCAATTAGAAGCGCATGTGTACTACAGAACTATATCAGGCAAAATAAAAGTGAAAATAATTTAGAACAGATACTTTTAGAAGGAAATATACATCTGCAGAGTCCTCTGCCTTTAGCTAATACAACAAGTCACAGGGGTAGCGAAGAAGCTATAAAAATGAGAGATACATTAAAGAATTACTTTCTTTCTGCAGAAGGTTCTATTCCTTGGCAAAATGAAAATAATTTAGAATGCGATATAATATTTTTATTTTTTATTTTTGTTGTTTAGCTTATATAACTATTATAAATAAATTTATCAATAGTTTACACACGTGCAATACACACAAGTTTTACCAAATTTAAGGATTACGTAAAAACTGGGACAATATTTACAATATCATTTTAATAATAATATACAAATGTACAATGCAAATATATATATACATATATATATATATGTAAATAAATTAAGAAATACGAAAAAGATGTACAATTTATATTAGAAAACGTTTCATTTTAGCAATAGTAGGGCAATTAATTCATATTATAGAAAATTTAAATAATTAATGCTATATTGCTTGTCCCTTTCACGAAAGACGCAACAATAATGCTGTTCATTTCAAAAAATAAGCGCAAAGATTTCCCCATTTCGTAAATTCAGCAGAGCTTGTATTTATTCCACAAAACCGGAAATTTTACAAATTGAACGATGGTTCCCCACTCGCCGCCAGTCGGGTGGAATAAACCCCCTCTGCCTCCTCCGCCCGATATTTCTCCTCACACCACCGCGCCAGCAACATTGTCTACACCAATCATTCGATCAATAGGTTCCACCTCTTCCAACCAAGAGATTATGAATAACATCCCCTCTACCCCCTCTTTAACCGCCACCGAACGTGCAACACCTAAAAGAAAATTATCTCCTCATTCAAGTATTCCGCAAAAATCAAATAAAGTAGAATCCCTTTTATCCTTTCCGTATAACCATCCAGGTCCATATCAAATTTCTCCTGAAAGTGAGTCTAATGACAAAAATTTTGGTAGTATGCATCCCTTAGAATTGCAAAATGTTTGTTCAAAATATCCGCCAAATACTCCAAAATACAATCTCAAAGTAGAAATCGCAGATCACTTTCTTTTTCTAATATATTCGATGCCAACTACTTTTTAGCTAACAGTCAATTTTTTGAAAACAATAAACTGAAAGGATTTATCCCCATGAACTTATTATACCGTTTTGGCATAATTTCTAGGGTCTATTCCTCCATTTCTGAGGAAGAAATCATGGAAGGCTTAGAATCCTCTATTCCCATAGCTTCTATTAGGCGAATTTACAGAACAAAGGATCGAATTAAAATTCCCACGCAATCAGTAGAAATAAAGTTTGAAGGGAATCAGCTCCCGGACTCAGTTTCTATCTTTAGGCTAATTTTTAACGTTGCGCCGAGCGTCAGACTACTCACTCAATGTTCCCACTTTTTTCTGTTTGGTCATATAGCGAAACAATTCCGTAGTGCATCCACTATCTGTTCGCATTGTTCTGATAAGCTTTCCATTTCAGAGTGCTCTAATATTAACCTTCCCCCCAACCTGGCGCAATTGTAAAGGTCAGCACTCCCCAAATAACCGACAGTGTCCAGAGTGGATTAGCCAAAAAGAAATTAAAAGATTATAGCGCACGAGAACATCTCTTTTAAAGAAGCCAATTCCTTCAAATCCAAATCCTTAGCTTCTGCTGCCTTTTCATACGCCGATAACCCCCTCACTACTAATAAACCTAAAAATTTTTCGTCTTCCTGATTTTCTCCTCCAGTGCAATCTGCCAATAGCAAAAATAAATACTTCCACAAATCCAGTCAAAAGCATCATGTCACGAAGCCTGTTCCTCAATTTCTTTTTGGAAATTGCTTTTTTACTTCTTGAATGTTGTTATTTACTTCTAAAGTAATTTTCATTTCCTGTTGTTCAATCATCGTATTAGTCCTATGTTCTGGAATGATTGCATTACTTAATTCCTGAAATCTATTATTAAATTCAACTTTATTATTATCTTTTTTTTTATTAATTTCCAAGTTCTGTTTATCTAACTTATTATGAAACTCTTCTGTTATCTCTTTTTTCATTTCTGCGATAGTTGTTTTAAGCTCTTTTTTTATATCCAATATATCTTTTCTTAAATTTTTGTGATTTACTTCTGACATTTTAATTAGTTTTGACATAATTTCCAGTAATTTACCTTGTCCTTCCTCCGACTTATGAGGATCGTGATAGAAAGACATTGTAGTATTTTGTATAGCCAACCTTTCCGGTGACTCGCATGCCCTAGGACCTCATCAAAATTGTCCCCATATGTACCACGTCTTACATTAACATTATTTACCTCCTCATCTGTCACATCCCGCATGCTATCATCAGTTATACCGTCTCCATTCATATTGCTATAATTATTACTATTTTTACAGACATATTATTATTATTATTATTAATTAATTTATTTATTTTTTCTGTATTTATTATTATTTAAATAGCTACAAATATGATATTCCTATGCTGAAATGATTATTGCAAGACATATCAGACAAAACCAAAAACAAATATATATATATATATAAACGAATACATAAAAAAATTAATTTAGCTCATCTGTTCTGTGTAGGATCCCTCGATGTTATCCAGCATGCCGCGTTCTGCTGCTTTACCCGATGATACCTTTTCTTCCTTCTGTTTGATGTATCCTACCACTATTCTACTCAATTGAAGATCAACCTATATATCTTTCATGGGTCCCTACATCAGACAAATCGGGTCCCTGTTCAACGGCGACATTTGTTGTAACCCTTCCCTAACTGGAATACTGATTTCAACGAGGCTGTTCCTCCGTACTGTACAGGTATCTTAATTTCGGGCGCCAGAGCCGTCAAAACGACTCAATAATAAAAAAAAAAAACTACTTTGCAAAACACATAAGAGTTTGATAAACGACGATGATACTGGCCTCAAACAGTGAATCTACACTCACGGCGAATAAACAGCAATCGCACCGTCCGACAGCACATAGACAACACAAAACTATATATAGGCAGACAGATTTACTCCAGTCGGTGCATGTAATCTCACTGCTGTTCAACCCCGAACCCCGTGAGTGTTGCTATTTAATCGCTGATAAACATTTTATACTAATAATAATAATAATAATAATAATAATAATAATAATAATAATAGATTTCTGTTACTTTAATTTCCGAAAGTGTTCAGTGCAAAATTTCCGTCTCATCTGCGGGAAACAAGTGCGGAATTTCTTAATTAATGATTTTACATTGATTCTCCGTTTTTATTGTTACTTACTTTAAAATTACGTTACCTTCCCGCATGAATGCACAATTAAGAATTGAATTAAAATTGAAAAGATAATACACAGAACAACTTAGCCAGATTTTACGTTAATTTTTCTTATTTGTTTTTAATTATAATAAATCGCTCTTAAATAACCATATCAGTATTCGTGGTTTCACAACAATATGGTTCACGAAGAGACAAAAAAAAAGAGAAGACGGGCTTCATTTGCCCTCTTATGAGAAAGTGGCACATGATCAGGAACGATTATCCTGGTCATTACCCAAGATTTCAGGACGGTTAAAACTGCTTGCTAATCTGACTCACCACGCTATAGCAGACAGACTATTGATGATGTGCGAAAGAAGACGAGATAACCTGATTACCTTCTCCTATTTATTTCAAGATTATTCGAGACCTGATGGTTATCACCTTCTAGGCCATATTCAATTCAAGATTTTATCTCATGATCGAAACCAAGCTGAAGTTAGTGTAGTGAGACAAGACTATTTAACAATTAATAAAATTGTGACACACTACAATTGGACTTGGTCACAAAATGATCTAATTGAGAGATGCAAAGGTTACCTTCAAGTGTAGTACCAACAGACATAAGAAGCCAATTTCCAAAATAATGGAGCTCCTCAAAAACAACCTCACTACTGCTGGGCTACAATATGAAAAGAATGCTGACTCATCAAGATCCCACTGGTGGGAAACAATTGCACCGTATCTTTCATACACCGCAGGACATAAAGCAAGGTGGGATGAACTCAAAATTGGCCATTCTAACATGCCAGTAAGCAAAACAAATGAAGTTGAAAATGTGATTCCTGTACGTGCATACTGAATGCGGAATGACCATCACGCTCTACTAGAAGGAATCACACATCCACCTGAAAAGAGATCATCAATGGTGCAATCAGTTGGTGCAAAGGCACTAACCCCATGTACTAACAAAAATCGAAAAATGCTGATCTCAGCGACTGTGCTCATATTACCGACATTCAAAACATTGTAAAGCTCACACTAGGACAACAAGCAATGAATGTCCAAGCACGTTCATCTGCCATGGCGAATTTATCATTGATTATCGCCCCTTGAAATGCACATAGAGTATTCTTCCCATTATGTATGGTATCCAACTACATCCTTAATAGTACTATAAAAGACGTCATTTCACAGCCATGAGCTGGTCAATACCCAAATGTACTGGCTACCAGCATGCACATGGCTGATCGCATCAAGGAGTTCAATTTCTCAGGCACAGGTATGCGGAAAAGCTACGTTTGAAATTAGAAAGAGCGTTTCACAATACAACAAACTATGTCCGTAGATGCAGCATCACAAATAACATTTCATTCCATTTTTGAAGCGTTCAGATTTACACGTGTTGCAAAAGGTCACTAATGTAAACAAATGGCTCACATGAAGAGAACTTGGTAACTTCATGCAAGGTTTTGGAACAACAATTGGACTGGTGGAATTCCAACTTCCCGGGATGCATATGTTCTCAAAGATAGCAAGTGCTAGCCAAACAAAGATAATGTCAGGTATACAAACCCAGTCAATAACATCTCCTGTTTTATCAGGATTCAGACAGAGGACTCTAATTTTTTATTTTTTTTAACCCATTTATTATAAAATACAATTTTTGCAATAGCAGTAACATGACCTGAGGATCACTTTGCTGTATTCGCCTATCAGTGTTCCGCAGGTCATCACAATTATATTAATTGAGTATGCGACTTAACATTAATAGCTTATTATTTAAATGTACTTCTCTTTCTTTTTCATTATTTCATTTACATATTCCACCATTGTTTTTGTGTTTTTCCGGTTGGTAAACCATTTATCATTGATTTCTTCTATTTTATGTTCTATCCTGATTTGACTGAAGTTTCGACAGCTTAAAAAGGTATGATCCGAAGTGCCGATTTTGTCTTTTTTACAGTTTATGCATATGTCCTTTTCTGTTATTTTATATTTTTTGAGGTATTCCCCAAAATTTCCATGTCCCGTTAAAAATTGAGTGAGGTAGAAATTAAGATTTAGTGTCTTCTTATTTTTAAGTCTCTCTTCAATATTTTCTGAAGTAGTTTAAAGGTTCTTCTTCCTGTTTTTTCAGCATTATACTCCTCTTGCCAGAGGTTGTTATATTTAACTTTTTTTTCCCTTTATATTTTCTTTTTTTGGATTTTCGCTAATGATTGATGATTTTGTTCCTTTAATTTCATTACTTTGCTGTATCTGTAGGTCAATAAGTAGTATTCCTGTAATTACATTGGTTGCAGTATACAACACTGATCTATATGCAGATATAATTCCCAATAATATTTTCCGTTGCTCTTTTCTAATCTGTTTTTTATCTTCTTTCTTCATTTCAGGCTAGTAAATTGTGCTGCCATATTCTATTATGGACCTAAATAGCGCCCAATATATAATTTTTCTGTTTGTGGATTTGATGCCAAAGGTATTGTTGTATAGAGCAGTTATTTTGCTGTAAACTTTTTTGATTTTTCCTACTATGTAATTGATGTGACTAGGAAATTGAGGTTTTCATCTAATATCATGACCAGATACTTCATTTCCTTATTTAAAAGTGTGTTTGAATCTTCCAGTTTCAGTTCCCTTCCTACGTCTCCTTTTATATTTTCTTTCTTGTGTTTCCTGTGACTAGAATGCTGTTTGTTTCCTCAGGATTTATTTTTATCCCTAATTGTTCAAAGTGTTATTTACTGCCTTGAGAATAGTAAACCAAGAAACGACCATGTATAATGAACCAGTTCAAGGACCACCAACACAAGATGATGACACCCCTGTGTTCGCCGACGTGGAAAAGATAACAAACTGAGAATTACGATTTGATCTCCCCACAGATGACAACCTATTCACAGTCGGTCTCCTAACATCCACGTGCGGATGGTCAGGCAAAAAATATTGTCAAGATAGCCAGATACAAGAAGGCCAACTCCCAAGCAGTTGATATCCTATGGGAAATAATTTCTGCATTAGTACTGCATCACAGCTCTCAAAAACATGGACCTTTACTAGACCAGTTATACTCTCCTAAGCCAGATGAAATCAATGGGCAAGCCGCACATCATACGGAAGGAGTATCAAGAGGGTACAATTGAAGTCAACCCGCTTGGCACTACTGAGCCAGACACCACAACAAGTTCATTTTATCCAGAATCTGGTGGTCAAGATGCTGAACTGATGGTGAATATCTCATCCAGTGGAACGTAGGCATTCTTTAACTCATCCAGTCACAGCTTGGAAAACAGACATGTTGACCATCCTAGTGGAAAATAAACCTGATCTACTTCAGTGGGCGATCAACATATTAGGATTTCTTGCGCTTATACTATTTAGATATCTCTTAAAGGTTGCTGGCTCAATAACAGATCACATAGCAAAATTTGGCACAACAAAATGCCAAACTTTCTTCAGCTGGAGAATGCTTTCGAAGATTACACCACCCCATGCAAACTGTTTTTCATTAATGGATGGTTATTATCGCGCAGACGTTATGTACAGTAGACAGCTTCTGACGATGCTGGTCCACAGTTTTTGCTGGCCCCCAGTCGGTAACAAGAATCAAACTGTAGCAATACTTAGGGCTGGATGCTTGCTCAGTCTGTCAGAGCAAGGGCTTAGTTTTATCCACTGGTTCGACGAGGCAACCAATGCGCACTGGAGCTGATAGGATGGCAATCCTGAATATGATCACCTTTTATTTTATTTATTTTTTTTTTTTTTATTTATTTATTTGGTGAATAATAACATAAATACATAGTAATTGAAACATAGACATGAGTATCTCAGTTGAATGAACACCTCATGGATTGGAAACAATAAAAAGAAAATGAAAGAGACAAAAATTAACCAATATAAAAATTAAAATAAAATTATACATTAAATGAAAAATCTTCAACATCCGAATAATATTTGGAAGCCATGATAAAATTCGCCGCGTGCAGGAATTTTGATAAATTATCGTTGTTTAATGGAAAACAATTTACGTCTTTAAACAAGAATTTCCATTTGGCGCACTCATTAACGATACGGGTGACAGTTTCAGGAGCATCTCCACAGGAACACAAATTGGTGTCTGCTAGATGGAAACGGTGCAGATAACTTTGAAATCTACCATGTCCAGTAAGAAATTGCGTCACATACGTATTAATATTATTAATTTTGAATGGATTGGTTTTAACCTCGGGGACGAAACTAAATGTTAATCTTCCAGTTGAGCTATTGTTCCTCAGCTATTTTGCATTTCAATAAATCTATTGTTTAGATCCAACTCCAAATTGAGATTATTTAACCCTTTGAAATACAAAATTTTATGCTGCAATACGGAATGCAGTGGCAATTGTCCTGCTATTGTTCGCAACGCATCACCGGAAGCAGTTCTATGCGCGCGGAGAATAAACAAAAGAAATTTCCTTTGGGATTTAACTAGTACTTCCTGAATGCTTTTACGCTTTAAAGCCTCTTCCAACATAAATACGCAGTACGTGAATAATGGAACAACTAGCATATTATAAATTATTAAACGGTGTTTAGTGCTCATCCCATACGTGCGTCCAGACACGGAGTGCAATTTATTTAGAACCGTTGTAGCTTTACTGGACAAATTTTTGAAATGTAGATTAAAACTGTAGCGGCAGTCTAATGTAATACCAAGATATTTCAGTGATTCGACGATATTAATTTTAAAGTTCGGTATAGAGAGATGTAGCGAATTGTAGTAGTCCCTTTTTCGTTTCCTGTGCATGATTAATAAAAATTAGTCTTGTTTTCGTCCAACTGTAGAAGATGTTTTTCCATATAGGTTAAAATATTGTTGATTGTAATCCTAAAGTATTTACAAATGGAGGGACGATGGTTAGAAGTGACCGCGAATGCTAGATCATCTGCATAGAAATATCTGGTTACTGCCGACGGGAACTCCATCAACGATAAGTCTGAAATATACAAATTCCAAAAAATCGGGCCCAAAATCGATCCTTGCGGGCATCCGCGAGTAACATTTCGAAAATATGTTTGATGTTCGTAAATAAATTTAATAGTTCTGGAATCTAAGTATTGTCTTAAAATTGAGATTATTCTATAATCGAGCCTGAGTGCTCTAATTTTGTGGAATAAGACTGGCCACGAACAGTTATCAAAGGCGCCTTTAATATCTAACGTCAGCAGGCCGATCGCAGTCTTTTTACTTAACGCACGCTCAATCTGCTTAGATAATTCGCCAAAAAGCGTTACCGTGAAACGGGACTTAGTAAATCCAAATTGCCGATCATCGTGAGGTAAAACCGGCAGTATACGATTCAACAAAACATATTCAAACACTTTGGCTAAAGCGCTTAACAAGACAATCGGTCTGTACGAAGATGGAAGACTAGGACTACGTCCGGGTTTTAGCACAAAAACTGTCCTTCCTGCTCGCCAGGCTTCCACGAAGACTCCGAACCTCAACAGAGCGATAAATAAGCTCTGAAGTAAATTAGGATAGTGGAAATTCAAGATCTTCAAACATTTATTCGTCAGCTGGTCTAAGCCAGGAGCTTTATTTTTAGTCCGGCGAAGAATATCCTTAATTTCCGCTTTGGAAATAAATAGTTCGCTGTTAAAACTAAAGCCGCTAAGGTTAAATCTCTGGAATTCTTGCAACTTGTATGAGAAGGTTTCGTCCCCATTTGTGTTTGAGTTTACTTGATAAAAATGATCAAGAAGGGCCTTTATCCTTGAATCCTTATCGAAAATTTTTTGATTATTCTGGTCTAAAAAATACGAAGGAATTTGTAACTGGCGTTTATTTTTGAAAATAGTCTTGTAAGGAAGGCCCCATAGTTTCGAATCGGAACAAAATTTTTTCCAATTTTTGGTTTTCGTTTTTCGCATTTCTTTATTAAAAATTTTTCGTACCAAATTCATAACCAGGCGCGCATTGTGATCATTAGCTCCCCGCTTGTGTGAGCGTTGAACCCGTTTGCGCAATTTCCTTAGAATTATTCGTAAAATCTCTAAATTAATATTCCACCACGAATTCCTATTTAATTGAATCGTTTCAGTGCTGCTACTAATAGTATCATGAAGTGTGTTACGGAAATTTCCTAACATTATTTTCAGTTGGTGGGAATCATTAGCAGTTTTAAAATCGTAGTTTAAGTGCGAATGTTCTACAACGATTTTATTAAATTTCTTATAATTTATAATGCGATGCGTTAAGCTATTAATAATATTCATTTTTACTGATAATTTAAACTGAATCGGACTGTGGTCTGAATAAATTGCTTTATTATCTACCTTCCAGTCACTGATTACGTTAGGTCGACCGTGGATCAAAGTCAAGTCGATAACGCTGAAACCATTGGCGTTAGAAAAAGTAATTTCATCTCGTTCATTGGCGACAAAAAGATTATTACTAAGAATAAATTGTTCAAAAATGTTAGATCTTCTCGAGTGAAAAGCCCGACTGTACCAGATCATATCTCAGACATTAAAGTCACCGCATAAGATAATCGATTTTATTAATTTATGATGGAAAACGTACAGAAAGCGCTGAATGTGATTCGGTCTACATGGTCGCTAAGGCGCTCGGGTGCGTCTTCGACTTTTCCGGATCGCGCGCTTGCCGATTTCACTGCGGCAACGAGAACGCAACCTATGATTGGGGGTCCTAGTGATTCCACTATTTTGTATACTTTTGGAGCTGCGCTGACTGGTCTGGTACCATTTCGCCTAATTCCCATTTCGCCTAAATTTAGGGTCGGGTTACTCAGGTAATAAAAAAAAGGTCAGACAAACATACGAATGATTTCGTGTTGGCAACAGCGCGTCATCATTATCGAATTTTAAGCAGACTAAACGCATCATTTTTTTTCTATTTGATTCCACTGTTAAGGTTTCTTTTTTCTTTCCGAAATACAACAAAAAGGTTTATATGAAAATCAGAAGTGAAAAAATACCGCTAAAAATGTTTGATGTAAATATACGCGAAACGACCACTCCGATTAATATTTGCGAGTTATTTTATTGGATGTCCAGTGCTGTATAAATCCCACCCGCCTTATCGGTCAGTATATAAAAGCCTTATTGATATTTAGTGTGACAAGAACATTAAGGTTCGGAGTTGCAGAACAAATAATAAAAAAGCTAAATTATAATTAGGTGTAGTTTCGAAGTGGTCGCGTTTATGTAAGAAAAAAGGAATAAAAATCGAATAGAATTAACAATAATGACATGACATCGAATGATTCTTACAGCGGTAATTTTATTATTGATTATTAAAATTACAATTATAAGTACATACAAAAAGTAAATGTTAAAATTAGGAAAACAGTGTTTCTTTTTTTTTAACAAAAGTTCCTGAACCTAATTTCATTTTTCTTTAATTCAAAAAAAGTGAATTTGCAAATCGAAAGAATTTAAAAATTAAATACTGCTTCGGATTTGAATAAATAATTAACAGTAACGTATACGATTACAAGAGATTTTTCAAAATTTGAATATTAGGACGAGAAAAATTACTAGATTTACTATTAAACTCTGTGTACAGCAGAAAAAAAGGAGTAAGCAAGGAATAAACAAGGTGAAGACCCTGTTATATGGGGTCAGTTCATGGCTTTTATGGGATTAATAAATGAACATAGATTTAAAAGCACCATATCAAAAAAATGTATATTTTAAATATTATTATATCTATCGAGTATATTTGTTATATTTGATAATCTTTAACAATAGATTTTTAGTTGTAGAAAGCAGTGAAAATAAGGACAATTTATACAAAAATGGCGAAAAATTGGTTGTAATAAGGGGTTACATTTTTAGATGTGTCGCACGGTATAAAAAAAATTTTAAAAGATACAGTCATGATTTTTTTCCCCATTCTACAAGATGAAACGGTAAAACTTAGCGTATGTTGTTAAAAATACTTCTAAAATCGAATTTTGAGGTATAAATAACTTCTCCAGAAGCCTAAATGGTTGCTGTTGGACTTTGAAAAATTCCTCTTCAAATTAGTCACGTTTATTATAATGACGATGTTTTTCAAGTAATTTCAATAATTAGAATGAAAAAAATAAAGAAAACGCAAAAAATGTTGTTTTTAGTCTCTGACAAAGTAAAAAAAAATTTTTTTTTTTCAATTTTTTGGGCACGTCAACAGTAGAACTTACCCAACGCAGAGAATTGTACATTACATAAGGAAAAGATTAAAAATTGAGGAGATAAAGAAAGCTAATAAAGGAACTATATTGAGAGAGGAGAAAGCAAGAATGGCTTTGGCACTGTAAGGAGTGGGGAGGCCAAAGCGCAGAAGATTGGAATAAAGGGGCACTGTCCTCCTTACTCTTGTTTCTTCTATTTCCCCAGTGTCCAATCGAATTAGATTATAATATTTTTCTTCTTTCTTTTATAATCTGTTAAGTCTGCTAGATTTTTCGGCAAATCCAAAAAAAGGCAAAGGAAAAAAACCTTCTATCTTACTATTTAAAATGAAGCATTCAATAAATTGCCAAAAGATTACGATTTAACATTACAAAAAGGAAAAAGAAAGAGAATATAAAAAAACGCTATTCAATTAACCAAATATTTTATCATACACTTTTGACGTACAAAATAAAAATTTATAGCAATTAAGCGAAAATAATTTTTTAATGGATGATAATTTTTTTTATTCTCTGTTGTCAAAATCTAATTCAATACCATTTCGTTTAAAATGTAATTTGCAATAAATATTTCAATATACAAATATTAGATATATATATATTATTTACCTGCTCGATTTGTTTTTATAAATGATATATCCATTGCTATATTAGCCCGACTTTAAATTTTTGTTTTATTCACAAGCGAAAATTTAAATATTCAAGATAGAAGAATAGTTTCCTTCAGAACGTTGATACACATAACACTCAACCCAGAACAAATTGTGACCTCAGCGTAAAACAGTCAGTATGCGGTGATTTTCCGCATATTGAGATGGATTTGGCATTTCTTACGATCTTTGAAAATATTAAAATTTTGGTAATAATCATTCAATTTCTCGGAAGGTCTCGGCAGCGGGAAAACGCGGCATTGTTTGTCAAAGACGCATTCTCGGTTAAAAAATCGAAGGATCTGACCGCTACGCAGGGGTAACGAACTCGGAAGAAGTTATTTTGATAAAAAGCCTAGAAAAGGCAAAATGGCGGGGTGAACTAAATGGAGCTTTATTTATGTTTTCCTAATTTTAACATTTACTTTCTGTATGTACTTATAATTGCAATTTTAATAATCAATAATAAAATTACCGCTGCAATAATCATTCGATGTCATGTCATTATTGTTAATTCTATTCGATTTTTATTCCTTTTTTCTTACATAAACGCGACCACTTCGAAACTACACCTAATTATAATTTGGCTTTTTTATTATTTTTTCTGCAACTCAGAACCTTAATGTTCTTGTCACACTAAATATCAATAAGGCTTTTATATACTGACTGATAAGGCGGGTGGGATTTATACAGCATTGGACATCCAATAAAACAACTCGCAAATATAAATCGGAGTGGTCGTTTCGCGTATATTTACATCAAACATTTTTAGCGGTATTTTCTCACTTCTGATTTTCATATAAACCGTTTTGTTGTATTTCGGAACGAAAAAAAAACCTTAACAGTGGAATCAAATAGAAAAAAAAAATGATGCGTTTAGTCTGCTCAAAATTCGATAATGATGACGCGCTGTTGCCAACACGAAATCATTCGTATGTTTGTCTGACCTTTTTTTTATTACCTGAGTAACCCGACCCTAAATTTAGGCGAAATGGGAATTAGGCGAAATAGGAATTCACCCGCTGACTAATATAGTCACCGCCGCTGCACGTCCTGCGCCAGAGCGTAATTACTTTACCTATAAATCGGCGATTTGTATAGCGTTGGCCTCTTACCCTCTCAGTAACGTTGAAACGTAAAAGAAAGGTATTCGCAATGAACTTGAAGAGTTAACGGCTACGTATAAACCTACTGTGGATGCTGTAATGGTTATCCCTGTGCGCAATAATAGCGCTTTGGGGAATCGAGTTTCGAGAGTGATTACACATCCATCCCTTGTACCTAACCAGTATTATGTGGATGTAAAAATCACTGCTGAAAATATACGCGTAGATCTTGTAGACTTGGGCACGTCTACGGTTCTCGTTAATATACGTGCATTAGCCAACTAGTTTGAGTTTAGTGAGGCGGAAGTCGTGCCCAGACTTATCCTCCTAGATGACCTTAATGGATCAGCCAAGTTGGTTAACGGTGTGGTTCCCACTGAGGCTGTAATTTACACCCCCATAGGTGGGCAGCCCATTCCGCTTGCGCTTAATGAACCTACGCTTTGTTTTATAACTATATAGCCATCGTTTAGTCCCAGTAGTTTATCTTTATCAAAATTGGGTTCTGTTATTTTTATAACATCTCGTTTGTCGTCTTTCAAGATTTCTATTTGTTGATGTTTACTTCGGCCTATGTTTAAGAGGGTGCATTTTAAATATATTGACAGTTGTTTGTTTATTATTATTTTTTTTAATAATAATATCTTTTTTCCGCAAGTTTGACATGACTTTTATAGATACTACATAATTTATTATCATACCTTTTATGATTTACCATCATCAGTGCTTGTCCAACAGCTTCCCTCTTCATATTTGAGTCAGATGTTTGTTCCACTTTTTTTTGGTAATTTTCTATAACACAATGTGAGCATTTGTGCTCCTCCCTCAATTTTTTAGTTAAATATTTCATTTCTTCATTAGCATTGCATCTATCCTCCGAGTGTCCGTAAGAATTATATAACAAATAGGAAAAGTATGGTCAAAATTGCAGGGAATATAAGTAATGAAAAAAATATTCATTATGGAGTAGGTCAGGGTACCATATTGGCCCCGATTCTTTTTCTTATTTATACCAACTCGTTACACAAACATATTATAAATGCAAAGGTATATGTTTTTGCTGATGATATTGCTTTGTTAATCGAGCACAACAATTTTGAGATGGCGGAAAAATTACTACAAGATGATGTAGATAATTTTAGTAAATGGGCACATGATAGAAAGTTATGTATAAACATAAATAAATCAAAAGTATTACACATTCGGAATAGTTCTAAATATAAAATACGCGATCCGCGAACTATCCTCCACAGTAACAATTGCATTCATGAGCTTCATGTAAATATCAACACCCATTTATGTCCTTGTACACCGTTAGAAAACGTAAATGACTTTAAATATTTAGGTGTATATATAGATAAATCCCTGAATTGGAAAAAACACATTTTAAGTTTAAACTCAAAAATAAGACAGACAATTCCAGCTTTATATAAAATAAAGCAGGTACTATCATATCAAACACTACGTATATACTATAACTCAATTATAATGTCTAGAATTTTATATGGAATCCAAATATGGGGCGAGGCTAAGAAAACTGAAATAAATAAAATAAGTAAAATACAGAAGAAGTGTTTGAAACTCATACTTCCTCATTGGAAGCAAAACGTCCCTGGATCAACATGGTGGAAGGAAAACAATGAAATGTCCCCCAAGATGTACTATTACTATTACAGACTACTAGAATTTAACGTCAATAATATAAAATTACCATCTAGGCAAAAAACTAGATTGACAAGAAACCAAAGTAATACATACTACATCTATCCTCGTGGGGTAAATCTGCGAATTGATAATACGGATAATTCGGTTTTAATTAAATTAATAAGTACAATCCCGAATCATATATTAGAGGAAAAAAGAATTGGTGTGTGGAAAAAGGAGGTGGAAAATTGGTTAAAGGAATGGTGCAAAGATTAAACAACAAGCTACGTTCTGAATCTCTCTACCTTTTAATGCTCCTTTCTTTTTACGTTTTTGTTTTTGACTTCCTAGTGTCTTTACCGGACATTAAGTCGTAAAGAAGATTATGTTTCCTATTTTAAATATTGAGCTGTCGGCATGTAATAATGTACAGATACGTATTACGGGGCGTGTTACGTAGTTGCATGCGTATATATATTTACTTAATCTTAACGCTAGAGTACTAATATTATGATTATAGAATAAGTTAAGATAAATTATAATTTTTATATTGTATATATTTTTTTTTTTTTGAATAAACGTTAATAAGAGTGTCGGGCACTCACACAACGGGCATATTTGCCCTGTGAGACCCACAACTTATTTCAAACAAAAAAAAAAAAAAAAAACATTCCACAGCTTTTACAAGTTCGAATGCTGATAAATTTTTCGTAAACTAGTGTACTCGCATAGGATTCGTCTAGGCGATTCTCAATTTAGTGTGTAGTAATCTTCCTTGGTTAGTCTTATAATATCATTTTTTCCGTAGTTATTAATTGATACGAGGATTGGTTTATTTCCCGTGATTCTTTCGATCGATGTTTCTATTTCTTCTTTGGTTATGTCTTGCAGGCCCCATACCGTGATGGTTGGTGAAAGTTTTTTAGATATATTTGGATTTCAATGTTAGGTATGTTAAGGTTATTAATTTCTTCAGTCATTTTGTCTGCTTCATTGCGATTTCGGATTTTAATTATTGCAATCTTCTTATTCTTTTTTGGCGTGTAGATCCCTGTAACTGTTACTCCGATCCTGGAGGGTTTAATTTCAACTTTTATTTGCTTAATTGCCTTCTCTATGAAATTCTCAGCTTTGTACGCATCTTTTTCCTTTGATTTTATGATTACTGCTTCGTCTATTTGTTTCTTAGTTTTATAACTGACTTCACTTGCCAAGAGGCTGGCTACTTTTGAGTATGTTGTGGGTGTAGCATTAGAAATTGCGTTTATTTATTTCTTTTTTTTTTAATTTAAGAAGGGGTACTAAACCACTCGCTGCATGTAACTACCTCGGTTATCGCAGTGAGTGGACCCACGTTTAAAACATACTCCTTAGCTCGCTAGCCTGAACTAAAGTCATAAGATTGTTCAAAGCAGTAGGGGTATTTGAGAGGATGTCTTCAATCGATGTGATCTGGCCTCGCCGTAACCCATTTAGACGTGTGCATTTCAGCAAGATATGCGAAACTGACGGGTATTCATCGGTAGAACAAAGTGGGCAAGTACTTGGCTTTGGGGCTTGTTTGAGGATATAGTCGTGGGGAAAGGACGTATGTCCCGTTCTCAGGCGATTGATTGCCGAAAACACTTTGCGTTCTGTTCCGACTGGAGGCCAACATGGCTCCGTCGTAGGCTTCAGTTCCCTAAGGAAGGTCGACTGAGACATCCAGTCATGACTCCACTGTACGAAGACCGTATCTGACAGGAAACCTCTCAGAGATAATGGACCAAAAGCAAATAACGGCATTGGGCACATCATGAATGACCGAGCGACCAGGTCAACCCGCTCATTCCCTGGAACACCGGCATGACTGGGGACCCATAAAAAAACAACTCGGCATCCCCTTCGGCTCAGCTGGTATAAGATAGCCAGGACTTCTAGAATCATTGGTGATTCCAGGTGATCTGACTGCAAAGCATGTATGGACTGCAAGGAATCAGTCACCAGTAATATTCCGAGCGGTTGGGATCTCAGTTCCAAGTATGCCTGAAGACAAAACAACACAGCATACATTTTGGCTTCCGCAATGGATACAACGTTGTTCAACCGCATGCCCTCTGCGATTCTGTCTATTTCGAAAGCGCATGCAGCTGGGACAGCCTTGGACTCATTAGCTTTGGATCCATCAGTGTATGCTTTCGAGAACGTGGTACATTTATTAATAATATTTAGCACCCTGTGCCCTCGCAGCGCCGGTGGGTGATTATTATCAGTGAGAGTTGTAAAAGCTTCTACCTGAAAAGAAGCCCAGGGTGGGGGTAATTTTGAAAAGTCCGTTCTGGGTGTTAAGTTGGGCTTTATGTTATTTTGCAACAAGATTGCATTGACTCCAGGTAGGTTATCCTTGGGAAAGTCAGGCTCTGTAGTTACATCGTAATGATTCTCCGCAGCCCATGAAAACATATCGCGATAAGTGAAGAACTTTCTGTTGTAAGACAACGGTGGTATACCAGCTAACGAACATAGGCTTTTAGCTGGAGATGTACGATGGGCGCCAAGTATCATGCGAATAGCGGCGTTATGGATTGGGTCCAGTGTTTTTAACAGGGAACCACTCGCTGACGAGTACACCTGACTCCCATAATTGATTTTGCTGAGGACCAGTGCTTTATAAATATTTAAGAGAAACTTTGGCTGAACATTAAATTTGGGATTTGACAAGAACTTGATAACCCCCTACTGCTACTTTCCTTGGACTACTGTTCGATCGAAAGCTAACTTGGCGATCCCACATATCCAATCTTAAAGTTAAATGTCATAAATTCCTATCTATTCTTAAATATGTATCAAACACAAAGTATAATGTACCTCCGAAAACTCTCCTCTCCATATACATATCCTTAGTCATTTCCAGAATAAACTACGGGTCCCAGGCGTATGCGTCAGCCAGTCCCTCTTTACTTAAATCCCTTGATTCAATACACCACACGGCGCTCCGCATAATACTTGACGCACATAGAACTTCCCCGTCTGTAAGTTTGTGTGCATTGTTAGGCACTCCCCCACTAAAGTATTTCCGAACCTATTATTACCACCGTGAGACTCTCGCTCTTTTCTCTAGTAAACGTGCCTGCCTTATTGACACAAATGACCTCCCCAACACCCCAGAGTTCCCTAATGATCCTCTCCCAGAAATCCTGGCTCTCCTATCGCAGCACAACGTAAGCGTAATCCCTTTCCCTAACCTAGCTCCTAACATCATGATTCCGCCGTGGGCCCCTTTAAACATTGATGTTAACTTTTCCCTGACGAAGTATAATAAACCCCTGCACCCGAATATTGTTCAGTTGACAACAGCAACAATGCAAAAATACCCCGATCACCTCTTTTTCTACACGGATGCTGCCAAGGCTACCCCAGAGGCCACTTCATCCCCAACCGCCTGTTCCTTTGAAGTCTGCGACGTGATTTGAAGCATTCGACTGAATGACAATTGCTCAGTACTGGATGCTGAAATATACGCAGTATTTTTCTGTTTGGAATATTTTCTTTCTACAGAGCCTACATCACAGAAAGCCCTGCTGGTATCTGATTCATCCGCAGCTTTATTGACAATTTCTAATCCCCTCACCAAACATCCTGTAGCAATTCGAACCCAGCAGGTATTATACGAACTTATTAAGAGACAGTGCTCCGCATCCTTTCCATGGGCGCCCAGCCATGCAGGGATTCCTGGAAATAAACGCGTCAATACATTTAAAAGTGATGTGGTTTCTACCAACTATTTTAACTTTAATAATATGAACTGCGATAACTCATTACATATTTTTATTTAAGTACATTAAAAACAAATAAAAGTTAAAATTTTGCAAAATGTTGGTTGTTATTGTTTTTTAAATCTATGTAATATTTATATTTTATCATTATTTTAATTAATCAATTATTACAATTATTTTGAATTTGCTTAAAAAGAAATACAATTAAATTTTTATGCTACAATATCCAGCCAACATCTTGAACAGTATCAGTTTTACATAATGCATGTCTCACCAACAAGAGTATAATAAAATGACAAATTATAAGATACAGTAGAAATTAGTTACAAAAACATTCAAAAAGCTGAATAATCTGGTCGTTATATCCCATATCAAATAAAGCATTATAATTTTTCAATGTTCAAAATTTACTACTAATGAACAGTTCGTTACGAAAATGAAACGAAATATTTTATGGCGTAAATTACGCTGAATAAGCAATCATTTATTTATAATTATAACTACACATATTTCTTAGTCAAAAAACACAAACAACATACTTTCTTTTTTGTACATAAAAGTATGATAATAAAAAAAATGAAATCAGCATGAAGCAAGAGTAAGAGAAAAGAAACTACCAAAACAGAAGTGGTTCGATATTTTCTTACTTTTGAAGAAATTTGTAATTTTTCGATTTTTTATTATAATAAAATAACCATAGTAATCTTTTTTTAATATTTTTTGCAATGGTCTTACTACAAGTTTACACAATGTTATATTTATAATAAGCATTTTAGATGTTGACACTAACAAAATAAACAGAATAAAAAATAACGGTATATCTGTTCTGTTTATATAAATTTCATTTCTTCATTGAAAAAGATTAAGGATGATGTTTTTGTTAAATTCATCTGCATAAATCTTTCAAAGCTAAAAGCTAATTGCTATGCCGTTATAACCAATTTTTACTGTATTTCAATATTTGAAAATTATAATGTTGACAAATAGAATCACGGTAATTTTAAACACATAACTGTTTTTAAATGTACAATATTGTACTAACTTGTATATGTGTGCATCACAATAACACAATCGATATAATGTAGATGCAATTATACACTTTTCTTATAAAATAAAAGTAAAAATAAGCACATAAATATGCTCCAATCAAACTTTATTTCCTTCAAAATTCAAATATGGTTATGAACAGTAAAAAAATGTAAACATATAATCGTTTTATGAAAATTTATCGATTAATTTTATTTATAATCAAATTCACTTCATTAAAGTACTGCTCACCTAGAAAATATGATCTCGCAAGAACAACGCCTATCGTTTGGTTCACACTTCGAGTGTGCTCCATCAAGCCTATGTAACACATGCACTAACACAACATCATTTTTATCTTTCTGACACACTACTACATTGTACTTACACGGTTTTCGATCGCACATGCTACAAGTAGCCTTCACACTAAAAGAATTCCGGATTAAATTTAGTTACTTTTTAAAAATGTAAAATCAATTTATTTTTAACATTAATTTTCCTAATAGTGATATATAAATAATAAATATAAAAAAAAATATTGGATTCTACTTTTTTAAAGTTGAATACAGGGTGTTCACGTGCGAATGTGAACATATGCACGAGCCGCCACTGTCTATAACTCTATTTAATACAGTGCGAAGACCACAACCACGTTTTTTAATCTTTTTTATTTTACGTGAATTTTTTTTCTTCATTTCGATTTTTGCTTAGCATAGAACCTATATATATATATATATATATATACACTTTTTAAATACTCGTCTTAACGAATAAATGTTTATGTATTTATAGTATTTGCGAATATTTTCTGTCACTTTATAAACAGTGTACACTATGAAATTTATACCACAGAATGTACAATTACCTACAAGTAATGCATTGGCATTGCTGGAATCTAATGGTGAAATGACTCCTAATAAACATGGAGTGCTATTTCCAAATAATACAAGGTGCTTAATTATCGGTCCGAGCGGTTGTGGAAAGACAAATTCGTTATATACTTAACTTACTCATCTGAATGGTTCGCGATATGAAAATGTTTACATATAAAGCACTTCTTTATATCAACCAAAATAGAAAACTACTAGATACATTATACAATTCAATACTGGAAATTGGCTACTATACATTCTCAGATGAGAAACAGTTACCTAAACCTGATTCGATTAATCAAAACTCGATATTTATATTTGATGATATTCCAATATGTAGTAATCGCTCCGTTATACGAGATTACTTTACAATGGGGCGTCATAAAAATATAGATTGTTTCTATCTTTGCCAGACATATGTAAAGATACCAAAACATATGTTAAGGGATAATGCCAATTTTATTATTGTATTCGCGCAGGATGATGTAAATATGCGACACATATACGATGAACATGTTAATGGTGCGTGTTCGCTTCTAGAATTTAAAAAAATCTGTGGACAGTGTTGGGAAAGCAGATATGGATTTCTTGTGATTGATAAAGAGAGTGAAGTATATAAAGGACGATTTCGTCGAGGTTTTGATGAATTTGTAATTATTGATGATGATGAAAAGAAGTTTAATGATAAAAAATAAAATGTCAGCTCCAGTGAATTCTATGAAAAAAATTGAGGAAGAAATACATCTTAAGGAGGAATTGGAAAAATTACGTAAAGATATTACAAACAAATATAATTTGTTGAAAAATGATGCCTAATCTATCACAAATACATCAGCTATTGTGCTGGAGCCTGTTACGAAGCCGTTATCTGACATTCGGGAAGCATTACAAAAACCTAAAATAATGAAAAAAAAAGGATGTTGATACAATAACTACTTCTCCAGTTGCGAAACGAAAACTTGTACACAGCACTACTAGGAAAGATAAAGTTGACGATATAGATAATGAAATAAGTTCCAGCTCATTTGATCTAAGTGGTATAGGTCCTTTTCGTATTGATGGAAACGATCCAATACCTCACGATCAAATTTATAGAATAAGGTATAGTCCTTTTTCTAATGAGTATATGATGGGTACAACACCAATTTCATGGAATGAAGATCGAAAAGAAATATAAATAGGAAAGAGGACTAATCGTGTGAAATTCCCATATAGCTCCGGTGTAATGCATTTACTGATGGAGACGGATGTAGATAAAAACGAATATACGAGTGATGATTTAATACTATATAAACAATTACTGGAATTTACAGGAGCTCATTTACGTGCTGATGGTAGATTGAATGGTCTTAGGAATCCTAAATATACGAATATAATTCGCCCATTGTTTCGTTCTAATGAGCATAGTGAGCGAGGTTATTATCAAAAATTTATCATTAACCGAAAAACTTCTCGCGTTGCTGGAATACGTCTTAAAAAGCCTCGAATTAAGCATTGGAATGATCCGGATGAATTGGTTGAACGCTTGCAATTATTACACGCGTCTAAACAAAATGGAAATACCAGTGTAGATAACGAGATTCAGTCAATTGAAGAAGAGTTGGCTGAAGAAGGATACATTCAGTTACCTTTTTGATTATTAGTACTAGTGTTAAGGAAAATATGTCGGCAAAACAAACATCTGCGTCAAAGTCATTGCAACGTGACATAGTTGATGAGCTTCATCGCCCTGCACGGAAACGATATCAAACGCGATGTGTGCAACTTTTAAGTTTAAACGATTTATGGCAGGCAGATTTGATTGATATGACTCAATATGCGCGATTTAATCGAGGACATAAATTTATTTTAGTTGTAATAAATGCGTTTTCTAAATATGTTTGGATAATTCCTGTAAAGAAAAAGAGCGGTACGATAATTGTGAAAGCGCTAGAAAAGATTTTATCTGAGAGAGGTGTTGAACCTCCTAAACATTTACAAACAGATCAAGGTACAGAGTTTTATAATCCGCAAGTGCAAGCTGTTTTAAATCGGTATAATATTAATCTTTACAGTACTTACTCTCCCCTTAAAGCAAGTATTGTAGAACAGTTTAATCGAACCATAAAGAATTGGCTTTGGAAAGAATTTACTGCTAATCGAAATAAATGTTGGTTGTCCGTTTTGCCTGAGCTAACACAAAAATACATCGTACAATAAAATTTGCGCCTGCGTATGTAAATAAACGCGTTGAGAAAACTGTTGCAGAAAATATAGCGTAAGCATATAGTAGCACCATCGATCGTTTTGCTCCTTCGAACAACTCAAAAATATTTAAAGTCGGTGACGTAGTTCGTATTAGTAAAGTTAAAACATTATTAGAGAAAGGATATACTCCTAACTGGACTGGTGAATTATTTACTATAAATGCGGTAAATTCTACTTTTCCTACGACGTATACGTTAAAAGACAGAACCGGTAAATTATTAGTTGGTACTTTTTATGCGGAAGAACTGCAAAAAACATCTTACCCCGACATATACTTGGTGGAACGTGTTATTCAACGCAAAGGTAGAAAATCCTTAGTTAAGTGGCTTGGATTTCCTAGTTCAGAAAAATTCCTGGATCGATAGTAGTGTTTTGGTAAATATTTAGTCACTCTAGTGATGCCGCTTCATAAGAGTAGAAAATATATGCCTGAAGGCGGAATTGCTGAAGGCGCTATTGTCGAATTAGATTCCAACGGAAATTATAATTTTAAAGGAAAACGTTTATTAAATATCAGTACGATATATCACGATCCTGCAGAGTCTGAAGCAATATCTTACAAACAGATGAAATTTCTTCTATATTCTGATATTTTTAAAACAGCCATTATAAATGCACTTATGGAAAACATTAATTTAGCCGGTGATCATGTGAACATTTTAGGAAGACGAATAATTAACGCAGCCGATGGTGTTGAAGCAAAAGATGTAGTCACCTTAGGCCAGTTGGGTGATATTCAAGGGTCTTTGCAGGAAATAATTATGAGTGAAGTTCAAACAATGATTGATATTTTAAAACAACTGATTACAGAAGAAACTAATTCCGCATTTTTGAAAAATAAAGATGCTCATGATAAACTCGGAGCAGATATTAATAATTTAACAGAACGAATTGATACTAGTAAGAATGAATATCTTTCCAAATTTGGAAGTATAGATGATCAGGTGAAGACTCTTTTTAGTGAATTAGTCAACGTGAAAGAATCAATTAAAAAACTTGATAGTGAAATAAAAACCACAAAGACAACGATATTTGAAGTGTTAAAAATTGAGAATGTAAAGATTGATAATAATATACAACAATTCAGCGATAAAATAGTAGCTGCGGATAAAAGGATTGATAAAACTATTGAACGAATGGATACTGTGATAAAAACTGCGACTAATAAGATTGATGATAGTATAAATCGTTTTGATGCTGTACTTATAAATAATAGAGGAGAACTCGATAGATTACAGAAAAGTTTTTCTAAAGAACATGATTGGATTGTAGATAGTCTCTACAATCGATTACTTGCCCTAGAAGCACAAATGCAACGCAATATTACTTTAGAATCTGAGAAAAAAATATGATTTTGATTATAAATATAGATGTCTCGATATTTCATTTGATTTTTGCAATTTATTTAATTTAAGAAGTTGAAATATTGTAATTATAAAATAATGCCATTGCATAAAAGTGGAAAATATATACCTGAAGGAGGAATTGCTGAACCTACCAATATTGAATTGGATTCAAGTGGAAATTTTAATTTTAAAGGAAAAAGATTTCTAAATGTGAGCACTGTGAATAAGAACCTGATTGAAACTGAAGTGATTTCATACAAGCGATTAAAATCTATTCTCACATCGTTAGAAAGTAGCGAGAAGATTCAAAAATTATCAGATAAATTAAATACGGTTTCGAATGAACTTTCAAAGCATGAAAATAATGCGAAAAGCACAATTGGTATACTCGGAGGTTTAATAAACGATTTAAGTGGAAAAGTGACTGTATTGCTGGATAAATATATTACTAAGGAAATAATGGATAAACAGCGTGAAGAAATAGGGAAACGTTGTAAGGGGATTCTAGATAATCTTCGTGAAGAAATTAAAAAGGAAAAAATACATCGTGTTGTAGATACGACTCAACTAGCTGCAAAAACTGATAATTTAAATGACCAGCTACGTAATATTGGTCCGACTATTCATCATAAGGAACGAGAGGAATCAGTACAAAAAGAAGTTGGGAATGCGTTAACAACGATAGTAAAATCGAAATTTTAAGTTTATGAAATAATAAATGTAAATATATGAAAATATTTATTATATATTGTAATAATGTTTACATGTAATTTGTATGAAACATTGTAAAAAAAAAGATTTTGAAAAAAAAATATGAGTGTATGAATATGAAAATACATCTTTATTTATTTACATACTGTGCATATTCCGCCAACTATCACCGTCACATTTGATGCTATTGAGATAGTCGTAACCTGTACTCATTGAATCTAAGCATGACCAGCAAACATATTTCGCATTCTGTAACTGCATTCGCATTAATTTGCTAAACCTCTTTATCCAGGCGAATTGGTAATTACCTTTTGATCCCCCAAATAGAATATTTGTGTGCGCTCGATAATCCAGCATCCCTGTATTTTTTTGAAATGCACGAACCACTATAATAGTATAGTTGGTAGTGCTTACATTGTCGGACTCGATTAATTTGTATAAATTAATAGTTAATCTATTTCTTCTTTTGAACTGTTCGATTTCTCCTAGCGCGGCTACAGGTGTATGTAAATCGGAAAAATCATAAATACGCTCCAACACATTGAACTGCTACATACTGCACAGTTTATGCGCAAACTTTGCCAGCACTGCGAACCTAAAACTTCTTCTATTGTGCGGATCTTTGGATCTTTTATGTAAATCACTGCTTGGCGGGAATGAATTTCCTTTGGCAAGTCCAATATTGGTTGTGACATCGATACTGGAGGAAGAGGTATTTGCTCGAGTGAATGCTGTGGCGGTGATGGAGGTGGATGTGAAAATTGTGAAAGTGTAATCTGTGTAAGTGGTGGAGATGAAATAGGAGTTGATGGTGGATAAGGTGGTGGTGGCGGTGGTGGTGATTGAAATATATTAAATGCATGTTGTGATTCTGCTAGAGGCGGTGATGCTGGTAATGAAACTTGAAAATAGGGTGTAGGAGGTATCGATGATGGTAGATCCGGTATATTTGAAATAACGATGTCTTCATCTGAATCTTTGAAAAAATTTTGAATAAAATCTGCTGCTGTTGTTGTCGTTGTATTGGAGTTCATGCATGTGACAATATTATTGCATTCATCCATCATGGAAGAAATTATATTTTGCCCGTTACGAACTTCACTAATATTATTCGTTTAGAAGTATCGACTGCAACAACAATAATCGCGGTAATGTTCCTGATGTGTAAAGCGAACCTGTATATACAGGTGATTTTGTTCTTGTAGGAAATTCTAGAATCTAATTAAGCAACATTCTAATAATGATACCGGTTTATTTTTCATAGTAAGACGAATATAGATAGGTATATACTGTGTTTATTAGACAGAGATAAAGAAACTAAAAACAAATACATATTAAAATCAAATCATTTAACAACTTCACGTACGCATTCCTACAAATGAGGATCATTTTGTAACGTAAGCAAGTTCTAATAGGTATATAAATCATTTAACGACTTAGGTATATATTGTGTTTATTAGACAGAGATAAAGAAACTAAAAACAAATACATATTAAAATCAAATCATTCAACGACTTCGACGATCACGTCGCATTCCTACAAATGAGGATCATTTTGTATTGTAAGCAAGTTCTAATAGGTATATAAATCATTTAACGACTTAGGTATATATTGTGTTTATTAGACAGCGATAAAGAAACTTGAATTATCCTGCATCTGGATGATGTAATCGTCCGCCATTAAAAGTCATTATTCTCAGGGTCGGCATTTAAAAATATCGGTTGAAAATAAAATAAGTGTGTGTGTGTGTGTGTGTGTGAACGTGTAGCGATCAGGTTTCAATCAGCGGCCTGTGATAACTTGTACAGATTAACGGATAGTTAATTTCGAACACAGGGTTAATTTTCGCCTCCCTGATAAAATACTTAGGTTACTTTCTGCCCTCTGCACACATTTTGAGGTTGTGACATCATATTTAACCCTTCCAGACCTTTCGGTGGTAGCAACATTGTTTAACCCTTTAATTAACCCTTCTGGTATTTTGTTAACCCTTTTGCTAACCATTTCACAATTCTGTTAACCCTTTCGTTAACCCTTTCGCTATCCATTTCGCCATTTTAACCTTTTCGTTAACCCTTTCGGCGACGTCCTTTGTGTCCCAGAATGAACATATGTATACTACTCAAGATAATCCAGACATTGTACTTCAACAAGAGACCAGGTTGAAACCAGCTGAACAATATAACCTAAAAAACTTTGAAATATTTTGCAAAGACATTTCAACCGATACAATCGCTAGAGGCGGAGTTCTGATTGGAGTCAAAAACAAACTATGCTGCGAGCCTCAAACTTTACACAAAAAACTTACAGGCCATAGCCGTCACAATAAAACATCCATACAAGCTCACTCTCTGCTCAATATACTTATACCAATCCAATGAAATTACAGAGAACTGCCTCAATCACATTATCAAACAATTACCAACTCCATTTATCTTGAGTGGTGATTTCAATTCTCATAATACATTATGGGGCTCAACTACCTCCAATTCATTGATCGCGAAAATCTCAGCTTACACAACAACAGATCGCACACCCACTTCAATTCATACAATGGCTCCTTTTCAGCTATAGATCTATCCATTTGTAGCAGCTCATTAGCTCCAATGGTCAACTGGATTACCCTTCCTACTTTATTTGGAAGCGACCATTTTCTCATTTTAATTTCACTTCAAACACTAGTCAGTCATGATCAATACAAAAAATATCCTAAATGGAGAATCAAAGATGCAGATTGGCAAAACAACACCGAATTGTTAAATTTATAACTTCTAGAAAATCTCAGCGACATAAATGAGGCAAATAACCATATCGTGAAAGGTATCCTGGAAACCGCTACTCGAAAAATCCCTCAAAACAGTGCAACCATAACAAAAAAACAAACAGTTCGGTGGAACAATGAATGCAAAACAGCAATAAAACAAAAAAACCGTATGTTAACCTTAGTCAAACGTCATCCTAGTCAAGGAAATTTAAAAAATTTTAAAATTGCCAGAGCAAGATGCAAACACACCATTCAGGAGGCAAAAAAACGATCATGGATAAAATTCACTTCTTCTTTCAACTCGCACACCCCTATAAAAGAAGTATGGAATAAAGTAAAAATGTTATCAAACAAAAAAAAACTTTACCTCAATCGAATACAATTCTAAAATATTCTCGAATGAAACAGATGTCGCCAACCAAATCGCTAGCCACTTCTACCAAATGTCCTCTACAGAAAATTACACAACTGTTTTCTTTGACATAAAGCGTCAAATTGAACAACAAGATTTAAACTACATAGATGAGCCTTATGACTTCCTCAAGCTTAGATAATCTAAATAGCACTTTACAATCCACAACGAACAAACTGCTTGATTGGGCTTCATCAAATGGACTATCCTTCTCTAATTACATTTAGTAAAAAAACGAATTAAACCGCCAGATTGTAACGTCCACCTAAATAATACGCTAATTCAAAATTTCGACAATATAAAAATTTTAGGACAAGAAATAGATCGAAAATTATCTTTTGGAAAACACATAGAAGACTTAAAAACAAACTCATAAATCTCTTATGGTTTCTCATACCAAATCGGGTGGAGACAGAAAATCTCTAAAAAACCTTTACTCGGCGCTGACACTTTCCAAGTTGGACTACGGCTCCGTGATTTACAGTAGTGCCAAAGAAAATGTTCTGAAAAAATTGGACACCGTTCAAAATTCAGGTCTAAGACTCATTACAGGAGTATTTTACACCAGCCCAATTGCTAGACTTCATGTAGAACCAAACATCTTTCCATTGCAACATAGAAGAATCTTCTCATCCCTGAAATACTATACAAAAATGACTTAAAATTTAACCAATCCTACTTCCGAAAAAACTATTTCGCCAAACTTTATTCAATTATATGAGAAATACCCAAAAACTTCGAAGCCATTGGGAATACGATACCTAAATACAATTAAAAACATCAACTTTGGCACACCAGACATCGTAAAGGACATAAGAGAACTACCACCATAGCACACAACCTTTCAAGAAACCATAGCAGACTTAAACGGACGTAAAAAAATGGACTCGTCCTTAACAAGACATATCAGAAAGGTGACTCGCTCAACTTGGCAAATAGAGTGGAATCGAATCTCTCCAATCCAAAACAAACTACGCCGCATCAAAAACGAAATTGCCGACTGGGAAACCAACTATTGGCCAAAAAGACAAGATGAAACAGTTATTTCGAGACTAAAAATAGGGCACTGCTCATTTAGCCACAAGTACATCCTCGACAAGGAGCCGGCGCCCATTTGTGAAATCTACGCAGAGACTTTCTCCGTAGACCACCTCTTCACATGCAAAAAGTGGGAAACACAGCAAGCAGTCTGCGACATGGTAGGATAACCTATACCAGAACTCCTTTACAAGGACAGATCAAATTGTGAAAATATACTAACACACCTAAAAGATGTAAATATGTATAATAGTATCTAGATAAGTTAACTGTTAAGATGTAATATATTCGTCGCAAATGGCTCCATTGTCGAGCGACAATAAATAAATATATTTAAAAAAAAGATTTAAAAGTTATCATCCATAGAATTAATTATTAGTGCAACAATAAATTTATTGTAATTGTTTTTCTTTAATACTGAGTGAATATTGTGCTATTAATTGAAAATATTGGATTGATACAAGCATTGTAATAAATTTTTCTATCCAAAGATTTCTTTTTTTTAACTTCTTTTTATTTTTTCCATAATTTTGCAATCTATAACACTATTACAACAGTATTGACAATTTTTATTGACCCTAAAACTTCTCACTCAAGCGCAGATTTTTCTTAATATACGTTGAATTTTTACATTCTGATAAGTTTTTGAACTCTGCTTTTCTCATTAATCTGAATCAAGTTAATTATTTGCTCATCGTCAGTACTTCACTATTTTCATGCTAGCTTAAGCTTACAGTCAAAATGAGTATCCATTAAAAAATAACTCATATTGAAATGTATTATACAACATTTCAAGGCAGCGCCCACGGGGGGGGGTAACCCCCATGAGAACTGAAATAGTTATTATAAATACACAAAAATCTGAAAAAAATCACAAATTTAAAATAAATATTGATGATTTTTTAAGATGTTCTTATCTACTTTTAAAAGAAAAAAGAAAAAATATGTTCCATATTTTTAGGTACTTCATTAATATATTATGCAAAATTTTTTATTACGAGTATAATTAATAACGTATGTAATTTTTATTAATGTTCATATACGGGCTAATTCATTTATGTGAATTATTAATATATAAATCAAAATGATGGAAATTATTAATAGTACGAATATTAATGAAAAATGTATTGTTATTTATAAAATAAATATGCAAAGAAAATTTTCAACCCCCCTCCCCTCTATAATTCTGGGCACGGGCCTGCAACATTTCCTTTAGAATTCTTACCATTTTCCTATATTTTAACGGTTTTTACATTATTTTTTCTCAAAAACTGTATTTTCTGAAACATTTTAATCTTTTTTCGCTAAATTCAGGCTCTTAACCGTTATTATACTTTATACTCTCATTTTCTATCTAATTTATATTATTTGTCTTGCGTTAATCATAGAGTCCTCTGTTTTTTATATATTTCTCTTTTTTTTTACTTCATGAAACTTGAAATTTAAGTCAAACCGTCCGTGAGTTATTGATTTTTATTTGATATTTTTATCATTTCTGAACCATCTTATAAGGATTCTGAATATTATATGTTATGGAAACCTAACAATGTTTCCCTGCAGTAGCATGGGTTTACGGAGAGGCTGTCTATAGTTACTAATTTAATGACCTACACTGAGTATATTTCTTCAAAAATGGACTTATCTTATCAAGTAGATGTAATTTATACAGATTTTAAGAAAGCGTTCAATAAAGACAACCACAGTATGCTAATAAACAAACTTAACGGATTCAGGTTTTCTATAGAATTATTACAAATGTTTAAAAGATATTTTACGCGCAGGAAACAATATGTTCAATTCAGTAATGCAAAATCTGTGTGCTTCTGTTATACATTGGGAGTTCCACAAGGCTCAGTTTTGGGACCTCTTCTGTTTTTATTATACATCAATGATTTACCCCAAGTAATACAACATTCCAATATATTGTTGTACGCTGTAACGGTACTACGCTGCAAAGCGTCTGACTCGCGTCCAGGGATGCCACCACGGATTTAGTCCGCGGAATTATTAATTATTATTTTATTAATTATTATTATTATAGTTATTATTATTATTAATTATTAGATTAGCCAAGAAATGGGTTGCGTTTTAAAGGCTTGTATTTTAAAATTTATCTACAACTATTTTACTGGGACGGTCGACCGCTAAAAACACAATATTTAATTCGAAAATAGCGCAATTAATAAGAAAAATAATATAAACACTACGTATCACTATTGCCGATATTTATGTGGACTCCGTAGGCTGGTGCTGCTGCTGTCAATCGGCTCGGAGAAATCGGACTCAACGGCGTGTTATTATTCTGGTCGATTGTTTTTTGAATTTTCTTTTACCGTCGCGAAACACGAATTATTTAAAGAATCAAAATTACCACTGGTTTGATACGTCGATATACACGTGAAAAAACTTCGCGCCACGAACAACTTCTTAGCGGAGGTAGACAAAACTTCTTTTTCTCAGCGCAGGTAAAAACCCAAAATTCTTCACGAAGAAAACGGAACTGATTTTTTTAAAGGTACAAACGGAACTGATCTTCTTCTCAAAAATCGTTTTTTACCATTCAACATTTCTCCCGTCTTTCCGCTTACCACCGCGACAGGCGACCGAATCAGATCGATCCTTTCTTCCTTGGTCCCTGGTGATTGGCCGCCTAACCGACAATAGGATGTCATTCACCCACACATTCACACTCTCACCAATTATTCTGTTTTCCACGTAATGGACACATTACAACGCAGATGATACGAAAATATTTAAAGAAATTAGAAACAGCAATGATGTGCCGCTACTACAAATAGATATTGAAAGGTTTGAAAGTTGGAGTATGAAAAGTAGACTGCTGGTAAATACATTAAAGTGTTGCCATGTTACTTTTATGTGGAAATTTAAGACAATTATATCGACTTATAGTATAAGGAACGTTTACCTGAAAACTAAAAATGAAATTCGAGATTTGGGGGTAAATTTTGATTCCAACTTTACTTTTAGTGCTCATTTATTACATACGATTAGTAAGGCAAGATGGATGTTGGGTATTTTATTTAGAAATGGTAAAAACTATGTTTTTGAAGACACACACCAGTTTAGTCTGTTCAGTATTAGAGTTTGCAAACATTATTTGGAATCCCTCCTCTAAAATAATAATCAAAAAAATAGAAGCAGTTCAGATGCAGTTTTTTAAGGTATTTATTTTTTAAACGTGTCAAGTATTTTCCAATCAATGCAGTTTACACAGATTTATTAGATACATTTAATTGTAAGACTTACAAGTCGTAGACGTGTTGTTGGGGTCTGCTTCTTGTATAAAATACTTCATGGTGAGATAATTTCTCCATCTTTATTGGAAAGAATTAGTATTAAAGTTCCATCATTTAACTGCTGGAAAAATGCGTTGCTAGCACTTTTCATGTTCTGCAATGGAAGCATTACTGAGTGACTACAACAACATTTTAGATAAGTGCAATGAACTTGACATCCTGGGTTGTCATAATTTTAAAGATTTTAGTCTATTGCTGGGCACTGTAGACCGAAATAAATTTAAATACAGCTCACTCGACTTTTCTGTTCACCTACCCATTGAACTTATTATATATTGCTGAGACTGTGCTTTCGCTTATATAATGTACATTGAAGTACTCTTGTCTTTCCAAATTACATAACAAATTGCTAGCTGAGGTTTTTGGGGAACTAGAATGCTAGCATGTGTACATGAATTTGAATAGGTGTTTATGAATGAGTGGGAATGTAGATACAATTGTAAGTCTTAAGAAACACATGTCGGCATATTGTAATACATATTTACCACTATAAATTTGTTCTGCCATATTGTTTTAATCTGCCAGTGTGGTTTTATGTGAGTTTATTTTAGCTAGATTAATAATTTATATACCATTTTTTAGTTACATAAGTGCAAACAGTAATTGGCCGAAAGGCTGTTGTTTGTACATTGTTGTAAATAAATAAATAAAATAAATAAAAATAATGTTATATTTTCTTATTAAGATAAAAAAATTTCTTTAAACAATTTTTTTTTGATTTTATTAAATTATAGTTGATTAATGCTTATTCTTTAGAATACGCTGGTGTCGGCGTCATAATGCACTGCACTACATTTACTTTATCATGGTCGGGTTCAATGCCACATAATTGAAACATGTTGGAGATGGTGTCATAATCCCTATTCAAATGCATTGCCACATGAAGCTCAACTTTTAAGCTAAGCGTATTATATAATTCGACGATTGTGTCAACAAATTTCTCTGTGGGTACTTCCGGTGGTACCAAAGATCTAAAAGCTAAAACCTCCGTATTATTAGTAAATCGTTCATCTTTTGAAGTCAGTATCTGTATCCATTTCTTTTCCTGCGAAACAAATTTCTTCTTTTTACAAATCATTGTGAAAAGTTTCTCTTCCAGCTCTTCTATGCGGCTGCGCACACGCAGCAAAAGAAGATATTCGTAGGCTTTTTTCTGAAAAACATTCAATCCAAAAATCGTTAATATAACAAAAGTGTAAACACATTACAAAAAACATAAAACAAAATAAGAAAAACATAACTGTCGGTTACAATATTTAACGAAATCAAATAAAAAAAAAAAAAAGAGAAAATCTAATTGTTTATTAACAAGCTATTTATTTCAACTCTTTGAACTGTAATACTAATTTTCTCAGAGCATTCACCAAAACAATCATAATTATTTAAATTTTTTTTCTGCTGAGTTATTAACAATAATCCTGGTTTAGGTTTAGAAGTCTTAATATATTTAAATTATTACTCTTTCTAAAAATATTTGCTGATTTAATTGTTGTATAAATGAATAAGAATTATTGATTTTGGTAGTATATAATAAGTTAAGTTCTCTTGATCATCCGGGGCCTTTCACCGTCCATTTTGAAAGTTGCTCTATGGATAGAAACCTAGGTAATTTACATCCTCTGGCCCTTGCCAAGCTAATCAGTTCCATTTCCTCATCACATTCTTCCATTGTCGCTATAGGCAGGGGTCGTTTCGCAATCAAATTTTCATCCGTTGATTCTGCTAAAGCCTTTCTTGCCCATCCTTGCTTTTTCGCGCAACACAACATCAAAGCGTATATTCCTAATAGCGTCTTATACAGAATGGGCGTCATTTCTGACGTGCATCCGTCCTTTTCTGAAGATGAAATCTTAGAAGGAATCGAATCGTCAATCCCCACTGCCTCTCTCAGGCCTATATGCCGTTCTTCAGATGGCACTAAAATCCCTACTTGCTTAGTAGAACTCAAATTTTACAGCACCACGTTGACGGAATTCGTTTCAATTTTCAAGGTACAATTTTCCGTCTCCCCTAGTGTCCGATCGCCTACGCAGTGTTCCAAATGTTTTCTTCTTGGGCACATGGCAAAGCACTGCGTTAGTTCTTCTAACACTAGTCCACAATGTGCTTCTAAACATCCAGTTTCAGAGTACAGAAACTTACAGGATCCGCCCCTATGTCGTAACTGCAAAGGCTCACACTCTGCCTTGGACCGATCTTGCCCTGAATGGATCAGGCAAAAAGACATAAAACGTATTATGGCGTTTGAAAATATTTCATTCCAGGAGGCCTCCCATTTTAAAAACAACAATTTAACATCTCATGCTTTCTCATATGCCGACCGAGCGTCAATATTCAATTCCCCTCCTAGTATTTCTTCTAAATCTCCTTAATTCTCTCTAATTCTTTCCCGCGTCCTAAATCTCCTACTTTCCATAAAATTTGTAACAGCCCTATAAACCCTCCCCTCAATTTCTTCCCCTTCCTTCCAATCGTATCCCATCATCCTCTAATGGATGGGCTTTCAACAAATCTACTCCCCTTCTATCTAATTCCACTTCTATTAATAGTTTTCTCCCAAACCACGCTTAAAATAATCCTGCCTCTTTCATCACTCCGTACTCCACTAATCCAACCTCTCCTTTAATTGTAAATATTTCCTCAGCTATCATGGAAACACTCTCTTCAAATAACCCAGCTTCTTCTTCTTCCTTTGTTGATTCCTTAACTCGTTTTCTTTCCAGTAACGTACAAATAAATTAATTCTTCTTTCTACGATTGAGAAAATAAGGAGGGAAGTAAGAAGATTCGGGGCTGAATTTTCTTCTTTCTATTCTTTTCTGTCTTTCCTCTTATACCCTAAATTCTCGTTCCTTCTTCCTTATCTAAAATTTCTGCTAACATATAAAATAAGATATCTAAATCAGTTGCATAACTGTTTAATTTCAGTAATCAATGCCCGCTCGTTTACACACTTCCTATTTGTAAATCGTACAGTTACTGCGGTGCCCAAAAGCACTGTCCGGCTTCAGTAATTTATTGTGTTTTTTTTCCCTTCCAATGCACTGACGTCAAGATAGCTTGCTCAGCACTTGAACTCAGTTGCATTTGATTTGTCTTTGTTTTTTCTCACATTGGCTACTCCAGTTCAGTGGAGAGATTGACGAGCGCATATAGCAAGAGGTATGTAACAAGAGGCTTTGCGCATCATAATGTATCCTCTAACGTGTATCATTTTATCAATGAAAAGGTTTTAAAACCTGATTTCGCTTAGCAGAAATTTCTTCCCACATGAATGCTCTCTTTATTCCTTCTTTCTACTGCCCTTTCCTTCTGATTTGTTAGCCCCGATTTACTTCCTCCAGATTTCTAATCGTTACATTTCCTTCGTTTTCCTTTCAGTCTATTTCAATACCAATGTTTTTGCTTTTCTTTTTACCTCATACCAATTATTGTGCCTTCGTACAGATCGAAATCAATTCCAGCAGATAATCCAATCCATACATGATGATTAAGCAATACCCGAATCGGGTGGCGCGAGAAGACTGTTTCTGTCCTCTCTTTTCTTGATCCCTATACGCCTAATACATTCCCTGTTTCACCTTTATGGCTGCATTCAATATATTTCAGCGGAATTATCGTAGTCTCAGAGCCAGTAAAAATACATTAGAAGGTCTATTGGATATTCATAAGGTTAGTGTCGCCCTTATCTCAGAAACGTGGCTTCGGTCGAGCACCAACTTTAATATTAGATGATATAAAATAATTAGATGCGATCGGAATGATGGGTTCGGTGGTTCTGTAATCCTCGTTAAAAACGACATTCCTTTCCACTCTCGCAATGTTTCTCTAAATCTCCCTCTTATTACTAACCATCCTAACATAGTCCACATCTCTATTAGTACTACCCTTCCGCATCCCATTAACATTATCCCTATTTACGTTCCCCCAAATTATGGTCTTCACCAATTCCCTCTTTCCTCCTTTTTCAACCCTATCCCACAACCATTTATCATCGGGGGTGACTGGAATGCCCATTCGCCCTTGTGGGATTGCTCATCCTGCAATTTCAATGGTTCCGTTCTTGAGAATGGTATCCTTTCCCATAATTTAATGCTTCTCTTACGAGTTCTTACGGCAGTAACCATGTTCCTGTCCTAATAACCCACATTATCTTTTCTTCTCCGACTTGTTTCAAATCTTTACATTCTCCTCGGTGGAACCTTTTGAGATCAAATTGGATTTTGTTTCGTTCTTGTGTCCGATTCCTCACTTCCTAGTTCTCAACTCGACTCCGATCCTATGCTTCGATATAATTCTTTTTTAAATTCCATTACGCCTGCTCTTTCTCTATCTTTATCTACCCATCATCATTCAGCTAATTATTGAAATAAAGCTTCATCTCTTTGGTGGAATAAGGAATGCAACCGTGTATTCCATCGTAATCGTGCCACATTTAGAACTTTTTGATTAGATCCTACAACTGAAAACTTTGTTGCTCATAAGCGAGCGAACGCAAGAACTAGGTATATTCTTAAAGTCTTAAAAAGATCCTCCTGGAAGAGTTTCTGTCCTTCTTTCTCCAGGAATATCCCCCTTTCTTGCATCTGGAAAATGGCTAGAGCTTTCAAATCCCCATCCTCTGAACGTATTTCCAATCTCAATCTTTCTAAAGATAGTTCCATTGCTCCTGCTTATGTTCCTAATATCGATGAAACATATCTAATTCATCCAATGCATAATTCCCCGACACATTTCCTATCCTTTGTTTTCAATATTCATGAATTAAAATCTGTCCTTTCCAAATCTTCCAACTCCACCCCAGGTCTTGACGGTATACCTTTTCTGATCCATAAAAATCTGTCTGAACGGTCCCTTACATTTCTCCTTGATCTTTTCAATTGTTTTCTCTCCAGAGGTATAACCCCTCCCTCTTGGAATTCTTTTATTATCATTCCCATCCCTAAAAAAAGTTCTTCCCTACGTCCGATTTCCTTGGCATCCTACATCAGAAAACTGTTTGAAGGTATCTTAAACAAGCGCCTTGTTTGCTGACTGGAGCATAATAATGTACTTCCTGGCAGTACGTTTGGTTTTCGGCCTCGTATTGGTCTCTCCGACTGTATTAGTCTTTTTGTTTCCTATATCTATCAATCCTTCATCCAGAAACACACTATACTTTAGTTTCCTTCATTGACGAATCCTGTGCTTTCAATAATGTTCATTTTCCCCTTTCTAAAAGATAAGATGTTAGCAATTAACATTCCAATACAGTTTACTTCCCTTGTTATCAATCTCATGACGAATCGATCTATCTACCTCACTGCTACATCCTTTTCAACTTCCAGAACGGTTTTTCAAGGTCTTTTCCAAAGTTCCTCCCTTAGTCCCACTCTTTTCCCATATATACACTGTCAGTGTGGCTTCTCTACCTCTAAATTCTTCGTCTCTATTCTTTGCTGATGACATCCTTCTTTATGTTTCATCTCATAATATTTTATCAGCCAGAGAGTAGTCAGTAAATACAGGAACTGGAAGGTCCGCTAATCCGAACCCCAATTCCTATCCCGGAGGCGAAAAGTCACCCCAGACCGGTAATCCGAACACAAAATTCACCCCAGTTCGTGTCCAGGTGGTCAAAATTCACCCAAGTTTCCCCCAATTCCTCCAAATTCCCCCCGTACGGTTCCCGTGCATTTCCGCTAATCTGAACGTGCAAACACTGTCCAGAGGTCAATAAACTAGCCAGTGTGTTATTCGGGAGCGTAAGTAACCCTAATTAGTGTCCAGGTGATGAAAGTTCCCCAAGTTCCCCCAAATTTCTCCAAAATTCCTCCGCACGCGTCCCACTCGTTTCCGATAAACCGAACCGATTATTAATTAACATAAGTATATTAATTAATGTCCGAAAGTAACCCAAGTCCCCGCTCGCCCCGCCCGCCCGCTACGTTAATATATATTTTTACAGTTGGTAACCAAGACCGATGCCTTTTTTTTGCCTATTCGTTCCTCGCCCTTTCCAGGTATCCGGAATTATCCGCACGCATGTTTCGCTGACCATATGTTATATTGCTTTGCACTACCAGCATTGACGCCACTGCTCCATACACGAAGACAATACTAGAGCTGATAATCGACGACGTTCAAAAATCAAAAAATAATACTAAAGGCAAAACAAATTATCTATTAGATCGTCGTCGAAAGATCGCGCCACCAACTCTGATTCGTATCATATTGAAAACATTAGCATATTCTAGCCGAATTTTCTAATTTCTGTGCAACTTTTTCAATTTTTTTTTACCTATTTGAACCTTAGCTAATATTTTAGAAAAAAAATTAGCAAAATCGGTCGAGCCGTTCATGAATTACATGTTTTTTGCGAATTTTCCGTGCAATTTTTCTGATCATTTTTTCTTGCAAACTTTCTCCTAAGAACTACGAATACAACAAAAAAAAAAAATATTCAAATCGGTTCAACCGTTTTGGAGGAGAAGCGAGACCCACATAAGGCAACTCATTTTTATATATAAGATATCTACATAAATATATCTACATATGTTATGCTATACTTTATAAGATGACTATCATGCAGAATTCAGTTATCAACTAATCAAAATATAAAACAAAACACAACAGCACTTTCATAAAATTTAATAATTACGGTTAAAAAATTATTCGAACTCCCCTGTTAGGCCAAAAATAGCAAAAAAAAAACGAATTTTGTTTATAATTTTTTTTTTAAATTTTGTATTCTGCTATTCGGGACGGACAGTCCAACAAATCAAAGATCATAAAAATCGGTCCAGCCGTTGATTTAACTAACCCTACTTTGTTTTATATACAATTCCTGTCCCACAGGAAGTGAGAGCAATTTTGGTGTGAGTAGGCACCTACTTACAGCGCGTTCGCTCCGGGTACATCTTAAAGTCCATTTAATTATCTATCGAATGCAACAAACCGGGAGTTTCTACCTCCCGGGGGTTCGCTCTACAGCATCGATTTTGAAAAAAAGTGTTTCGTCGACCGCCACCGTTTTTTTAGATAAAAAAATTACAACATTTTGGAAGAAACTGTATTTCAAAATTTTTACATAAATTATTACCCATCTTCATCATTCATATTACTCTTCTCGAAATAGGCACCTATGGCTTGTAAAGGTCGCTTTAAACTCGCCGACAGGTGTTCTGTTTAAAATGGTCTTTACCGCATTCACGATTTCTTGATCGGTGTCGAATATTTTTCGAAATCGCGCTATGCTATCGAAATATTGTTGAATTACCTAGTCGAATATCATCAGGATACGCTTCTTCTTTTAATAAATCTACCGTCCCTTTAGCCGTTTTTGCAACCGACAATAATAACGAATCACATACCGCTGTTCTTGCTCGATACCTTTCTTATCCATGTTGACACCACAAAACTGCACGCGGTTTTCACAATTTGTGTCTTATTCTTTCGACTATAAAACACGTAATAATGCTCGTAGAAACGTCCGGTTTGTTGCATTTGACAGCTGATGGTATGACCTTTAGGATTATCTGATTGCGAGACCCGTTACGATCTGCTCCGCTTGAAAAAAATTGTAGGGGTTGACAAAACACTTTTTTTGTTGTGGGTGTAGGGGTGAGGTATGAACTTCCTGTTTGTTGCATTCGATAGCTAATTAAATGGACTTTAAACGCGCTGTGATTGGTTGCCTACTCACACTAAAGTTACTCTCACTTGCCGTGGGAGAGTCATTGTATATAGATAGTAGACCCGGCCACGCGTTGCTTTGGCTCAGTTGTAATACGTTGAATTAATATTATAAAACTAATGTTTACTGATAAGAAATAAAAACGTTTTAGCCAATCTAAAAACACACAGGATTGAGCCTTCGAATTTACTTTCCGGATGGTTGGAAAATGTTTTCAATAACTGCAAATGTTGATTTTTATAAATATATTTCTACGTTTTTTTTAGGGGCATTTAGCAGTTAAAGTGATAGACGTCTTTTTATGTATAGCCTTTTTACAACTTTTTCAATTTTTTTTTCTGGCTAAGATAAATAATAAATCACAATATTTATACGACTGAAATATAAAATTTGCACTCACCGCACAAATGTGAATATATTCATACAATATTACTGAAAGTTGCGAAAATACCGAACACATTTTAAAAACAAATACACATGGATAATATACGAGTAACGGACGGGCAGATGAAGCACATTTACCGAAACGAAAACACGAATAGGTCTGAATAACTCGGAACACGAAATACATGCAAAAAATGGTTGATGCGCTTATTGTAATGTTTCCGGTCAATCTTTCGATTTCCTGTCGGTAATTAATTTTTCGGATCAAAGACCTTTCAGTTGTATAAATGTCTCATTGTTGAGACAATCTCTTTGTGCTTCTCAAATATCTTTCGTTACCTGATTGCCGGACATGGGTTTCATTTTTTTTGTAGTTCTCGCGGTACTTGTGAAGTCGAGTCGTTTATTATTTTGGGTGTACCATGTTTAAGAGAAATGCAGACCGGTTTGCACTGTACTCGCTAAACGACCATTCGCCTACATTGTTCTGCTACATCTTTTAATTATATTTTTAGTTTATCGTTGCGACCAAATTTAATGACGGAAAATTTAGTTCGCTACAACTCACAAAATGTTAAATGTAAGCACGTCTATGATCCAACCAATTTGAAAAAATTTCCGACTAAATCACTGCAAAATGTAATAAGAATATACTGCACATAAGGGAAGTTTTAAAATGTGCACAACATATTCTGAGTAATTCACTTTTACAAACAAATATACAAATACGCAAAACATTTAATATCTGCATATAAATAGGCAAAGTCTTTTTTCGTTTATTAACCGATTTTCTTTTTCATTTTTCGTTTGGTAGCTGTTAAAAAGCATTTCTTTTTCTTATTTTAATATAAAATTTATACAAAAAAAAATAAAAAACGAACTATTTATTACGATATTTTCGATTCGTTTATGTTTTTTTTTTACTGCATGCGTAGCGCATGATTTCCGTACCGTCATTAAGCGACCGCCCGTTGATCAGCTGAGAGTCAAGACCGACGCCCTTTTTTGACTATTCGTTCCTCTCCGTTTCCAGGTATCTGAAATTACCCGCTCGCCTGTTTGGCCCACCGCATGTTTTATTGCTTAGGGTATTCTAGGCGAATTTTGTAATTTCCGTACAACTTTTTCAAATTTTTTTTTGTAGGAACCTAATTTAAATCTTAGCCAATATTTTAGAAAAAAAAAATCAGCAAAATCGGTCGAGCCGTTCTTGAGTTACACTTTTTTGCAAATTGTGCAATTTCGGTGCAATTTTTTGTGTAATTTATTTTTTTGCAAACCTTCTCTTAAGAACTACGAATACAACAAAAAAAAAATTATTCAAATCGGTTCAGCCGTTTTGGAGGATAAAATGCTTTTTTACAAAAAATAAATACCGACTTCAAGGTTTATTATAAAAATTTAAAAATGCGCTAAAAAGTAAAAAATAATTACTCCCGATAAAATATATACATCAGAGTGATATAATTTAAGGTGATATCGTAATTCTTATACAACATTAACTTTTTGGAGTTGGAATTAAATTCATGTTAGGAACAATTTAATCAACATTTAATGCAGTTTTTAATTATTCTTTTAATATGAATTTGATGCCAACTCCAAAAAATTAATGTTGTATAAGAATTACGATATCACCTTAAGTTATATCACTCTGATATATATATTTTATCGGGAGTAATTATTTTTTACTTTTTAGCGCATTTTTAAATTTTTATAATAAACCTTGAAGTCGGTATTTATTTTTTGTAAAAAAGCATTTAATTTTTTACTTTTTAGTGCATTTTTATTCAATTAAATTAAAACATTTATTTCCACGGTAAAAACACCAAAAGCTACATTTCCATGGTAATTTGGCAAATTTATAGTATTTTAAGTCAAAAATCTAATCCGACGGTGAAAACAATCATGAATGAAAAGCATCCAAAAAGCTTCAATCTCCCGCATTATTAAGGATAACTCAAAAACTACCGATCGGACCTTGATCAAATTTAAATGGGACCACATGACACACACCACCTTTCAAATAAAAGAAGAATCATCAAAATCGGTTCATCTAGAAAAAAGTTCTGTGGTAACACACATAAAAAAAAAAAAAAACAAAAAAAAACAGTCGAATTGAATACCTCCTCCTTTTTTGAAGTCGGTTAAAAAGCGGGACCCACATAAGGCAACTCATTTTTATATGTAAGATAATGTGAACTGTCAGTCTTACAAATAAATAGACAATTTCAACATTTTGAATCGAGCTATTTCAATACTACTACGCATCTACATTGAGTGTCGAATAAGAGTGCTCGCACACGTCAGACTTTTTGTAAAGCCAATTACGAGTATCAGGCCGATTAAAATTCTGTACATTTATACGAGTGACTTTTTTTAGAACTTGTGCGTTTACCTGATGAAATTATGACGTGTTTTATTTTTGCTAATGAAATATAATCGGATAAATATTGCCTGCAATGGATTGTTTTGGTTGGAAGAGGTGTAACGTTTCACGTTTCAACATCATGTAAATTCAATATAGCAAAGTTTCACTCAAAAAATTTGCTCAGGCAGAGGCGGATCTGGATATGCGGGGTCCCCTTCTGCGCGGGGCCTGTAGCAATTGCTACTCTTGCTACGTGGTTAATCCGGCACTGGTCAGGGTAATACGTAGAATAAGGTAATTAAATTTTATTTACAATCAAGTTATTATTTCAAAAGAATTCGTTAAAAAAGTATAGATTTAAATCCGTTATTATCGGGAAAATAAGAATAATTTAAACACCTGTGATGATGATTAAACCAAATTGGTAATTCAGTAAGCAGTTTCAGATTTGATAATATTTATTAACCTGTTCATCATTAATTCATACGAAGTAATTTGGAAAAACTTGTGATTTGATGTGCGGTGGCGGTAAATGATTTAGATTAAATCAATTAAAATTAATACTACGACAATCAACTATTAAGCATCGGCGAAGGAAACCTTAGTGCAGTCAGCCAGGAGTTACTGAATAGTTCCAGTCCTTATTGTTACCAGAATTATGTTCTACGTAAGATACAGAGTACGAAAGGTCCAATAAAACTGGCCAGAAAATAAATAAATATATATATATTTTATGTAATGTATTTGTATAAGTGTGTGAGAAAAATTGGTATATAATTGTAATTTGTGTAATAATTAATTAATTCGTTTTCTACACAGCTGCAAATTTTTGAATTTTTTGTTTTTATATATATATATATATATATATAATTAATAATAATAATAACTTTTAATCGTAAATAGTTTGGAAGGAAAAAGAAATAAACAAAAAATTGTGATTATTCCGAGAATTTTTCTTTAAGTACATCTTTGAGTTTTCAACAGAGATATAAAAAATTTAGGATTTTATTTATTACGTAACTCGTTATTTATTTGACTGGTTACGCCATACCTTAAAGTTGTTAATGTTAATGAATTAATAAAATCTATAATCAAAAACTAAGAAGAAACTTTTTTTTTACCTAGGCTCAAAGTTTTGAATTTATATATCCTATCGTAAAAATTTTATTCAAATTTTTATTTTGAGCGTATTTTACTTTTCTATCTTCTCCGTTTCATTGAAAAAAACCCTCACGGGTCGGCTAAATCACATTAGAAACTAATAAATACGCATGTAAATTTTCACAGGAATCAGTCTCGAGATTAGCGCGGAGGACAGGCGATAGACGACATATTCTTAGACTTTCATTTTTATATGTTTAATCGCGGTTTAATTTTGTATTTTAAGAACTCATTCGAGTTTCTTAAAATTACTTTAAAAATATAAAAACACGATTTTGTGCTTCATTTTACTTTGTAATTTCTGATGTAATCAGAAAGAGCAACCGGGAAAGTGTATAAAATTGAATTCTCATTCAATAAATAGTGAAAATTAGTTCTGCATATTAAGTGGTAATTAAATTCATTAGGTAATCTAAAAAGGTTTGTCCCTCTTTGCTAATAAATTTATGGCCATGCCGCTGATTTGAGTTATTGTATGTAGCAATAATTTATTTTTTTACATTTTCCACGGTATTCATCATTTTTTGAAATACGTAGTACACAAAGTTTAGAAACGGAACATTTAAAAGACAACTTAAACCGTTATTAAAGAACAAACGACCATATTTTGCAAAGGTCACAATCTAAATTTGTCTTATTTTATTCTTGGTCTAATGTGAGGACTGGAAAATGTCAAAAGACGTTCAAAAAAACAAAAACGCACGCGAGGATAATGAACAAATAAAAATTAACCTTAAACATTTATATAGTACATATTTTTCCTTACCGTCTGAAAAGTTTAAAATCAAAAAAATTAAAAATGCAAAGTTCACATTCATCATTGTTTCTCTTCTCGCGAAGTTTAATACGAATTAAAAGCGGTCAGAAATACTTTCATTTTCTTTCATGAACAATCTGATAACGAAAATAAACGTTCATCATTAACATTATCTAAATTAGCTTTGCGCCGATTTTTCTTTTTAAATGCCTGATTATTTCAAATCAAATTAATTTTGATAAGCATTCAGATAGGCGGTACCAGTTCATTTTTGGTCGTAATCTTAGTTCGCTCATTTTCGCTGTTATTCACAGTGGGTGAACTAATATAAGTTATGAATCATAACTTGTGTTAGTTCACCCAATGTGAATAACAGCGAAAATGAACGAACTAAAATTACGAATATGACGGAAAAGAAGTGAAGCAACGTAACTATCATACGAGAAATGGAGCGAAAAGTGAAATACCGGAAAGACAATATTTTAAAAATAACGAACCTACTCCAAATTATTACAATTAACCGTGAGTAGCCTATGACATACTGAGCAAACCCTACACAGAAAATGATACTTTTTAAAGAAATAAAAAAAAAAAAAAAAGAAATAAAATGTAAAAATCCGAAAAACGGAAGAACCCGACGTTTGATGTAAAATTTGATGGCATCTTCTTCCGTATATGCCGTATCAAATCGAAATAGACGGGCTTACACGCCGCGTCGCATAATTTAATTTCCATGACCCAAACCAAGTGCAAAGTGGCAGCTAGAACGGACGGAAATTCAAATAAGAGAATATGAAAATAGTAATACCGGAAAGAGAATATTTTAATAAAATGGAATAACGTAAAGATAAGATATTTCATATGAAAAATTACATTCCTTAATGTGATGAATTCGCAAGTACTGGAACATAAATTCAAATGAGAAAATATGAAAGTAGTCAGACGAGAATAGTAGAAAGTGGCAGCCAGTAAATAGAAATAAATAAAAATAAATTAAAAAGAAAATAATCCAGCCACCAAACCAAGCTAATAACAAAAAGAGTAAATTTGAAATATTTTAAAAATAGTAAATTATTGAAATGAACTAAATGTAGCGCTATGAGCTATTTCGAAATGTATGGAAACCATTAACAACTACAAAAGTTGTTATAAATTAATATTACTAATAAGTTTTGATATCAGTGGTGCCTTTGATAATATAAAGTGGTCAAAAATTACGGAGTGTCTACAACTGAATAAATTTGATTCAAACCTAATTGAAATAATAAAAAGCTTTTTAAAAAATAGAGAAATTATTTTCCAGAATAAGGATAATGAAATAATTTATCATAGGACACTCATTGCAGGTGTTCCACAAGGATCCATTCTGGCACCCACTCTTTTCAATATTGCAATGGCGAACATACATAACAACACTGGACATTACGATAATATAAATCTTATAAGTTATGCGGATGACATTTTATTTATTTCAGGAATAAATAATATAGAAGACATTCTTCAAAAAAGAGGCAGAGTGATACGTGTGTGCATTAAGAATGATAAATAAAATAAAATAATATATATATTTAAAAAAAAAAAAAAAAAAAAAAAAATGGAAAACGTGAACTTAAATATTGTATATATAAATGTAAGATCATTGAGGAAAAATTGGAATGAAATAGAATTACGATGTGCCAGAAGAGAAATAGACATACTAATACTAGGGGAAGTAAATATAAAACAAAACGAAGTAAATTTATACGAAATGGAAGGATATGAGAAAATACACAATTTATCAGAAAAGAAGGTAAAGCATGGGATAATAATTTATATAAAAAAAAGAATAAGTGCAAAAGAAGTAGCAAAAGGCATGAATACTGCAGAAAGCATAATAATAGAAATAGAGGTAGACGGAAGCAAAATATCTATATGGACAATATATAGATCACCGTCATATAACGTAAAGGAATACTTAAAAGAGATACTACAAACTGACGAAAATTATTTTCAGAATAAAACAACTGTATACATAGGAGATATAAATATAAATACAGAAGTGCAAAATAGAATAGCAAATGAGTATGAGAATATTATGGCCGGTATGGGATATGAAACCCAGATGGTGGGGTATACTAGAGAGGAGTGGAAGGGAGACGTATTTACGCAAACTAAAATCGACCACATTTACACGAAAAAAAATTAAAAAAATATAAAATTCAAACATACTAATATTGGAGAAAAAGTAGCGGATCATAATATGATACAGTGTGAAGTTCTACTAGGCACTGATATTGCAAAGGAAAGTGAACGACTGGAAAACAATAATGCATTGATAGAGGGTAAGCTAGCAAATAAACTATTGCAAGTAAGCTGGAATGATAAAAAAACAAAGGGAGCGGAAGACATATACGAAGACATAAAAGGAAAATTCGAAAAGCTCTACGAACAATGCGCGGATAGGAAAAACGAAAAAAAAAGCAGAAAACGAAAAGGGATAAAAAATTGGATGACCAAAGAAATATTAGAAAGGATAGAACTAAGAGACAAAGTGTACTCAAAATGTAAGAAAAACCCGAAAAATGAGAAAATGAGGAAAGACTATCAAATTTTAAGAAACAAAGTGAACAAAGAAATAAGGATGCAAAAAGAAAAATTTATACAGCACGGATTTCAGCTAGTAAATGGGGACATAAGGAAAACTTGGATGAACATAAATAGGCTGATAGGAAAAGGGAAACCATTACAGGTAGATCAAATAATAAGGAAATACATAGGTAGAAATAAAAGCGTGAAGGAGATTGCAAACACATTTAACCAAACTTTTAAAGAGGAAGTTGAAAAAATTGAGCATAAATGTGATAAAGATCTACTGAGAAAGGTAAAAGAGAAGATAAACGTAAATATGTATATCCCAAAGGCAAATGTAGAAGAAATTTAAAAAATAATTGAGCAACTCAACCCGCAAAAGGCAAGTGGCATAGACAAAATCAGAATAAAAGATTTAAGAAAAGTGAAAGATGGTGTAGCAAGTAAAATCACAGAATTAATAAATGATACGATTGAGACAGCAACTATTCCAGAAAAAATGAAAACGTTGATAGTGAGACCAATCTATAAAAAAGGAGAACACACAGATTACAAAAACTATCGGCCCATAGCGATAATAAATGCGATCATGAAAATTTTGGAAAAATATATAAATAAGCAATTAGTAAAATATATAGAAGAAAATGAGATTATACATAAACAACAATATGGGTTCCAGAAAAACAAATCAACCTCCAAAGCACTTGGAGATTTCGCAGAGAAAATTAGGGAAAACTTTGAAGCAGGAAATAAAGTCTTAGTGACATATATAGACCTGACAAAAGCATTTGACACAGTAAACCACCAGAAGCTTCTAGGAAAACTAGAGGATATTGGGATAACTGGTAAGGTAAAGGAATGGTTTAAAAACTATTTACAAAACAGGAAAACAGTAGTTGGGATATTAGGGGAACAAAGTGAAGAAATAGTAGGAAACAAAGGGGTGCCTCAAGGCGGCATTTTGTCGCCGCTGCTGTTTATAATATACATAAACGGGTTGCAGAATTTATTAAAGCAGTGCGAGTTATTTGCTTTTGCGGATGACCTCGCCATAATGGCAGCGCATAAAGATGCCAAGGTATTAGAAACGCAAATGCAGCAGGATTTGGTAACAATAAGTAGATGGGCGCATGACAATGACTTAAGAATTAATATAACTAAGACCAAAATGATGCTGTTGACGCCAAAGAAAACAAAAGAAAGTTTTGAGCCGAAAGTTACAATGCACTCAAATGAATGTGTTCATGATATAGAAAGCAAAGAGGAATGCCAAAGGATAAATTGTGAGGAAATTGAAAGAGTGCAAAGTTACAAGTACTTAGGAGTCATAATAGATGATCATTTAAGATGGGATAAACATACAGATTATGTAGCAAAAAAGGTAAGGAGAGTAATACCATCATTGTATACATTGAAGAAATATGTAAGTAATAAAACATTAAAGATGATATATTATGCCCTGGTTGAATCGCACTTAAGATATGGAGTACAAGCATGGGGAATAGCCGGGAAAACGTATATAGGCAAAGTAAACAAGATACAAACGAAATGTATAAGATTAATATCAAAAAAAAAAAACTATGTAAATTCAGAAGAGACTTTAAAAATAGAAAACTTATTAAGCGTAAGAGGGTTGTACTTAAGTATAAAATTCTGGGAACATTTAAAAATAGACAGTAGAGCAAAGATAGAAAAACGAATAGAGATAACTACAGAATTAAGAAATAGACCCAGATATAAACTCCCGAGAGTCAGAACAAAATATGGAGAGCAAACGGATAAATATGTGTTGGCGCAAATGCTAAATAAAATGCCGGAAGAAATAATAAAGGAAAAAATGGAGAGGAAGCTGAAAGAGGGTGTTAGAAAGTGGTTACAAATGGAAAAGAATACAAACAAAATAATAAAATAAACGAAAGGGAAAATTAAATAAAGGAAACTATGTGTAAATGAAGTGGATGGATGGATAAAAGTGATGGATGATTGAGCGCTTATATACTTTAAAAACCTAGAATAAGATAAATAATAAGAACTCCGTCGACAAGCGCAAGCTTGACGGACGTAAATATAAGATTATAAAATGTTAAAATTTAAATATACGTTTTTAAAAAAAAAAAAAATAAATCAGAAAATTAACAATATTAACAACGAACTCATTAATCTTGGGCTACATTTAAATCCGGAAAAAAACTAACTCGATATTAATAACAAGAAAACATAAAAAACACGAAATTAAAAGTAAAATAGAAAAAGAATTAAAATTGAATAGTAAGCCTCTTAAATTTAGCAAGGAAATGAAATATTTGGGTATATACATAGATGAAAATCTCAATTTCAGCAAACATGTTAGCTACATCATGGATAAAATTAAAAAATATTACACAAAACTAGTAGGTATATATAACAGAAGCTTTGGTTTGAAATTTGTGGATAGGAAAATTCTTTACTCAGCGCTGTTCAGATCTATAACGGAATATGGTTCCTTGATTTATTTTCCTAACATTTCGGTAAAAAACAAAAAGAAAATTAAAATGGAACAAAGGAAAATCATCCTAAATATAACATCTGCATATAGAACGGTTTCCTATACATCTTCGTATGTCATATCAGGAATTATGCCAGTGGATTTACAGTTGGAAATGATTAACGAGATAAAGATAACCAAAAACAACCATAGTGATAGGACAAGGGTTATACAGAAAGTAAAGGAAGTAAAGTCGAAATACCTGGAGGAATGGCAAAACACTTATGAGCAAGAATTAACAGGGAGACGAACGTATGGATTATTAACCAGAATCGAGGATAGATTGAAGAACAAATTACTCAATCCAGATTTCTTTCTAACCCAATTTTTGTCGGGACATGGTAATTTCGCTGAGTATCTAAAGAAAATGGGCATAACAAATGATGATAAATGCAGAGAATGCAATATCGAAACAGATTCACCGGATCATACTTTTCTATATTGTTCCAAATTCGAGCACATAAGAGCTGAATACCAAAATGTTTCGCTCAACTCGTGTTGTGTCTTGCGTTTAATTTATATATCGTTTCAGTAAAATAGTCGCGTTATCGTCCAAATTATTCGAATATATATTACCGCTATTTATCAGTTACTTCGTCACTTCAGATCGGTGAGATTGAACCATTTTTCTTATCTATTCTGTATTATTTATCATTTAATCTTTTCATTTTCGTACATATTCTTCATTTCTCGGAACAACTCGTACATTAGCACACACCAGCACATACCTACCACGCGTGTATTGTCGTCGCTGTAATGGCGACGACAGCAGATACACCGTTACACACAACGCAATCGCTTTACACACACACACACACACAAACGCAAAACGTACGTCAACATGCAACAACATCAACCGTTATCCAACCGGCAACTTATACACACGAACCGCTCTATACCTTGACCGGTACACAAGCGCAACCTGACGATATGCTACGTAATTGTTCTAGCGAAATCGTACAGCCGGCTCGGTTTACTCCGTCTTTCACGACGACATATAATGTGGCAGGCTCATCAACAGGTATCTCCACTGCGCAGCCCGTACTTGTTTATGCGCCGACTCCCGAAAATTTCGAATATTTACAGTCAAATATTAATTACGTACAAAATCAAAATGTCATCAATAATCAACACTTCCCTCCCTTACCGCAAAACAATGCGCAACGAACGAATCAGAGTTGTAGTGGCGAAGAAGTCGATATGCATGAGAATGAAAACAGCCAGGAAAATGATTGGCAGCAAGTTAAGGTGAGAAAGGGAAAAAAGCGGCAATCTGCTATTGCCAACGATAATAATAATAAGAAACACGTTAAAATGAATCGCAATCGATTTGAGGCCCTCTCAATGAACGACGGAAATGACTCTGATGAAGAAAGTCAAGTAGGTTCAGCCGAAAAAAGTTCAATGAATAATTCCACACCGTCCATTCCCAAGCCACCACCCATTTTCGTACATGGAGTGCAAAATTTCAGAAAAATGCAGGAGAGAATAGAGCTCGTTATAAACAAGTCCGATTACTACGCGAAGGCACTGACAGATCGCGTGGTTAAAATAAGCGTACTTTCTCCGGAACAATACCGTAAGCTAACGCGGGTTTTTAGGGAGGAAAATATTATTTTTCACACTTATCAAATGAAACAGGACAGAGCTTATAAGGTGGTGATCAGACATTTACACTTTTCAATCGATCCGCTGGTTATAAAAGAAGAATTAGAATCACATGGTTTTGAAGTTCGTAATGTTCATAATGTGAAACAATATCAGACAAAAAAACCGCTGCCATTATTCTTCGTGGATCTCGAGCCCACAGCAAATTGCCGAGAAATACATAATTTAAAATCATTGTGCAATACTATAATTAAAGTAGAATCGCCCAACAAGAAAGCATCAATCCCGCAATGTCAGAACTGTCAGCAATGGGGACACACCAAAGCTTACTGTACAAGAACGCCGGTTTGTGTTAAATGTGGAGGTGGCCATAAGACTTACGAATGTAAAAAAGACCCGAAATTTCCGGCTACATGCGGACTGTGTGGCGGATCTCATCCCGAAAATTATAGAGGTTGTGAGATTTATCAAAAGTTAGTACAAAATAAAACGAATTCGGGGGTTGCAGCAAATCAACCTATTAAACAAAACTATCGACGACCAACCGTAACTTATTCACAAATTACTAAGTCTGACACTCCTAGTCAGGCGGACAATATAACAGCAAATGCAACTCATATAAGGAATTCCGGTCAAATCCCCATTAACGCCCAATCACCAAATAATTTAAGGGATGATATACAGAATATTCCTTTTGTGAACCTGTTCGAATTCCTGAATGAATTTAAATCCATGTTCCGTCAATTAGCCGAGCAAAACAGCATGGTTCTATCCATGCTTACCATGTTAATTCAGAAATTATCCAAATAATGCCCGCCTACCTGAGGATAGCTCAATGGAACGCGAATGGCTTAAAAAATCATAAAGCCGAAATTGAATTGTTCTTAACTTCCAATTCTGTGGATGTAATTTTAGTTTCCGAAACCCACCTAACTGATAAAGACTGTTTCAAAATAAATAATTACAACACGTATTCTTGCACACACCCCTCAGGAAAATCTCACAGCGGTTCAGCAATATTAATAAAAAATAACATTGTACAGCACGAACTAAATCATTTTAGGGAGGAGTATCTGCAGGGAACTAACATTAGCATACAGACGATGGGTGGCCAACTTGTATTATCAGCTGCTTATTGTCCGCCACGACATAAAATAACATTGATGGAATTCTGTAAATATATAAAAAATTTAGGGAGCAGATTTGTGTCAGGAGCAGATTGGAACGCTAAGCATACAGCGTGGGGATGCAGGATAACTACGACAAGAGGACGTGTGTTCAAACAAGCACTTGAAAGTCACAATGTCAACTATATATCAACAGGGGAACCAACTTATTGGCCAACCGATAATCGTAAGATACCGGATCTTTTAGATTTCTTCATTACAAAAGGAACCGCTAGTTATTATACAAATATAAATTCTTCCTTCGATCTCTTTTCAGATCACTCTTCTATTATTTTAACCTTCGGTGATTCGGTTATATGCAGAGAGGAGCAAATACATTTATATAACCACAAAACAGACTGGGAATCATTTAGAGATCATTTGGATACAAAGTTAAACTTAAAAATTCCTTTAAAAAGCCCAACTGACGTCGAGAATGCCGTACGGTACCTAACAAACGAAATACAAATAGCAGCTACCTTAAGCACTCCTGTTCTTAAATGTAAAAAAAGTAATAAAAATTATCCAATATCAGTCCGGAAACTTGTCTTAGAAAAGAGAAAGCTTAGAAGAAGGTGGTTCCAATCGGGAAACCCTTCGGATAAAAAGTTGTTTAATAACAAAATAAAAGAATTAAAAAAACTTTTGGAAGAAATCAAAAATAAAACGCTCAATAATTATTTAACTAAACTATCACCCTTAACAATTGATGATTATTCCTTGTGGAAGTATACCAAAAATATTAGGCAACCGAATAAACATGTTCCTCCGATGAAACATGGTGACGGGTCATGGGCGAAAGATCATAAACAGAAGTCGAATTTATTTGCCGAGTACTTGGCAACCGTGTTTAAGCCAAACATACAGACAAACACGGACAGGGAAATACATGAATTTATAACCAGTCCATGTGGACCATCTTTAGCAATAAAATCAGCCTCTCCTCACGAGGTTGGGTGTCTGCTTAAAACGCTGAAAAAGAAGAAAAGCCCAGGTTTCGACTTAATAAGCGCTGAATTATTAAATAAACTTCCGCGGAAAGCTATAGTACTGCTCACTTCTATATGTAACGCAGTATTTCGCATACAATACTTTCCGGTACAATGGAAGTTTGCGCAAATCGTAATGATTCCGAAACCTGGTAAAGATCCCTACTCTGTAACGTCTTATCGTCCGATTTCCTTGTTGCCTGTTTTATCGAAGGTAATGGAAAAATTAATATTAAAAAGGTTACAGCCTTATATACAGTCAACTGATGTAATTCCGCAACATCAGTTTGGCTTTTTAAAACATCATTCCACGATTGATCAATTGCATAGGGTGGTTAGTGTAATTGAAAATAGTTTAGAAACTAAAAAAGTATGTACTGCGGTATTTCTCGACGTTCAACAGGCTTTTGATAAAGTCTGGCACGATTGTTTATTAAACAAATTAAAATGTTTGTTCCCGAGTAACCTTTACCTGTTGCTAAAATCATACCTCGAAGATCGTCATTTTCAAGTACGTTACGAACATACCTACTCAGAAATACATCCAGTTTTAGCAGGCGTTCCTCAGGGTTCAGTGTTGGGCCCCACGCTGTACTTGTTATACACAGCAGATTTTCCTGCGACAGAGAATGTGCAGATGGCTACATTTGCGGACGACACGGCACTACTGTCATCACATGAAGATCCGAAGAAAGCTAGCAACAATCTACAAAATGCTCTTACGAAGGCTGAAACATGGTTTAAAAAATGGAGAATCGGGATAAACGAAAGCAAATCGGTGAATATCCATTTTACTAACCGAAAAGTTGAAGTCCCACCCGTTAAGATCAATAACATAGATCTTCCTGTACGAGCAACGGTCAGGTATTTAGGTTTGCACTTAGACAGCCGATTGACATGGAAACACCATATACAGGTTAAAAAGAAAGAATTAGATATCCGGGTTAAAAAAATGTACTGGCTGATAGGGAGAAACAGTGTACTGACAACGGACAACAAACGTCTAATATACACAACTATTTTGAAACCCATCTGGACATACGGGGTTCAACTTTGGGGTTGCGCTAAACCGTCAAACCTGAAGGTAATACAGACTTCCCAGAATAAGATCCTTCGGTTGATAACCAAGGCACCCTGGTATGTTACTAATCTAACCTTACATCGAGATTTGTGTATAGATTATGTGGCTGATGTCATCAAAGTTCACGCTAAAAGACACGCAGACAGACTCGATTCTCATCCGAACACTCTTGCTAGAGAATTGCTCGATATTACCGATAATGTAAGAAGACTGAAACGCCAGAAACCGCAGGACCTTGTTTAAGGTAGGGGTAATCGGGTAGGTGCCATTGAGTACTCCTCCCTTCATGTTTAAGTTCATTCACACGTATTACTAAATGTCCTTGATGGACAGCTCGTAATAGTGTATAAATATAAAAAAAAAAAAAAAAAAATAAGAGCTGAATACAACATCGGAGAAAACTACAACTGGTTCAAGAATAAAAATAATACCATGAAGACCATAAAATATAGAACCGCCATATTAAAGAAGAAAAAAAGAATATGATGTTATAATCTAAGTCGATAGCTTTTTCTCTTTAGATATCTTGTAATGTAGAGGAGATACGGATAAACCATTGGTCAAACGGTCTCCATCTATAAGAATTTATACTTTGTAATCGTCTTTTTTTTATATTTATTTATTAAGGTTTTGTAATTTCAAGAATTATTTGAAAAGGAGATAATTTATATAATAATAATAAATAATAAAAAAAAAAAAAAAAAAAAAAAAAAAAAAATGTAGCGCTATGAACAGTATAGACAAAAACGAACTGGTGCCTCGTAAATGAAAATTTACCTTAATTTTAAGCTAAGAATCCTTTTCAATTGTGCAACATTTTTTTCTCCATAAATTCATTCTTTTTTTTTTTTAAATTATGCAGTACCGTTAGAGCTTTGCAATATGAAATACGCATTAATTTACTAATTTTAAATTAATAATAGGCGAATCAAATTTCTATTATTACACTGTTCGCAAAACAATATAATCCAGTCTTATTAATGACTAACTGTAAACATTTTTTCATCTTCTTACACATAATCAACTGATACTTGGTTTATTTAACGTCTTTCTTGTACTTAGCAACGTTAAGTATAGTAGAGGTAACCGAGTTATTAAGATTCTTATTAGAACCATGATTTGCAGACCCAAGTAACTTCCTTATTTACTCAACTTGAAATAAATGGACCCAGAAAAAATCAAAAAAAAAACTAGGAAGTAAAGACAGTTGAGAGAAAAAACTGGCAACCATATTTTAATACTGCGGTTGAACTTAGTACACATTATGAACCGTATGCAGTGGCGGTGTGAGGCGTGGGCGGCGTGGGCGACCACCTACGGCCTCGCGCCTTAAAAGTTTATGCATTAGGTACTTAAAAGCCATGGTGCGACGAAAAAATTTTACTCGTTATAAAACGATAAATATAGTTAGCAACTCTCCGAAATGTTTTTTTTTTTTAGTTTAAAGATGTCGCGGCATGTCGAATTTGAGTGTTGCTCTGTCAGTCGTCAATTTATGATCGTTTTGGGCTGCCAGAGTAAACTAATCAAACATATAGATCACAATAGAAGAAAACTTTATCATATTTCTTGCTGCCATAAGTTATAAGTTGTAGATATAGTTTATGTAACAGTTGTTTGTTGTGCGTTCCGTTTACTTTTGTTTTCTTCGGAGATACATCGGTGAGTCTGTTCCGATTATTATTTCCATTGTTCTCTTATCAGTAAATAGTTATCTCGCGTAATATTTACTACAGCGGCGTTTCATCGATGATGTAAACACACTCGCGTACTGAATTATGAGTTCAGGCAGCGGAGACACTACCGATGGCGAAATGCCGGTTTCGGAGTCTACGCCTACCTACGAGCAGTTGAATCAGATGTATTTGTTACAGCAGCAGCAAATAAAGACGTTGCAAAATACGATCGGTTCGCTGCAACAACGGATCTCTGATCTAACTGGTGAATCCGATAATACTGTCAGCACTAAATCTGCTAATGTGAAATCGGGCGTAAGACTTGAATCAAATAATACTAATTTAAATAACGCAGAAAATTTGGCTGCAAAAGTTGAGTACAAATTAAAAATTCCGCCAATATTTATCAATGGCATAAAAGAAATTACTAAATTCATGGATTATCTTTCAAAAGATAAATGCCTAGAAAGTTCAGTGATGAAGAATCTTAGTAATGACGAGGTGAAAATACAATGTGCAGATGAGCAAACATACCGAACATATATAAACCTATTAAACCAAATTAAGCTAGACCCTACCCTAGTTGATACTATTGGTAATGTTGGCTTTCATACTTACCAACTGAAATCTCTCAAGCCCTATGTATTTATAATAAGACACTTACACCATTCTACTGATCCTGAGGAGATTAAAGAGGAGCTCCAAAACTTGGGGCATGTAGTAAGACGTGTCACCAATATTAAAATTGTAAAGAAGATTAACGACAAGAAATCTGTTATTAGCCTGCCACTACATAGAGTGGAACTTGAAATAAAAGAAAATAATGTAAATGTTTTTGAAATTACGCATATGCTTCATTGTCAAGTGAAAATTGAATCGCCACGTACCAAATCTTTAGAAGTGATTCAATGCAAAAGATGCCAGAAGTTCTCACACTCAAGGAACTTCTGCGGTAGGGAGCCTAAGTGTGTTAAGTGTGCAGGTAACCACATCACTGAAAACTGCAAAAAACCTAAAAAAAGCAAACCTGTATGTGCGAACTGCGGTGGTGAACACACAGCTAACTGGAAAGAGTGCTCAGTCTATCAAGAAATATTAAACCGAAAGAATGGTGCAAAAAGCTCTGCTGTTAATAGGATAAAATCTGGCAAAGATATATCCAATGCGAGCAAAAGCTGTCATACTGTTCCAGAACTATCATATTCGCAGGTGGCCAAATCAGAATCTGATGTTAAAGCGCAAACTCAGGCATTGCCTAAGCCGCAGGAAAAATTAACTGATCTCTCTGAGAACGATAAAATTAGAAATCAGCTAGGTAACATATTAGCAATGATTGCTACTATTACAGATGAACTACAGGTAATTGGTAATCGGCTGCTAAAACTTGAGTCAAAATCTCCTCCTGTGAGCCCCAAGCGTAAAAAGGCAAAATGAATACGTACACTAATATCATAACTTGGAATGCAAATGGATTGCTCCCTAAAAAAGAGGAGTTGGAGTTTTTCCTTCATGAAAATTATGTCGATATTGCACTGATCTCTGAAACTCATTTAACACCCAAATCTTACATTAAAGTTAAAGGATATACTATATATAGATGTGATCATCCAGACGGCAAAGCGCATGGCGGTTCAGCTGTTTTGATAAAAGAAAATGTCACTCATTGGGAAAATAGTAAATATCGCACAGAACACATTCAAACTGCAATTATTACTGGAAAAATTGGTAATGTAATAACTAATGTAGCAGCGATCTATTGTCCGCCTAGGCATAAAATAAAAGAAGAGATGTTTGTAGATCTCATTTCAAAGCTAGGACATCGATTTATCTTAGGTGGTGACTTCAATTCTAAGCATACCCAATGGGGTTCTCGCTTAGTCACCAGTAAAGGAAGAGAATTGTTGAAAGCTCTGCAGAATACTCACTGTCATTGGATCTCATCCGGACAACCAACTTATTGGCCTGCAGATATATGTAAAATCCCCGATGTAATAGATTTTTTTATTTATAAAGGTATATCCGAAAAATATATGACAATTAGGAACTGTACTGATTTAAGTTCTGATCATGTACCAGTACAATTAGCAATAACTAGCTTAGTAGCCAGGAAAAAGAAGGATGGATTAACCAATATGAAAACGGACTGGAACCTATTTAGAGAACTTCTTGCAAATAGGATTGACTTAAAAGTTAAGTTAAAAAATTCGAGAGATATTGATTTGGCAGTAAATAATCTTACTGAACAAATTCGGGAGTCAGCAGTGCAAGCCACACCCGAAATAAAAACCGTTGAAAAAGAAATACCATATGCAGCTGAAGTAAGAATTATGGTTAGGCAAAGGAGAATAGCTAGGAAGCGCTGGCAGACTTCCCGGAATGTTAACGATAAAAATACTTTCAACCACATTAGTAAGAAATTGAAAAGACTGATTCAGAGGACCAAATCAGAATCGTTTAATAACTATGTTCAAACTTTATCACCAAATATTGACACAAATTATTCACTTTGGAAAGTTACTCGTTACCTGAAGAAGCCGGTATCTTATCAACCACCAATTAGGACTGAGTTTGGTACCTGGGCTAAAAGTAACGAAGACAAAGCTAAAGTCTTCGCTGAACATCTGGCCGCTGTCTTTACGCCCAACAATATTACCTCAGATGCTAACCTAAATTTAATATTTAGCAAACGACATACGGTTACTCATTTTTCACCTTTAGAAGTCGCTACAGTTATAGATAAGGCTTTAAATCCCCAAAAAGCCCCTGGAATTGATCGCATCACAGCAAGAATTATTAAGGAGCTACCGCGTAAAGGATTAATTCTGCTCACGTATATATGTAATGCGGTATTGCGGTTACAATATGTACCTTTACAGTGGAAAATAGCGAAGATAATAATGATATTAAAACCTGGAAAGCAGCCGGAATTGTCATCATCCTATCGGCCAATATCTATATTGCCGATAATGTCCAAAGTTTTTGAAAAATTATTTTTGAAGCGCTTAAACTCTGTAATCAATGAGAATAATATCATTCCTAATTTTCAATTTGGATTCAGGCATAGTCACTCGACAATTGATCAGGTTCATAGAGTGACCGACTATGTTGAAAGTGCCTTTGAGCAAAAACAGTTTTGCCCTGCAGTATTTCTAGATATAGCGCAGGCCTTTGATAAAGTTTGGCATGAAGGCCTACTGCACAAGCTAAACCTGCTGCTACCTGGCAACTACTGTGAGCTAATAAAATCATACTTGAAAAACAGGTTTTTTCAGGTGTACTATAACGAAGCTAAATCAGATAAGTACGCTATAAATGCTGGCGTTCCTCAGGGCAGTGTCCTAGGGCCTGTATTATACTTGCTTTATACGTCGGATGTACCAACTGTACCAAATGCATTAGTAGCAATGTTTGCAGATGACACTGCCATCTTATTTAAAGATAAAACTCAGATAGAGGCTACTCATAAGCTACAAGAGGCTATAGATAAGCTAACTGCTTGGACGTCTCGCTGGAAAATAAAACTAAATGAGAACAAATCTACTCATGTAGTCTTTGCACTTCGCAGAACGACCTGTATTCCGGTGACGGTAAACGGACAAGCGATATTACATTCCAGCTCAACGAAATATTTGGGAATTCATCTTGATGCGAAACTTACATGGAAGCCTCATGTAAAAATGAAAGCTAAAGAAATGAAAATTCGTATTAATAAATTGTATTGGCTGCTGGGATTTAAATCTCAGCTTAGCCTTGCAAATAAGAGGCTCCTGTATGTGGCAGTAATCAAACCTATCTGGACATATGGTGTCCAATTATGGGGATGCACAAAGCCGACAAACAGAAAGGTAATCCAAACGGTGCAGAATAAATTGTTACGTTCCATCGCCAACGCACCGTGGTATGTAAGAAATGATACCTTGCACAACGATTTGCGGATTGAAACAATCAATGAAGCCATTGCCCGATTTGCTTTAAAACACCAGGACCGCTTACGTCATCATGAGAATCTGGAGATGTTGGAATTGGTAGACGCATTATCTGGCAGTAGGCGACTTAAACGCCAAAAGCCACCCGACTTAATTTAAATATATCATTTTAAATTAACATATAGTATCACTAAGTTAGAATAAGATAGAATATTGGCAGTGGTCAATAATCTACATATACTGTGTACAGTAGCGTTTGCATTGTATTCGCCATTGTGTTGATAATGTTAGAATAATCGGTTAATGGCCTAATAAGGCCAGTCCTGATGTAAAGATATGAAAAAAAAAAAAAAAAAAAAAATTTCTTGCTGCCATTGAAACGATTGGAGAATATTTAACTAATGCAATATTAGGTAAGCTTGACAAAAATGGCTGAAATATTCAAAACTGTCATGGCCAAGGATACAATAATGGTGCAAATATGGCAGGCGTAAATGGTGGAGTTAAAACTCGAATATTAAATATTAATCCGAGGGTATTGTTTACTCCCTGCGATTGTCACAGCTGAAATCTGCTGCTGTTATTATACGTAGCTAAATCTTCTATGGCAGCAAAAACCTTTTGGTTTTATTCAGAAAATTTATTTGCTATTTTCAAGTTCTAGCAAACGCTGGAAATTAATCAAAAAGGCAAATTAAAGCTTACTATGACGCCTTTGCCCTGCGGAGCACAGGTTGTTGTAACTAGAGATACCTTCTCTAGTAAGTAGTCACTCGACTGTCATATAGTCCTACCGACAATAGAAACGAAACAACAGCCAAGTGAGTTCCGTACGTCCACGTCGTGCAGCGTGATAATTTTCTATTTAGGCGAGCTTAGCGCTAATGAGAAAAGCCAAATCGGAACTCACGATACACCGCCGATAGGGAAACGGAGGAGGGTCCACCTGCCGAGGGTGTTCCTTCTAATAATAAATACCGTTAAGCATTTTACTGCAGTACAACAGCAGACTATCAGCAACTCGCTCGTGACATAAGTGTCCCAGACAGATTGGTATTGAATACCAATCTAAAGCGAGTAGGCGAGTACCCGGCGCCTTAAAACCGGACCCTTCGGCTAAGGGAGTAAACCCTAACAGAAAATCCGGTGGAAGGCAACGGGAAACCACCACCGTATGCTTTCCAAGAAAATTAACATGAACTCCGTCAGTATAGTGGATGTATTGCCACACGATTCGACTAGCAATCGGCGTTTCGGTAACCAGGTCCGGAATGTGAAGTTGGCGACCGGCCATGAATGTAGGGACCCCAGCTATAACATCGAAAATAAGCAACTGGGAAGATTTACTAATTTCAACCAGATGGTTGGTACTTGGAATATCAGAGGCCTTCTGGAAGCAGGAAAACTAAAAATTATAGAAATGGAACTAAAACGATATGGTATACAGATAGGTGGCATATGTGAAACCCATTACAGAAAATCGGGTCACTTCTTAACCAACGACGTCAAATACTGTTCTAGTAATGAAGAAACTAGTGTAACGGAGTAGCAATTATTGTGGACAAGAACTTAAATTACCTTGTGACTAGATACAAAACAAAAAGTGATAGAATAATTAGAATTAGAATAGGACTAAACCCGGTATCTATAAATTTCATCCAAGTATATGCACCAACCAGCTCGTCTTCAGATGAAGAAATAGAAACCTTTTATAACGAGTTGCAAGAAGAAATAAAGGAAGTTCCGAAACAGGAAATGCTCATTATAATGGGAGATATAAATGCGAAGATTGGAAGAAGTGATGACAAACAGCAAATAAAAGGCATGATTGGAAAGTAAGGCGTACATAATAGAAGAGGAGAATGGATGCTCCATTTCGCTATCGAGAACCAGCTAATAATAGCAAATACTATGTTTCAGCATCACGCGAGAAGACTTGGAACATGGAGATCTCCTGGTGATCTGTATACGAACCAGATAGACTACTTCTTTGTATAAGACCACTGGAAGTCTTCATGTGAGAATGAAGTAGTACGTCCAGGAGCAGAAAGTGGATGTGACCACAATTCGTTAGTAATGGACTTAAAGACAAGATTAAAAGTAAACCTAAATTCAACCAAAAAATCGTAGTCGCAAACGGTAATATATTTAGAAAAATCGTAGTCGCAAACGGTAATATATTTAGAAAAATCATAGAAGAATCAGGAGAAGAAAACATAGCACCAATCACAGTGGAAGAGCAGTGGAAGCAGCTAAAGCATGATATCGTAATGGCGGTAGACAAATCCGCGGAAAGAATAAAAAGTGAAAAACGTAAACCTTGGCTATCGGAAGAAACGATGGATCTAATCGGCAAGAGAAGAACGATGAAAAGGCGGATCACCACAATGGGAAAACATAAATAGAGAAATAAAGAAAGCTGTAAAAACGATAAAAAGTGATTTTATAAGGAAAATATGTGAAGAGATACAAAAACATGCAAATAATAATGAACCGCGTGATCTATATAAAAAAGTAAAGTTACTCCCTAGAAATTTTAGAACCAGGAATTGGACAATGGAGGATAAACACGGCAATATAAAAACTGACCTTAAGGACATTATAGAAATGCGCGGGGCTCAGAGATATTTTTTATATCTTTGCTGAGAAAATTTTTTGGGGATATTCCTGAATATAACCAAATATGTAAAAAATTATTTATTATATAATTTAAAACAATGAAAAAACAAGTGTGAACAATAAACTTCAAGTAAAATAACGGATTATAAACAACAATGTTTTTTTAATTAGTTTTAAAATAATTAATTCCATTTGTAGCATTAAAGAACATATATTGTAAAAACATTCAAATGGATGTAATGGGTTAAACGAAAACGCTGTGATTTCTTCTGCGCACAGCAATTAATCACCTTCATAATAAACTCATCATCTAAACTTTCTGGTCTTTCTATACTTATTTTCATACATGCTAATAGAGTTTCTGTATCCATCTTATTTCTAATTTTATTTAAAATACGGTTCATAGTACTGAACGAACGTTCTACACTAGCTGTTAATGTGGGTATACACAGTAATTTTTCACATATTTTTAAATATTCATATCCTACATTACTTTTTCTAATATAACTAATTAAATCTCCAGTTTGTACATCTGGCGGTGTGATAAATTTAAAAGACTTAATATCAACCCACACTGAATCTGCGTGTAAATACAGTACATTACACATAACTCATTAATATGATTTTGTGCAATATTCGAGAATTTTTCAAAATTTTCAAAATATGAAACTAGCGAAATTATTTTTATAGCTTTTTTATTAAACCTGTTATTTATTTCTCCTATGGCAGTATCTAAAAATGCAACAAGAGTTCTTTTAGAACTACTTTAGTTTCTCCATTTTCAATTATTTTTCTCAGTGAACCTTTTTTTATATTTTCAATCTTTTGCAAAATTTCATTATTGTCTTTATCTTTCTGAAGGGTAATTTTAATATTTTCAAGATACCTGACTGTAGTATTTATTAACGTAGGCGAGACAGATACAAGTATATCATTTTGTAGCAAAATATTACTTAAATTATATATAGCACTTAAAATTACATCTAAAATTACGAGTGTTGTTAAAAAATTTGATATTTCTATTTCAAAATGAATTCCACCAGATAATGCGCAAAAGGCACCACCGGTATTATAAATATGTTCGCATGTTGTTACTATAGAATTATAACATAGAAGAATAGCGTGTACTCTACACGATAGTGACTGAACCAGCGAATGTCACTGGTTTCTAGAATTTTTAAACAAGGTTCTGCTTATATCTTTTGAACATTATGTGTAACAAATGTTCTCTTTTTGATGACTTTTTAAAAAAGTGATATACATCTTTAATAATACTAAGGCTCAGTTATGAATACAAATGTGATTCGAAAAAATTCCTCCTCAAAGTTAGAACCGAAGTTGTGAGCCTCGGAGCTTGGTTGTGTTTTATTTATTTATTTAAATTTTAGTGTGGAATTCCAAAATTTATCCTGCCGTATTCCGAATTTTTATCTGTTCATATTTTAGGTATTGTCGCTAATACGTTAGAAAAAATTAGTTTGTTTGCTGGGTTTCGTAGTCTTCAGGCTTGAATCGTTTGACCATTGAGCGAAATTGTCCCGCCATCGGCGAAAAATGTCTCGGCAACTTCCTTTGATTTTAGGAAAACTACCACTCGGTCGCGACTAATATGAGAACCGGCGGTTATGTTTAATGCGCTGCCGGTTTTGTTTTTTATTGCTACAAACTAGTCGCGAATTGCACATGAAGGTATGAACGGGAACAATATTGCATTTTCATCATTTGCTGGCGAGAAAGAAGTTAGCGGTGAAATTTTAGCTTTCGACGATTTGACCGCATTAGCGAAAGAAATCGTTTTCGGATGGGACGACATAAAAACATCGATTGTTTCTATCTTTGTCAAACGTATGTAAAAATTCCGAAACATATGATTCGCGATAATGCAAATTTCCTAGTGCTATTTGCGCAGGATGATGTAAACCTACAACACGTCTATAAAGAACATGTGAATGGGGATTGTACGTATAAAACGTTTAAAAGTATGTGTGTACAATGTTGGCGCGAGAAATACGGATTTCTATCGATGGATAAGGAAAAACCTATAAATAGCGGAAGATATCGATGTGGATTCGATCAGTATATACTAGTTAATCAGATTGATAACGACGATATTAAGAAGAAAAACGTTAAAGATGACAACATCATCTAAGTTAAATGATAATCATCGTTTCGATACATTAGGTCAAATTAACGATGAGATACGTGTTAAAAATGAACTAGATAAATTACATGAAAACATCGCTAACAAGTATAGAGTGTTTAAAGATGAACGGGAAGCAATTGCTAAAACTTCGAGTCTTCTATTAGATCCGATTAGTAAACCGTTAACGGACATTCGCGATGTTGTTTTACAACGGAGAACGGAAAAGCAGCGACAACGAGATCAAACACGTCAACAACAACAACAACATCACCACCCGTTTACAAAAGAAATTCCCGAAACATCGAAGATGACGATTAGTAAAGACGATAAGAAAAATTATCCGGAAGATGAGGGTGAGCAGGAGGAGGAGGAGGAGGAGGAGGTAGTTTCTGCAGAACAACAGCTTCTGTTGGATAGTATTACGTTCGATGATCCGGTCTTTGGAATGCGGGTAAATCGTCAAACTGGAGAAATAACTTTAGGAAAAGTACCAATTTCGTGGACGAATAAAGAATTATATTTGGATAACGGTTTGAATAGAAGAATGTACCCGTTAACATCGGGTTTACTTCATTTGTTAACGGTGAAAAAGGTGAATAAATCACGTTATACCGATGCGGACTTGCAAGTATATAAACAGTTACTGGAACGTAGCGGAGCGCATTTAAAATCAAACGGATCGTTAAAAGGAAATCGAACAAATTCGAAATATCGCGATATTATACAACCGTTATTTCGTATGGGTAATTACAAAAAGTCAGCTAGTAGTGCCTCTGCTAGATCTTTCATCAGTAGAGAAGAAGAAGAAGAAGATAAAGATATCGTGAAAAAAGGTGCTGGTGGTGGTAGCGGTGACGGTAACCTGAATAGACAACGACGTATGGTATTATCAGCACCGCGCTACGAATATTGGGACGATCCAAACGAATTGGTAGAACGGTTGCAACTATTACATGCAAGTAGAGCGAGCGGAAACACCGGATTGGATAATGAAATATTTTCCATAGAAGAAGAATTAGTCGAAGGCGGATCCACATTCGTTCACCCGATGTCTAAATTAAACACTCCGAGTGTTAGCTTACAACGCGGTCTCGTTAACGAATTACATAGAGCGGCTCGTAAACACTATCAGAGACGATGCGTACAACTATTAGGATTAAATTACCTTTGGCAAGGCGATCTAGTCGATCTTCGTCAATACGCGCGTTTTAATCGCGGCTATAAATTCGTGTTAACGATCGTGAACGCGTTTTCGAAATTCACATGGACAGTTCCGTTGAAAACAAAGACCGGTATTGAGGTTTCGAAAGCTCTTGAACGAATACTCGCTACGAAGAACATCGTTCCACCGCGAAATTTACAAACCGATCGTGGTACCGAATTTTACAATCCACACGTACGCGCGCTCTTAAATCGATACAATATTAATCTGTACAGCACTTACTCCCCGCTTAAAGCTAGCATCGTTGAACGATTTAATAGAACGCTAAAGGGTTGGATGTGGAAAGAGTTTACCGTCAATAGTAATAAACGATGGTTACCGTTATTGAAAGAGTTGACGCGAAAATATAATACGAAAAAACATCGATCGATAGGATTCGCTCCTGTAGATGTCACATCGAGTGTGCAGGAGACGGTTGCGAGAAATTTAGCAAAAGCGTGTGCAACAGCTACTCCATCTTCCGCTAAACGTTCGAGGAGGTTTACGATTGGTGATGTGGTACGAATTAGTAAAGTTAAAACGTTACTGGAAAAAGGTTACACACCAAATTGGACTGGAGAACTATTTACTATAAATAGCGTGCGACCTACTTTTCCGATAACATATACGTTAACAGATACTAGTGGTAAACCTATTGCCGGTACTTTTTACACGGAAGAATTACAGAAAACTGCTTACCCGGACGTATACCTAATCGAACGAGTTATTCAACGTAAAGGTGGAAAATCGTTAGTGAAGTGGCTCGGATTTCCTAATTCGGAAAATTCGTGGGTAGATAACGCGAATTTAGCGAATATTTAATAATAATAATAGCGATTACAACAAGCAGAACAACTAGACGGAAACAATGCCTCTGCATAAGAGTGGAAAATATATGCCGGAAGGTGGTAGTGTAGCACCAGCTACTATCGAATTAGACGCCGGTGGAAATTCTAATTTCAAAGGAAAACGTTTGTTAAATATTAATAACGTTCTACATCGAGATCAATTAAACGATAACGAAGTTGTAACTAAAAAACATTTACAGGAATCGCTCTCGTTAGCTAGTTTAAAAGATCGTGTTAAAGACGCTCTTGCAGATAGCGATTACATAAAATCGAATTATGTAAGTTTTCTATCTAAACGATTGGTGAACGTTAGTGACGGAAAAGATTCGAAAGATGCTGTTACGAAACGTCAAGTTAACAATCTGCTGGATGATGCGAAAAAGGAGATGGAAAATCGAGTTGGAGCGGTAAAATCAACACTGGAAGATGTTGATAAACGTATTGGTGCGGAGAAGGTGAATCATGCAATGCGTGTAAAGTCGATAGATGATAAAATATAGAAAATTATCGCGAGTGAACAGGCACACTATAACGAACACGGTGTCGTCCTTCACACTATTCTACAGCAAAGTTTACCTACATTAGAACAAACTATCAACGGTAAACTGGAGTTGATAAATAAAAAGTTATCTAATATATCGGATAACATGGATACATACGGTGCACGATTCGTTAAAATCGAAGATGATGCTCATCGAGAACAGGGAATATTAAATACACATTACACGTGGAGTAAGGCTGCAATCAAAAAACTTACCGATAAAACAATGTCGTTGGATACTATAAACATGCTTGTTACCGAACATATCAATTCGATCGCTAAATTAGATAAAAAAATAACCGAAGAATGGGAACTTAAATGGATGACAATGCAGAAAACGGTAGATTCGCTACGAGAAAATTATACAACACTTACGGATACAGTTAAAGAGGTGCAAGATATGATTTCAAAACAAACGCACCCGCAGGAAGCTGCTAGTTGAAGGAAGAAGCGTGCGCGCGCATACAGAGATCGCGGTAGCATTTTCTAGAATTTTCCATCGTCGTCGAGGAGACGAGTGGGTTGCGGGGGAAAAGTGATAGTGGGTGAAGGTGAACAACATGCTACATCACCGTCATCGTCGTCATCATCCGTTCGTTCGTTGACCTGGTTCTGGTTTTGTTGTTGATGTTGTTTTATTGCATCATAACTCATTGTTTTTGCGCAATGGAATCGAACTGGTTCCCCCTGCAATCGCTGTTCCCCCTTCACACCCTCGTCCACTGCGCCAATTCATAGAAAAGCACCCTACTTATTTTCCTTATTGATTTATTTCTTTTTTTAGCTTTCTTTCTTTCATGTCTATATAACTAAAATAATAATTGAAATAAACTTTAAATACAGGCCGTGACAGTGGCAGTAAACTGCAATATTTAGCGAGCGTTAAAGATTTGATATAATTTAACTTTTCAACATCAACTATTGAAATTAAGTACTTTTGCAGGATTAACTGACAATTTCATTAAAATTGTAACTCATAAAGTATTCTAATGAAAGTTACTTTTTTATAAAACACGAGGAATAAATGGCATGTCTGCTCAATTGCTTATCAAAATTTAAACAAAATAAATAGTGATATAATAATTTTTCCGTAACTAATACTTACGATTATGCACTAATTCAATACCTTATCTATGTTACAAATCTGCTATGTGATCACAAAGGGCAATCAGAAAGGCATATAAAATTGAATTCTCATTTAATAAATTCTGAAAATTTGTTCCGCATATTAATCTTTCAATTCTGCTTTAGTCTCTTGTAAATTTATACCTTTATTGCCCGGGACACTTATTAGGGACTCAAATGAGTTTCATTTCTGGAGGTCCTATTGCATTCATGAATACTATTATATGTTTATTATTTCTTTTTATTCCTCACGTCTTTTATGTATACTACAGGCAGCCCATCTACTTACCCATCCGCTTCCTTGAACTTTAAATAAAACATTTTTTTTTTCTTTTTTGTTTTTTAATAACAAATTTATGTAAAGATTACTTCTCCCACTATGAAAAAATATCAGTACGGTTCGGGTCCACATGTCTTGGTGGAGGTTTTAAGCCTCTTTAAAACTTACATTTTTTGCAGATCCAACAATAGTCAAGAGTTTTGTTTAATTAAAGATTTCTTGTATATAAGGAATCGGGGGACCGCTCTATCGGGCGCAGACTCTATCGGGTGCAGGCGAACTCAACCTTTTTACAGACCACCTACGGTGATTTTCAGGTATCATCTGTTAAATGTTGTCATCTGTGTTAGTGAGAAACACGAGTTACCAAATACTGCTATCAGAAATTCCGTCCAAAAAATAGCGTTCTTCGTTAACGATTTAGTTTTTCCGCGTGTACAGCATGTTATATATGCATACACATATGTAATCACAAAATACATATTTTACATGATTTTATTTGGTTATTCACTTTTTTAAAATAACGACTTCAGCGTGAAATATTCATAAACAGATTTTCGTGATGTAAATTTAAGAGTTCTGTTAGCAAAAGTGATACCAAACGGACGAAAATTATTAATATTAATTATCGGTCAAATGAATTGTCGGTTTTCTTCATTTTTTTTTTTTTTTGCTAATGTATAGTCAACCGTATTTAAAGAATTACAAACTATCAACTCTATGCCATTTAAAGTGTAACATAACTAGATTGAATTTTGTTTCTGATACATATTCCTTATATTATCTTTCTCTTTTATTCGTATTTAGCAAATTTATTTGAGGATACGTTTATTAAAGTTTTTTCTGTTATCTACAATTTAATTATATATTTAATTCCTTGACGAATCAACCCTGATTTCAAAAAAATATCGAAAAAGACAAACAAAGGCGCAAAAATTTTTAAACATAAACACATTTATGTTAATAATACTAGGCGAGAAATATATACGATATTACAAATTAAAAATTAAATATCTTTGTTTTGAATTTAATATTATGTAAATGCAAATTATGGTAATCTTTAAATTAACTCACATAATGTTCAGTACATGAAACATCCTGCCCGGCTAACCTCTTTCTTTTTATTTAGAAAAATTTTAAATCTTCAAAACACTGGACTAATATTATTTTCGTAAAAAATTTTAATAAAGCCAATAAGGAAGAAGCTTTCAAACCTTCAATTTGTTTAAATATTCCCGATAAATGCACTGCGGGAAATTCTATTTTAAAAATAATGGATAATTTTCTTCTGTATATAAATAGGCAAAGACAAAACAGTTCAGTACCTTCTTCTCCACTTTTTATTAACCGATTTTCTTGCTTTTTTTTTCTGTTTAGTAACTATTGATGATCTTTAAGAGCTATCAGTACACAAAATTATGGAAACAGTTATCCTTTTTGTTTCGTATTTAAATAAAAAAGTAATACAAAAATTGAAGAAGGAAATCGCTGCAACTAGTAAATCTGTTCTTATTGAAATGTTTTAATTTTTCTTAATAATCATCATTATTGGCTTTTTTAAAGTGTACTAAATCTTAAGGTGTCATTTAATTTTTGTATTGAAAGTACATATAAAAGTATAAGTTCTCAGATATATAATGAACGAATGTATAAGAATGGGCTCCTTTTAAGCTGGCGCAACATACGCAGGCGCCAATGACTTTTTTCATCAATCTTGGCGCTCCACCATGTATCCAAAACTTGGACTGTAAGAAGACCAATGTAAACGAACGAGTGGCGTGATAATGCCTCTCGTGAATGCTCCGCACAAGAAATTCCGTTAACTTGGAACGTCGGTGAAGAATGATCGGGTGCTTGGCCGCGTATGACAAATAACTGTTACATAACCGTCCTCCAAACCGGAAAAGCCCAAAGTCGTCAACAAACGGAGCCAATGCAACTAACTTGCTGCGCGCTGAGAGTGGTGCCTCTCTATGAAAGGCCGCCAACTCGGCACTGAACCAAGCGCGCTGAGATAGGCGGCACACCGCGTATAGAGGATGTACGCAATCCTTTTCCGAGCCCCACCTACTCGTTGATGACCGAGCAGCGAGAGCAAACTCGTATACTTTTCTTATGACCCGTAACAGCTTCTCAAAATCTGAGAATCCTTCTATCAGCGCTTCATCGTCGCCTGTACTTGAAACCACCGAATGACAGACTCCTATGGTGCGGACTTCCAGCATGATTTCGGGCGCAGGCATGTCCTCCGCGCTAAAAGTGTCCGCGTTTAACCAACTCGGTCCGTTGAGCCAGCAGACACTATCAAGGAGCGCTCGAACTGAAATACCGCGAGTCACCAAATCGGCAGGATTTTCCATCGATTTAACATACTGCCATTGGCGTGCCGGCAGTATAGATGTAACCAGGTCGACACGATTTTTGACAAAACTGTGATACTTTGTACCGGGCCCCTTGAGCCAGGTTAGCACAATAGTCGAATCACAGAAAACTGCGGCATTACGAATGTCATATTTTAGATTTCTTGCAACGCGAGCTATCAGTTGTGCTAGCAGTACTGCACCGATCAATTCGAGCCGTGGTGTCGTAATCTCCTTCAGTGGTGCGAGCCGTGTCTTCGCGCACACGAGCGTCGTGTAAGTTTTACTTCTTTTTCTTACGCGAACATAAACTGCTGCCCCGTATGCTCTGCTGCTGGCATCACAAAACCCTACTATACTAAATTCGTCTTTAGCCTCCTGGAAGTAGCAACGTTTGATCTTAAACTGAGGTAACGCCTTTAATTCAGCATAGTAGTCTTGAAATCGAGCTCTTATTTCTTCCGAGACAGGCTCATCCCATTCTCTGCCTTCCTGCCATAATTCCTGTAGCAATAACTTCGCACGAACTGAAACAGGCGCTAGGAAACCGAGCGGATCGAAAATACGCGCGATTAAGGAGGACACCACTCGCTTAGTGAGGGTTAGGTTTTCAATAGGTGCCAGTTTTACATTCACAGAGAAACAATCTTCGCTCGGGTGCTAATATCTTGGCAGCATCAGATCCAGTGAATGCAACAGAGCGGAGTTCCTCTATTATAGTTTTGTCTAAAGAAGAGAGAAACTCTTTGGAGTTTGACAGGTACTTCCGAAGCGGCATCTTAGCCTTATCAAGTGCCGCCTGAATCTGTTTTCTTTTTTGAATGGCCTCAGCTGTCGATTGGGCACCAGTTAGCAAGTCATCCATATAGAATTCTGAAGAGAGAGTATACGCGATCTCTGGAAGCTCTGGCGCTAACTCTTGGGCCAAGATCTGTAGGCATTTAGTTGCAATAAAAGAGGCTGAGGTCGTGCCATAAGTAAGCGTAGTGAGCTGGTACGTTTCAATTGGCTCAGAGCGATTGTCTCGCCATAGTATGGCCTGTAAAAATCGGTCGTCTGGATGGAGCGAAATGCAACGATACATTTTGCTCACATCTGCTGAAAATGCTATAATATGCGCTCGGAAACGGACCAGAGTATCGAATAATTCCGGTTGAATCACGGGTCCGTTCATCAGAGCTTCGTTCAAGGAAATGCCAGTAGAATTTTTCGCCGACTCATTGAACACCACTCTCAATTTAGTAGTGCTACTGTCTAGTCGCAGCACCGGCAAGTGTGGTATGAAGTAGTGCAGACTTTCCTTCTTTGGCGCTACTTCCATATGTCCAAGCTCGCGGTACTCAGCCATAAATTTGACGTACAATGAACGAAGGGTTTGGTCGTACCGTGATTCCGCGCGAAGAAGCGATTTGTGAGCCTGAGCATATGTATTGGCAAGCAAATCGATACTCTTTTTTAAAGGCAACCGCACCTGAAACTGCCCGTTAGGTTGCCGAGTGTATGTGGCTTCAAAATGCGCCTCACATAGCTCCTGCTCGGTCTGAGACAACTTGGTTGCCTGCGCTTCCTCAACTTGCCAGAACTTGGATATCAGGTCTTCCACCTGCGCGGTGAGGTGGTAACAGCGCTGATCTGCTGCAGGAAACTTTGAGAGCGGACCTTCAGCTACCCAGCCAAATAAGGTTTCCTCAAAGCACAGATCTCCTATGAACAACTTTCGGCCCAGTAGTATCCTATTCGCATGTTCGCCACCAATAAGAATGTCGACTGCTGCTGTCGGCAATAGACAATCCGCTAAATCCAGATTCCTGTTAACATCTTTTACCCGTCTGATCACGTCCGAGGACACTTCATAAGGGATTCGACCCACTACGTCTGCCTGAAGATCGAGGTGATAGACGTTGTATCGCGATCGTAGATCCAGAGAAACCGACAAGCTCACTTGGGCTTCTTCTGGGGAGACGCAAGCTATTGTCGTTCGGGCAGCTCTAGAAACAATTCGATTTCTCCTCACGAATGATTCAGCGACAAGGTTGACTTGCGAACAAGGATCGAGTAAGACGCGAGCTTTGATAATTCTCTTTCCCACTAGCACATTCACAACCGCACTTGGCAACAGAACAACAGAGCTCTCGTGAGAAGTGCAAGCCAGAGTTGCCCTGGATGTTGATGGGCATTGCTCGCCGCGATGGTCCAGTGCTGACTGCGAGCTCTCTTGGTGTAGCATGGTGTGATGCGACTTGTTGCACTTCTTGCACCTAGACGAGTTACAATCATTGGCGAAATGGGATCGCCTTAAACAATTTATACACAGCCGTCTCTCTTTTGCAAAAACCCAACGATCGGCTACATTTTTCTCAATAAATTGGGAGCACTGCGATAGGTAGTGTCCTTTACCGCACAGGACGCACCGTGGAGCGGCTGGTTTAGATTTGGTGTTGTCTATAGTCGCTGCAACGAATTTTCTATTAGTCTTCGCCCCTGCCGCTTCAGGCCGACTTTCTCTCGCCCTTGTCGGCTGCTGCGCATGTACACTTTCATACGCAAAACATCGATTCTGTAAAAGCGCTCAACGGCGCTAGTAAAGGGTAGGTCGAATTATCCACCATCGAGTTTTCCCAATCAATCCGCAATCTCTCCGGCAACTTACCCACAACTATGTAAGCGAAAAGTGGTGACATTGCCTCGGTGTCTAGGCCGCATACATTCAACCCTCAAACTATAGTACTAATTTGGTCGAGAGATTCTCGTAAAGATGCCTGCGACATTGGTTGTAAAGTCATTAGATCCCGAAAGTGGTCAGCGATGATCGCCCGCCGATTGTAATATCGGTTTTTTACAGCAGTCCATGCCTCTTCATACAATCCTTCCTGGAGGGTATAATCCTTTAGGATGTTCTCTGCGGCACCTACCATAGCCTGCTTTAAAAAATACAGTTTTTGAATTGGCTTAATGTTATCATTTAAATGGATCATCGCTTTGAACAGAGAATACCACTCGGTGAAATCTTTTGTTTTACCGCTGAACCTCAGGACCGGCAGATCCGGTAGCTTTACCAACGGATTTGCTGGTGCTATGTCGGTAACAAGAGAAGAATCAAGCGATCGACGATCCGCGTCTTTCGAGTTTAAATAAATATTCATTGTGTTCAATTTGGCCTTAGCCAAATCGTATTCTTCCTTACTCGGTTGCCATTGCTCGTATATTTTACTTTCTATTTCCTCCACTTGGTCCGCTGTTTTTCCTTTTAGATTAGTATTGTCTAGAATAGACACAATGACTCCCCTGATCTCCTCTAAACAAGAATTCCAGGTGTCGAGTCGGACAGTAATTTCGCTAGATCGCTCACGGGACGGGTCCTCAAGTAAAGCACTATGTACGAGACATTTGGTTGAGTTGGCTGTTCGAAATGCAGCGCGTTTGCGGCGGTTTAATGCCTCTAGCGTTGAATCTTTTTCAGCCATCACGCACAATTAATTAATAACAGTCGACAATTAGTACCGCTGCCAAACTTTGAAAACGGCCGCACTAATTCGATCAAGTTTAGCGATAGTTTTGACGAATCACGATTAATTATTATACGTGCCGCAAAATAAATAAATAAATAAATTGCCGAATGCGATTATAACGAAAATCAATGCTTCATACGATTAAAGCGAAATTTTTAATTTAACTTTTCGTATGCAGACTTCTAAAGCACCGAATATGCACCGAATTTGTACTGAATTTTTAGCACCGAATTTATACCGAATTTTTAACACCGAATTTATACTGAATTTCGAACACCGGATATGCGCGATATTTTAACGAATGTTTTTTGTATGCACTTAGTGCACTACCGATTTTATGACGAAAGTTGTACGACAACTACCAAATACCAACTGAATGTTGAACGCAAATATTACCCCGATATTTAAACAAATTAAAAACTTACGGTTCAACAATTTTTCCAACAACAATTTTCAACCCACGGAAAAAACACCAAATCTTCGCCGGATACTTTTCTTTCAATCCGGCCCGGAGGACCAAAGGAATCTAACGAAGACGCGAAAGTGGAGTAAAAAAAGAGAAAAAAAGCACGAAAGTGGATAATGAAGACACGGAAGAGCAGTAAAAAAAGAAAGAAATCATTAGAAAAAAAAAAAGGAGGATATTTGGTGCAATTAATTAAACCTGAAATATGGAAGAACACGATGTCGGATATCAAACTGTATGATCTCTTCTTCCATATAACGAATTAAATCGAAATAAAAGAGCTTACACGGCGTGTCACACAACTTGATTTCGGCGGGCATAATTTTAAAATGCCAATTACAAATTTGTTTCTGTTGATGTCGGCTCTTTCAGTAGAAACAGTGATAGTGGATTTTTTTCAAATCTCAGATGGGCAAAAAATTTCAAAATAACGAATTTAATTTACCATCACCAACGCTACTAATAGAAAATGACGAGCCACAGACATACATTTTAGTAGGAGATGAAGCATTTCCGCTAGCCAATTATCTTCTTCGTCCGTATCCCAAAAATAAATTACATGATGAGGATAATAAAATATTTAATTACAGATTGTCCAGGGCCAGGCGTGTAGTAGAAAACGCATTTGGAATATTGGTTGCACGCTGGAAATGTTTTAGGAATCGGCTAGAACTACAGCCAGAATTTGTAGACAAAATTGTCCTTGCGGCATGTTGTTTACACAACATATTACGTACAGACAATATGTTTGAACTAAAAAATGAGTCGATTCCTCCTGAATCGGGTTTATTGCGCGTAGATGCAATTAGAAGAAATAGTTCTCGCACAGCTTTCCAGATTCGAGAAAACTTTAAGGACTATTTTACTTCTGAAGCTGGTAGTGTAACCTGGCAACTAGATTCTGTTTGCATAGGTCACTTACAAAAGTTGTTGTTTTTTTTTTTAATTTTTAACATATGTAAATAAAATATGTGTATATTAAGTAATATTAAAATGTAAAAGGGTCAAAATCACCAAGGTGGCAAATTCCAAATTCATTTTTATGATGAATATACCTAGAAGCTATAACTTTGATGATTAGCTTAAATAATCACTAAACTTGTATTTAAACGATATCTACGATGGCAGAGTATAGCATTAATTACTTTTTATGTAATTTTGTTTTTAAAGTGAGCTGTCGCTGAAAATAATCATTTCCAGGAACGATTTTGTAAGGATTATAATAATATTAGAATATAAATGATGTCTTTATTTTTTAGCCTTTACAATAGTGGAAGCATGTAGTTAATCATAAAAAATTAAAAAACTATGGTAAAATTATACAAAATTGTTTAGAAGTAAAATATCACTACGACTGAGGCTAAAATGCAATTTCTTTGTACTACATTAAACAATATTGCCGACTTCCATGTACATTAATTAGCTGTAGGTATGTGAAGTCTGCCTTTTTTTAATACCACTCTTAAATATCAAAAATAATAGTGTATTATCTGTGATTTAAGAGATGTTCCCAGAAATGATGATGAGTTCATCGAATGATTCAGGAGTTCTCTGAACGATATATATATAAAATTTAGGTTTATGAATTCAATAAGCGAAAATTTTTATGTTATACTTATTTATTTATTAGACATTTATTTTTAATAATAATGTAATTAGCTTAAATCACTTCTGAACAGTATTTTTACTGAACAATGGACACAGCCAAGTATAATTATTAATCATATTAAACTTCTTTATATTGATGGTAATAATTAAACCATCCAAACATGTATAAAATAATAAAGCTCTATAACTTTACATTAAACTTTTAAACAAAAACAAGCTTAACAAATTAATTAAACAAAAGAATATTTATACAAAAGTTAAAATTTTTTGTAAATATCAATATCAGTATCAAAGTAATAATACTCTCGGTCATTTTCTTTTTCCAGCAATGACGTTGGATGAAACTGCAATCTTTTTTGTTATCTTGAATGTCTTATTTTCGCCTTTTACAGTTTTTTCTTCAATAACAGACTTCCATTGAAAAAAGGTCACAGAATCTATATTACCAGTTGACTGAATATTAAGCGTTGGATTTTTACATTTATTGCACATACCATTCATGGAGTCATAAGAAGTTATGTCACAACTATAATCTTCCATAGTTTTCTCTGTTATAGAAATTATTTAAACATCATTCTTTTATTTTTCCAAATAATTTGTATATTTACCCAACTTTTTTTTAGAGCAAATAGTTCTGATCACCTATTAGTAATGTATCTAACTCCATAATAAATTTCTTAATTTTACTACACCTAAAAATAATTTTCTTTAGATGGTTTCAGAATATTACTTTTTGTAAGATGTTTAAATTTTTTTTTGTGGATAAAAAAAATCGTGAAACTTTGATCAATGGAAATCTTAATTTGTAAATTTATGAAAAAGAACCTTTAAAATTTGTCAAATAAAACCCTCCATGAGGATCTAAATGTTCCGTATGTCAAAGATGTGCACAAAGAACTATATATCAAGTTCTACAATAAGTTGAACGATAACCCGAATATAGCCAGCATGAGGCGGATGAGCCTTCCTCCGGGTTGCACACACCGGAGACTGAGAAGGACATGGTGTAGAGACGTTTTGGCAAACGGATGACTACGGAAAGTTTACAACAGCAGATACGTCGTCATGTAGCATTCCGCATAATCGATTAGCGTTATGTATTAATGTAAACAAATTTTTCTTATGCATTTATTTAAGACAGCATTAGTTAATAGTTATTGTAAGTCTCGCTGTAGCTATCGTATGTTTCGCTGTTGATCCGCTGGGAGAAGAGATAATATTCTAAATTTCTGTTTTTCTTTTTAGTATAGGGTCAGCAGTGCCAATAGTAGTCATCTTCGACTGGCGTGGCAAAAAAAAAAAAAAAAAAGTTTAAAATTTCAATTAAAAAAACTATATGAATTTGAAATCTTTAAGTGATATTAATTTTTCTACTATAAGTATTTCAAATTTTGAACGTCAAACTAAACAAGTGCAGTCAAGCATGATGCTTCATGTGCTAAGGATTCCATATGTTAAGTTAAACATAACTATAATTTCCATTTACATAATATTAGTCAAAACAAATGCTGCAAAGCGGAAAAAACATATAATTTTTCATGCTTCTTTGAACTTTTCGCCAACTTTGAAAGTTTCATTAAGGAAATACAATCCGATAAATAGCAATCTTTCCAACAATATATCACATGCCACAAAAAAAATATTTTTTTCAAAACTTTTGAGCTTTTGGTGCTCCAATGGTCTAAATATGACGTTGTAAGATCGGCTATAATTTTCCTATAAAGCGATCCTTTGTGCATAATTTTGTGATAGGTTTTGGTTTCCTCTACTTTTTTACTGGAGCTATTGTGTATGTGAACAAAACGGTTTTGTTATTTTTGGGCCCAAAGGGGAATCCACATAATTTTTTAATCGTAATTTTTGGCTTTTACGAAAGAGCTTCTACGTTTTGTTTTATATTTTGAATTTCACTTTTATAGGTTTATCTGACAATGAGTTATAAATTTTTAAGTAATTAATTTATATCGAATTCAGATATCGCAATAAATATAATACCATGCGCAGTAATATGTCAAACAAGCTTATACAGTACACATCACTTAAAATTCAGAAACATATTTTCCGAAAATTTCATGTCAATATTATTATTCATAATTTCTAACATAAGAAAGAAAATAATTTTTAGAAATATAAAAAATAAACATGCTAATCACAGCGAAAAAATTAAATAGAAGTATATATAAACAAGTATGGTAAACGTATACATAACTGCTACTGTAACTTAATTATGCCACTGAAATCTACTTTAATAAAATATTACTGTCTGCATTATCAACGAAGCTTCTCGTAAACTTATTTTCAGTTAGCTTCCATTTTTAAATATTCCTTTAACTTTAGTTACTTGCTTTAATATCATTACCTGCAAACATATCAATAAATTATTAGTTTATTTATAAACATATGATCAATACGTTATATATTTTATAAAATATCAACTTTATGGTGGTTTATAATTTAAAATTTCTTTAAACTGTCGTTTTTTCGATTGGTAATCATAGTTTATCGTAACAATAAATTTCACAGTATAAAATGTGATGTGTAATATGTAAAAAAATAACTAAAACTCATTCTAATTTGTTATTCGAAATTCAGAATGCAATAAAACATTTATTTACTTTTGAAAAATCCTCTGCAATTATAACTTATTAATTATATTACAATGTACCAACTGATTGAATTTGTTACATATTTTACTTCCGTCTTAATATTTTTTCAACTTTTCACAATTTATAAAGAACATTCTTATGATTACTTAAATACGGTATATTACGAATGACCACCACTTTTTAATTTTTTCTATGATTGTTTATTTAAATAATCCATAATAACTTTCATAATAAAAACAAATTTAACATAAAAGATACACTAATATCACCGACGTATATAAGGGGGGGGGGGGGGTTGACCCCCCCATTGGCTCTCATAATATCACAAATTTTAGCCAATTTTACTAGTAACCATATGAAGTTTATAGTTATTCACAAGTATTCATAAATATACAATTAACGAACTAGGCTCATGTTGCACGTTGTCGGATAACAGCCTGTTTCCTTGTCTAATAGTGAGAGGAAAATACTGTTGACTGTTGTCCACAGCTGATGGACAACGTGTAACATGGCCTTCACCGTCGACAGTGTGTGGCGCGCCCGGCGAAAGCGATCAGTTTTCACAGTCGCGTGGCAACTTCGTTTTATACATATACGAATTTTACGTGTGCGTTTTAAAGAAAAATTCGCCTTCCAATTTTTAAATAATAAACTTAAATTAAATTAATATAAAGTTTGAAAAGTGATGAAGCGAACAAACCAGCAGTCTCTTCTTGGTGGTTATTTTTCGAAAAAACCACGTGACACGGAGTCGCATCAAGAAGAAGTGGCAAATGACGGCCCAGCGAATAAAACGGTTGATAAATCGAAAAGAGGTACGTTCTTTATTGTCTTAGTCATCTTTAAAAAGCAGTTTATGTTTCGAATTTTTTTATTTAATGATTTCTTTATAAAGCCCATGTTACACGTTGTCCGACAACAGCGTGTTTCCTTTTCTAATCGTGAGAGGGAAATACTGTTGGCTGTCGTCCGCTGTTGTCCGCGTTGCCGCAGACAACAAACCAATGTTGGTTAATAAGTTACACAATTTTTTATTTAACTAAGCATTAATAATACGCATTTAATGCACTAATATGTAAATAAAATTTGGTTAGTAATAGATCGATTTATTCTATTTCACAGATGGAGCGGATTTGTCCTCTCTTGGGTCCACTGCTTACGATATTGGAAGATTTGTTAATAGTGCTCCGAGTAATGATGAGGAAAAACTTAAGGCTTTAAAAGAGCCTTGGAGCCCACCAGATAATTTCAAATTTCCAACCTGCGGCAAGAGAAATCTTTCCTTTCAACGCCACTGGACTGCCAAACACTCATGGCTTGTCTATTCTAATGTGATGGAGGGTGCACTTTGCAAACTATGCGTTTTACTTGGAAAAGAGCGAGGCGGGCGTGGCTTGCAAAGTCTTGGAGCATTTGTCAGTAAACCATTCACTAACTGGAAAAATGGTTTAGATAGCTTTAACCAACATGCTAATACGAACTACCACAAATTTGCAGTAGAACAAGAAGCAAACTTTGTTAAGATTGCGGAAGGCAAATCCACTGATATTGTGGATAGTATGAATCTGGAAAGTCGTAGAAATGCTGATGACAACCGCGAGAGATTAAAAGCAATTGTAGAAACCATTATTTTATGCGGAAGACAGGAAATGGCCCTACGAGGAAGCCATGATTATGGAGAAATAGGAGTAGATGAACCTTCCCACAATGATGGCAATTTTAGAGCACTTCTTCGTTTCCGTGCTCGATCTCACTTACTTTCACAAAGTGTGCACAATAGAGCCATGTATACTTCATCGGGAATACAAAATGAAGTGATCGATCTATGCGGTAATGCCATCCAAACAGAAATACTGAAGAGGGTCAAGATGGCTGGGTTCTTTACCGTATTAGCAGATGAGACTCAAGACATATCTCGGCAAGAGCAACTAACACTATGTTTGCAATATGTTGATTGCTCGGGTCAAAAGTCAGTTATTCGGGAAGATTTCGTTGAATTTATTCACGTGGAAGATGTTTCAGCTCAAGCGTTGGCAACGACAATTTTAACACATCTGTTGTCTTATAACTTGAATATGGACAAATTTATTGGACAAGGCTTTGATGGCGCTGCGGTACTAAGTGGAAGATTGCGAGGTGTGAGAGCAATAATTACAGAGAAATACCCGAGAGCGCAATTCGTACACTGTGCAGCTCACGTCTTAAACTTAGTTTTAGCGCATTCATGTGAAATTCCCATGATTCGGAACTGTATGGGTACCATAAAAAGTGTTGTAAACTTCTTTAGACAATCTCCACTACGAGATAATCTTTTGAAGAAAATCGCCGATAAAATCAACTCAACATATTCAACACTTATCTCTCTCTGTGAGACGCGCTGGACTGAAAAGCATGCGGCAGTAGAACGATTTGCGCAAATGTTTCCCGTAATACGTGCAACGTTTGAAGCACTTCAAGAAGCTGTTAGCAGAGATGTCGCCACTCAGGCATTTCAATTGCAAACCGCTATAGAAAACAGCCAGTTCATTGTATCGCTGGTTATACTAAAAAAGATTTTCTCGTACACCGCAAACCTAAACAAGGCAATGCAAAAAGTCAATATCGATTTAACAAGGGTTTGTTGTTTTGCAAAAACTATAAAGGCAACTTTGCAAACCATTCGGAACGAAAGCCAATTCTCGGTTCTTTTCCAAGAAGCGAAGGAGATGAGTCTGAATGACATAGTTGTTCCAAGAACGGTCGGAAAGCAAACCCAGCGGAACAATGTACCAGGGGAAAGTGCTGAAATATATTACCGTCGAAATATATTTTACCCGTTTGTTGACCACGTTATTACAGAACTTGAGGTTCGTTTTAAACCACATGAAGGAACGATTCAAGGGATTCAAATGCTTTTGCCCGAAAAGACGAGCAAAGACCCTGAAACCCAAGAGAAATTGAAAAATATAGCAAAAGCGTTTCTTGGTGAAAATGAAGGGACAATATTCCTGTCGGAATATGAACTATGGCATAATCACTGGAAATCTGTAGAGGAAAAACCTGCCACTGTGGTAGATGCTATTGACTGTTGAGTTGTGATGCAGAGTTTTTTCCTTTGATAAAAAAGCTTCTAATCATATTGGCCACACTACCGGTATCCACTGCAACCCCGGAAAGAAGTTTTTCCACTCTAAAGAGAATAAAAACTTACATTAGAAACAGGATGGGCCATGAAAGAGTTACTGATCAAGCGATAAAACTGGATTCTGAAGAAATTGTAACTAAGTTGGCAATGAAACGTAAACGGCTCAATTTGGAACTTTGAATTGCATTTGTAAAATATTGATATATTAATATTTTACTTAATATAATAGATTATAACATACAATTATTATAATTGAATTGTTTTATTTCACATTGAAAAAAATTTTGGGTTTGAACCCCCCCCCCCCTTTCGGAAGCTATATATACGTCCGTGACTAATATAATTGCTATTTTACCTTATTTATTATAACACGATACTTACTATTAATTTTACCAATTTTTCGTATTACTTCAAAATGCTTTTTATTCAATACACTGTATACTTATTTCGCAAATTCACTATTTGGTATCACACTATTCTTAGTAGTGAGTTTAAAAATCTTATATTTTTATAACGTAAATAATCGCGGAAAAATACAATAAAATGATAAGATACAGAAATATCATCGAACATCAAAAATACAACGTTCTGATTGGGCGCGCTTTTCGGTAATTTTTTTTTTTTCCTTTCCCTTTTTTAAATTGTGTGTGCTGTTTGTAACTACTGTGGTCATTACAGCACACACAAGGGGAGGTTATTTAGATTTGTTGTGTTAGGCCACTCATTCTTACAAAGGCTATAATTCGAGTGATGTTTATTGATTCATTAGAGAGTATGCCCTCTATGTTTCCCAGCAAGTCCAGTTGTTTTCGTAATACCTTCATCTTTTGGCAGGTGAGCAGTATATGAGAAACTGTTGGTATGGTTATCTGACCGCACAGGGGACACATAGTCGGAGGCGGGGTTTTATCGATTATGTGTTTGTAGGAAATAGCGATATTTATTTGGACCGTGATCCAAGGAGGAATGTAGATTTTGGGACTGGCTGTTGACGACTGTACGGACATAATACCACATCTTTGCAGTTCTATCAGTAATTCTGGTAATGGGTCGTCGGGAAAGTTTGGTTCGAGGTGGTAATACTCCAACTTCAGGGGAAGGTTTCGTGTGTTGTTGAAGTGGTGGCACATACTTCGCAGTGTGAAGTATTTTCGGGATAAAAGGAGTGGAGGGCACCCGGATAGAACTCACATGCTGGTAGCTGGAGAGGTTCGATGCACTCCCAGAATGGTTCTTAATGCGGAGTGGTGGACAGGATCGAGGGATTTCAATAAGGATTTACTGGCTGAGGAGTACACCTGGCACCCGTAGTGGATTTTTGATAGGATTAGAGCTCTATATATATTGAAGAGGAATTTAGGATAGATATTACATCTTGAACTTGCTAGGTATTTCAATATGGGAATGGAATTGGTGCAGCTGTTTTAAGTTGGCGATGTGAGGCTTCCAGGTAAGGCTAGAATCAAAGGTTAGTCCAAGGAATTTGACAGTAGTTTTTTGGGGAAGAGAGGGGTTATTTAGGTTTAAGGATATACTGGGAGAGGTGCGGCGCCCCCTGCAAAAATCAACATATACAGATTTGCTCGCTGAGATGGCTAGGCCATTTTTCCACGACCAGCTCTGTATTTTATCGATGGTTTTTTGGAGGATTTTTTGAGCAATCGGAGGAAAATTTGAGGATATTGAGATGTTAAGATCATCGATGAACAGCCGGGTGGTTATGGGCGGCGAGATGCAATCGACTACATCATTGATATATATTATGAATAAGGTTGCACTTAGGGCAGAGCCTTGTGGCACATCATTCTCAGTTGGAATTGGTGCTGATAATGTTGTACCGATCTTAACCCGGATCGTTCGGTTGCTAAGAAAGCTAGCGATATAATTGCCCATATGGCCATTTATTCCGGCGGCTTTGAACTTTAGTAATAGTCCATGCCTCCATATGCGATCGAATGCTTTTTCAAGATCGAAAAAGATAGCATATGTATGTTGCTGGCGATGGAAGCCCATTAAAATTTGCCATTGCAGCGTTATTAGGTGGTCGTTTGTCGATCTCGCTTTACGCCCTCCGGCTTGGATAGGAGAGAGGATATTGTTTTGTTCAAGGATATAGAGGAGGCGCCTATTTACCATTTTCTCCATTATTTTGGATAGGAAATTCAAGAGGGAAATTGGGCGGTAACTTTCAGGACGGAATGGATCTTTATTTGGTTTAAGGGTAGGGACGATGTATGCCATTTTCCAGATTTGAGGAATATTGCCGGATAGCCATATTTGGTTATAGATGTTAAGAAGAAACTCTTTAGCGTGTGCTGGTAGATATTTGACCATGTACGGATGAACAGAGTTGGGGCCAGGTGAACTGCTGCGAGTATGAAATTTGAGTTGGAATTTTAGCTCAGCCATTGAAAATTTGGTGTTATAACCGTCCGTGGAGCTTTTTTAGATGAAAACTCGATGGGATAGACTTGGGAGGAGAACTCATTCTGGTAATACTGAGCGAAGATACCCGCAACATTGTTTGGGTCTGATACAACTGAGTCGTTATGGATTAAGGAGGTAGGGGGGTTGGATTGGTTCAGACCATTCATTGCTTTAATTTTTGCCCACGTCATTTTGTTAGATGTAGACTGGGCTATAGATTCCATAACGGATATGTACTGCGCTTTGGCGTGGAGCTTTTTGAATTCTATGAGGTCGGTAAGCAGTTTTGTAGATTTGTATTTTCTGAGGGCTCGTTTTCAGTTTCGTATCACTTCGGTGATTTCACTGTGCCACCAGGGTACTCGGCGAGGGCGGGGCAAGGGGGTAGATTTGGGGATCGCCGCTTCCGCTGCATTAAACATAGCCTCAAGAAGAATCTCGATGTTTTCTACTACAGAGGCCTTATTTTGGCGTGGGAGAGAGATCTTATCACGGAATGTTTCCCAGTTTGCTTTATGGAATAAGAAACGAGGGAATATTGATGTGGAGACGTTTGATATAGTATTTGTTGTATGTATTATGATAGGGAAGTGGTCGCTGAAGCACAAGTCAGGTAGTACTATTGATTCTAGTTTAGGATATAGGATGAGGGAAGAGAGTGCTAAATCGATAGTAGAGAACACATGGTATGAGAGGTTAAAATGAGTGTGTGTGGGTTGGGGAATAAGGCATAAATCAGTGTCTTAATGATTGTTCCATGCTTGTTTGTGTGTTTTGAACCCCATATCGGGGAATGGGCGTTGAAGTCACCTAATAGTATTATTGGTTTAGGGAGTTGTGTTATGATGGACTCAAGTTCCTGATAGTTATCCGTGCTGTTTGGGGGTAGATAGCAGTTGCATAGTGTAACTAGCGAATTATATAAAAGCGGAGTATGAATAGTGACGGCTACTATTTGTAAGGTGAAGTTGATGTGGATTGGGTGTGCGGGGATGGAGGTGTGGATCAGAGATATGACTCCTCCTTTCGCTCTCATGCCTTGAGTATTGTCACATCGAAAGAGATTATAATTTTTTACTTTTGGTTGGTGTTTTGGCTTGAGGTGCGATTCTTGTAGGCAAACAGCATAAGGATTATGTCGTGCAATTAGTTGCAGTAGTTCAGCGCGGTTGTTATTAAAGCCACGACAGTTCCACTGCATTAAACAGGATTTTCCAGCCATCTTGATTTTAATTAATTTTGAGTTACGTTACAGACTATGTAGGATTACATGGACTAGGGAGATTTATTAGTTTGTGTTGGACACATTGCCGTCACTATGAGTTCGCTCGTCTTCAGACGTCGTGATAGTCTGTTCCGATATTGTTTTCTTATGATTCGGGAGCAGCGACATTTTATGCCCCTGCCAGTGAGATACGATTTAACTGCTGCTAGCATATATATATTAGCTCGTCGTATCTCCTTGTATAACTAGCTGCATAGGTGATGTACTTTGGGTTTGTTGCTATTGTTTGGATAAATGTTCTGAATTCATCAAATCTCATCATAAAAGTTGGTTGTTCGATGTTGAAAAGATGTTTGGCTTTTTCAGTTACATCTCCTGGTTCTCGTATTGGCTGATCGTCATGACCCTCAGTTGCTACCAGCTCTTCCTTCTTGTCTGGCTGATTAATGCGAAGGGTTGGTCGTTTGGGTAGCGGCCGCGATGAGAACGTCGCTGGTTTCGGATCAGCAACTGCTTCTGGGGTCTTGGGATGGGGCCGTTTCAGGGAACTAATATCTGTATCCATTTCTGTTTCCGGCTGCTCAACTGTGGTGTTTGTATTTATGTTATCTGGATGTGTGATTTCCGACGTTAAGGGGGAAGGATGAGGTTCTTTTTGTTCTGGCTCGGGCAGATCGCTATTTTGGTCCGTAGTCGGTTGTTGAGGTCGGCAAGTGGCGTCTGTGTGACTGGACTGACTCTCTTGTTGTCTGTTAAACGGTTGATTCTCTTTTCTGCAGTTTGGGCAAATGTGGTCTTTTCGGTAATTAATTCGCTCGTCAACAATAATAAAATGTCATCTCACGCCGGAAAAATATGTAGTAGCTCCAGATCTGGCACAAACGTGTAATCACGGCACTATAAAAACTAACGTGAAGTACATGATGTGACTTCAGCGTGAACACGACAACACATTACAACTCCATGTAAAATTCGAGTACTACATTTTTCGTTATCATGTGAATCGTTATCACGTGATATATTTTTTGTTTACTTGTTACATCGCATTGTTTAGCAACAGTAGAATTGAACACAGATTAGTGAAATATAGATACACTACTGATAACACAGTGTAAGGCTGCTTTCGCACCAAATCCGTCGAGTCGCGTCGGACGGTATTTGATTCGACCGATTCAATTTATGTTGATTTTAAATGCGCAGTGCAAATGTGCTTTCGCACTAAGAGCGTCGAGTCCAGTCTCGTTTTCATCCGTCCGAGAGCGTTCGAGTCAGGACTCGTGTGGATTCAACCGGTTGGGTTTTTGCGAGTTTTCTCGAGTCATTTCTTTGTTTACAATTTGTTTTTTCATTGTATACATTTTGTTTCCTTTTTTTTTTTTTTTTTTGGTTTAAACTTTGATTTGACTTTGTTCATAATGGATGTGGAAAAACTGATTGTTCTTGTTCAAGGGAAAGACGCAATTTATAATTTAATAAATCCTAAACATAAGAATAAGGATTATATCTCTAGTGTATGGAACGAAATTGCAGAAGAATTAGGAACTACAGGTAAACTAACTTTTGTACATTATTCTTATGATTTCAGGCAATACACTTCTTAGCAATTTTTAGGTAATTGTTATTTCTCAATTTAGCATATGTGTTACACTCAATTTATGAAATTTCCGGTTTTGTGGAATAAATACAAGCTCTGCTGAATTTATGGAATGGGGAAATCTTTGCGCTTATTTTTTGAAATGAACAGCATTATTGTTGCGTATTTCGTGAAAGGGACAAGCAATATAGCATTAAATATTTAAATTTTCTATAATACGAATTAATTGCCCTACTATTGCTAAAATAAAACGTTTTCTAATATAAATTGTACATCTTTTTCGTATTTCTTAATTTATTTACATATATATATGTATATATATATTTGCATTGTACATTTGTATATTATTATTAAAATGATATTGTAAATATTGTCCCAGTTTTTACGTAATCCTTAAATTTGGTAAAACTTGTGTGTATTGTATGTGTGTAAATTATTGATAAATTTATTTATAATAGTTATATAAGCTAAACAACAAAAATAAAAAATTAAAATATTATATCTCATTCTAAATTAGTTTCATTTTGCCAAGGAATAGAACCTTCTGCAGAAAGAAAGTAATTCTTTAATGTATCTCTCATTTTTATAGCTTCTTCGCTACCCCTGTGACTTGTTGTATTAGCTAAAGGCAGAGGACTCTGCAGATGTATATTTCCTTCTAAAAGTATCTGTTCTAAATTATTTTCACTTTTATTTTGCCTGATATAGTTCTGTAGTACACATGCGCTTCTAATTGAAGCGGCAGCTAACTCAACGTTAGTAATAATTGGTTTTTGAAAAATACCAAATTTTTTGGTTAATATGCTAAAAGCACGCAACGAGCAGTTGATAGTCTATAATTAAAAATTTCTTTTAGAATGGTCTGGTTGCCTTCGCTCATATAGTCTCATTAAATTAGTTCGCAATGGAAATGCTTCGACGCCTACTAAATAAAATGGCATTACAATATTTGTATTTGAAATTTTTCGAGAATGAGGTATATTTAATTCATTTGAGATAAAAGCTTTCCCCATTGATGATTCAGAAAAAATGCTACTGTCATTATGTCGGCCATACGCGCCGACATCTATCAAAATAAAATTACAGTTAGCATCTGCAACAGCCATTAGAACTATTGAGTGAAAATGTTTATAATTGAAATATTGTGAACCCGCAAGAGGTGGACATTTAATTGCGCAATGTTTTCCATCAATACTTCCAATGCAGTGAGGTATATGACAAATGTCATAAAATGATTTAGAAATTTCATTTCATTTCCCTGCTGTTGGTACAGGCATATAAAGCGGTTCCAAAATTTTCCAAATTGCATTATTCACGTCTGTAATAATATCATGGATTGTACTAATTCCAACTCGAAAAGTATAACTCAATGATGTACATGATTCTCCTGTAGCCAAGTATCTATATGGAAATAAGAAACAAATGTCGTGGTAAAGCTGATGACAATTTATACGTTAAATTAATATTTACTTATACTTTGATTACAAATACAAAATACATATAAACGTATTATTAACAATGATTTAAAAATTTATAATTAGTTAATTCGATAACTTAAATTACTAATTTTAATTAAATTCACACTTTCTGTCTGTTTCAGATACAGAAGCTGGGGAGAAGTGGCACAATTTAAGGGAGAAAAACGGAAGTCCAAGTGGCGTTAAATCTGGATCTGCAGCAGAAAATGCAAAAATAACTTGACCTTATTTTCACATGACGTCATTCTTAGATGATAGTCTACAGTTTAAACAAACTGTGGGAAATGTGCCCGAAACCGATATTGTTATTTGTGCAGAAACAAATGACGAAAATGAAATTGTAGAAATACAATCTCTGTCCGCCGACTACAACGTATTTTTAGAAGAAATTCAGAGTGATGTAGAAACAAAGAGTTCGGTAAAGAAAAGGAAATCCAACACAGAAACCGAAAACGAGATTGACCGATTATATTTAGAACAACTACAAAAAATGAATTCTTCAGATTTCAATGATCCAGATCTTAGTTTCTTTCCAAGTTTACTGCCAGATATCAAAAAACTGGGGACAATTCAAAGCATCGAATTCAAAATGGAAGTTTTGCAATTATTGAAGGAAAAGTTAACGGCCTCAATGTTGGAGAAATGATAATATATATCAAAATTGATTAACAATAAGTTTTATAATGATAATTTTTATAAAAATGCTGTCATTTTTAACAATTTATTTTAAATATACCTTAAAAAAAACACTATTCGTTCTTCCGCTTTCCAGTAATTTGTATTTTGTTTAACTACTTCTTTCTGTAACATATTTGTTAATGTTACAAAACTATTTATACTCATTCGAAATTAATTAAAAAATTTCACTTCATCTTCTAATAAATCTGAGGATAAATGCGAAAATGAACCAAATTTGGCTCTCTTCAAGTTGATAGGATGAACCCATAATCTCTCTTGGTTTTTCCGTTTTTTACGAATAAGTCGTCGTAGAATTATAAACTTAACCTTATCTATATCCATATTTTCTAAAACTAATACTTATTAATAACTTATATTTATTTATATATTTTAAATATAACATCCTTCTAAAATACAAATTAGTCGACTCGCGTCAAGGACTCGCCCGGTGTGAAACACTATGATTGGCTCGACTCGATTGGCTCGTAACTTAACATTTTTTTATTAGGATAGAATTTTGTAAATATCTTTGAAATAGTAAATTAAAATTTTCAAAACAAAAAAAGCAATATTTTCATTCAGTATGAAATAATTTAATCACAAATGAACATTAATTTTTTTAAAATTGTTAGCAAATAATCACATTAATTATTCTAAAACTATGCCTTCATTTATAAATTAAATTATTAATTAAATTATTCGCTTTTGGATTTAGCCATCCATTGTTCCGAGTAAATTTGAAATATTTTAAGATCAATAAAGTGGGAAAAATAGTTCAAAAAGTTTGAACTATTTTAAAAACAATTAATTTGAATTATTTTTAAAAAAATTAATATTTTTAATTAATTTACAATGAAATATGAAATAAACTGGGACGAACTATACAGTAAGTCAGACGAACTAAAAAGTAGTGACAACGAACGTATTATTGTGAACTGTAAAGAGGCAGAATGAACTGGGGGCATTAATATAAACTATTACTGAAATTTTAAAGAACAATATAAAAAATTCGAAAAATTAAAAGAAAGTAATATAGAATTAAATAAAAAGTTTGGCGAACAGAATGTAGAATTCGATGAAATAAATCAGAATATTAACGATAAGATCTTAAAAGTAACTAATAAAGAAGTCCTCAAAAGAATCAATAAACGCCCGGAATTATTACATTTGATTAAGGAAAGTAAACTACGTTATCTAGGCCACATCATGAGAGGCCAAAAATATGAGATTTTACGCCTCATTATGGAAGGAAAGCTTTTGGGCAAAAGATCAAAAGGGCGCCCACAAAATTCGTGGACAAATGACTTTCATCGTTGGTTCCGCTGTTCACCCATTGAAATGTTCAGATCTGCCATGTCTAGAAAAGACATTGCCGTGTTGATCGCCAACCTTCGTAACGGAGACGGCGGATGAAGAAGAAGATTAACGATAAATTTAATAATTTCCGAACCGAAATAGAACAAATAGTCAACAATAAGGTTGGAGAAGTAGAAGAGTACATTGAAGAAGAAAAGAAGAGTCTTGAGAAAGAGAGAAAAACGGATCGCGCCGAGATAAAGAAGTTAGCGAAAGAAATAGAGAAGGAAAAGAAGGATAGAAAGAAAGAACGTACGGAAGAAGGAAAAAAATTGAAGGAAATAGAAAAGGGACTAAATAGTTGTGATATAAAAATAAATGAAGAATTGCCTGAAAGGTTAAGAGAAATGGAGGGAAAATTATGCAATCGTGTAAAAGAAGTCGAACAGATGTGGAAGGAATTTAAACAAAATTATGAGAAAAGAAATCAACAGCAAGGGATAGTAGAGAGTTTGCCCAACGGATAGAGGAAGTAGAACATCGATGTTTAACAAAGCTTGAGGATGTTGAAACAAATACAGACATGAGAATTAACCAATTAACCGAACGAATTGATGAGTTACAGAAAGAAATATGGAAAATGGGGAAACATAACTCGAATGTAAAATCTCGAGAAGAAAAATTCCATGAAATATTTTAATAGAGGCGATGAAGAAAATTGTTCCGTATGAAGGAAATAATGAAAAGTTACATTTTATGGAATTTATACAAAACCTGGAAGGAAAATTTAATGAATGGAATGTCCCACAGGAGTTACGCGTCGAAATAACTATTAATAACCTCCAAGGGGAAAAGATTAGTTGGTTAAAATCTAATTTTAAAAAATGTACCATGTTCGAAGAATTAAAAATCAAATTAAAAGAAAAATGTTGGAGTAAGGATGAACAAAACCGAAGAAGAGGGGAATTCTTTTCCATGAAAAAATATCTAAGTCCCCTTAGGAATCTAGAAAGATTTATATTGACGTGGATAAATAAATTAGAATACCTCGACATTATTCTGGTAACGGATATGGAATTTATTACGGTCATTAGAAATAGTTTGCCGAGAGAGTTAAAATGGATGACGAAATGCCGGAATGTTCAGACAAAGGAAGAATTAGTTGAGGTATTAAAAGAAGAAATGAAGGAAGAAGGAATAAATGAAGGAATTCAATCAAGAGAGATTAATTCAGAAAATTATCAAATAACAAAAAACGAGATGCCTAACTACCCAATTAATGATAATAATTACCGGAAAAATCAACTATACCAGATAGCAGTAAATCAAGAGGCGAGACCGATATTTAATGGTTATCAGCTGCTGCTAGACGACTCGCAGCTAGTTAGGTTCGCGAAAGAAACGATGAGGATATTTCCAAGATTTATTAAGGGAGCATATACCACCGGTTATTGTAGAGGCGGGCAGACAATAAGTGAATTGACCAGTGCAGTTAAAGCAGACGAATATACTTTAACGAAGAAAGTTATGATCATGATTCGGACGAACGATCTTCGGATGGGAGCCCTCGCCAAGAAAATGGAACAGGATCTTCAGGAATTGGTTGGTACGCTAAAAGAGAAGGGAGTAGAGCAAATTATTTTATTAACGATACCGCCGATATACAAATATGAAAAAAATCATGATCATTGGGAAACATTAAATCAATATAAATAGACTTTGGTCAAGAAGTAAATACGATCGTGTCTTCCTTCACCAATCAAATAAAGCAATGTGCCGAGAAAGCCATACCCAGAACGAAGCCTCTCCCAAAATTTCGAACTCCAGTACCATGGTGGTCAGATAAGTGTTCTGAAGCTATAAAAAACAGGAGAAAAGCCCTCAAGCTACTTAAACAAAATCCAACCCTAAAAAATCACATTTCCTTTCAGCACGCACGTGCAAAAACCAGGTGGATACTCAAACAAGAAAAAAGGAAATCTTGGGCGGACTACATATCAACGATAACGTGCAAAACACCAGTTACACAGCTATGGGGCAAAATCAGATCAATCAATAAAATACATTATCCTGGTGTACCTAGTTCTATATTAGCAAACGACCAACTGCACACAGAAGCCGCGCAAATAGCAGAGGTTTTTGCGGAACTTTTCGAAAATATATCCAGTGACAAGGAGCAGCCGCCGTCTTCAATAGAAATCAAAAACAAGATCGAGAATGTCCAATTCAACTTTTCCTCTCCAAATAATGAGGTTTATAATAGGAATATTAACAAAACGGAATTACACAATGCGATTAGTCTAATGAAAATATCTGCGCCCGGACCCGACGAATTTAACATTCTTTTCCTAAAGCACGCTCCAGACTGTGTCTACGACAAGTTACTTTTAATCTTCAACCGTATCTGGCACACCCATACCTTCCCTCAACAATGGCGAGAATCCATAATTGTCCCGATTCAAAAACCTAATAAAAATCCAACACATCCGGATAACTATCGCCCAATATCATTAACATCAGTACTCTGCAAATTATTTGAAAAAATTATCAACCATCGCTTAATATGGGAACTGGAGAACAGAAACCTGCTATCACCAACACAATACGGATTTAGACCATCTTGCTCGACACTAGATCAGTTGAACCTTCTTCAGACTAAAATACAAGAGAGCTTTACCCGACGTATGCACTTGTTGGCAGTATTTTTCGATATCACGAAGGCCTTTGACCGTATATGGAGATGCAAAGTCCTGGTCAGCTTACACAAATGGGGATTCAAAGGAAGAATCATGCACTTCATCCAAAATTTCTTATCGTCCCGTTATTTTCGAGTTCGTATAGGCTCATCACTATCATCATCCAAAAAGCTGACAAATGGCGTCCCTCAAGGATCCGTGATTAGTCCGACACTGTTTATCGTTGCAATTAACGAACTAATCTCAAGTATACCATCGCCTGTGAGCGCTACACTATTCGCGGATGACTTTTCGATATCCATCAGCTGTGATAACCTAGAAGCTGGAAAGCGAATACTACAAACCTCAGTGAACCGAGCGCAACAGTGGGCCTCCCAAAATGGCCTGGAGTTCTCACCTTCAAAAACTGAATGCATCCACTTTTGTCGGCTACGAACATGCAATAAAGAATTATGCCTTACACTTGACAACAATGCTATACCGCAATCTCGCACGGTGACTCACCTAGGAATAATCTTCGACGATACTCTCTCGTGGAAACAACACATCCAGTACCTAAAACGGACATGTCAAAGGAAAATGAATATAATAAGAAAACTCTCGCATACATCCTATGGAGCGGACAGAACAACATTGCTGAAAATTTATCGAACCCTTATACGGTCGTCGCTAGATTACGGAGTCCCCATATATGGCACAGCGAACCCCTCCATCTTAGCCACACTGGACCCAGTGCATCACACCGCACTTAGGATAGCGTTGGGAGCTTTTTACACGAGTCCGACCATGAGTATCCTCTGTGAAGCTAATGAATGGCCGTTGAATCTCCGTCGGGAATTTCTTATGTTAAAATTTTCCGTCCATCTCCAGTGCAGACATAATTCATTCCGGTCATGCGAAACTAATTCAACGCGAAACCGTCCCCACGCAACGGGACTCCTCCATCAAATAATCTACTCGATTAGATCGAAACGTCAAATTGATGTTCCAGGAAATATTGTACAATACAAAGTACATCTTTTGCCACCGGCGGTCCTGGCAAATATCTTCACGGATGTCTCTCTTACAAAACATAACAAAGACTCCGCACAAATAATCTCCAAAGCATATGCACAACTGTTACTATCCTATGCATCCTTTAAAAAATTCTACACAGATGCGTCCAAAACGAAAGAAGGAACAGGATGCTCGGTAGTACACGAAGGCGACGCTATCAGATATACTGTACCGCATGTCTTTTCCGTTCTGTCAGCGGAACTAATGGCATTAAAGTTAGCTGTGCAGCAAGCGACAGATCTGCAATACACCAAGACCGTCATCTTCACAGACTCACTCGCAGCGATACAAAGTATCAACGCCCAGCAGCCAACAAAAACAAAACACCATCCCATAAGTCAAGATATCCACGCTGCCGTCTACGGATCCAATTTGAGTGTAACCTTCTGCTGGATACCAAGTCATACTGATATCATGTACAACGACTTAGCTGACCAGGCAGCAAAGCAGGCAACAACCATGTTTCCAATTCCAGCCGTCCCTATTCCAGCAAAGGATGCCATCCATTATCTAAGACATCAGTTCCGAGACACGTGGAAGCAGATCTGGATCGATACACCGACCACAAATAAGCTACGAAGCATAAAGGCAGACATACTTCCTTGGAAAACGTCGATTCAACCATCGCGTCGTGAAGAAGTAGTTTTGGCCCGGCTCCGCATCGGACATACAACTCTCACTCACAAGCATATTCTAGATCGGAAAGATGCTCCGCTATGCTGCTATTGCGGCCAGCAACCAATAACGGTTGTCCATGTCCTCCATGAATGTTCCGTCTTTCAGTCCTATCGTATGAATTGGCCCTCTACGTTCTCATCCACCATCTCTGATAATCCTAAAATGATCGATCAAACTTTCCAATTCCTCAAACGTACTAAACTTTTTCCCCTAATATAAATTTTACAACCGGTGTCTCTGGCCATAGTAGCAGTACATGGCACCGTAAAAAAAAAAAAAAAAAAAAAAAAAAAAATCAATATAATAATTATATTACGTCATTACAAACGGGGAACATCGAAACCATAAATTTTGCAACGAAATTAATTAAAGAGAGAAGTGATGGGTCTCTGCCAACCATTATGTGGGATCATTACGAGGAATTTATTGGAAGGGACCAACGGATAGATCGATTGCATCTCAATCGAAAAGGATTCTTACTACTCGAACAAGTTCGTAAAAGCCATTTTCGAGACCGCCACGAGTAACTTGGTCCGGGTCTCTCGAGAAAGGCGAAGTCGGATGTGGAATAGAAAGTAATAAAAAAATTAGAGATTGGAGATACATTGTTACGGGAGGAATCGTTTGAGGAACAGCAGAGGGAGGTTCTACGGCCGATTATTAAAGTAAAGTTGTTTAACCGAGAATATGAAACTTTGTTAGATTCGGGGTCCGATATAACCGCAATGTCTAAAGAAACCCGGCAAGAAATTATGAAACAATATAAGAGGACCGGGTTGCCGCAACTGCCGGTCAGTAAATTAAACATGGTAACCCCGCCTGTAATAAAATTACGTATAAAATTAATACCCAAAATAGAATTGCCGATAAATATTAGGGATGAAATGGTTTTAAATATTAAAAATAAATACACATTTAAACGGAAAAATCAGCATAGTACGATCGATTTAACACTCATTACAAACAATATTGCACAAGTAATTAGTGATTGGAAGGTATCTCATGAAATTAACCACAGCGATCATAGTTATATATTATTTAATTTTCAACCAATATATAAAAGTAATAAAGAATACGTGAAAGCAATAAATTATCATAAATTAGAGAAAAATATAACTAAATTTTCATATAAATTAGATTTAAAAGTTTCGTGTAATTCGGTAAATGCTATAGAAAATTGGTTAGAGGAATTTCAGCGGTATGTAAATACTGTATTACAGCACTCATACATAAATAAAGAAAAATCAACTGTCTACTGGTGGAATGCAAACCTACAAAACCTAAAATTTAACGTTAATAAACTATATAGGAAATATCGAAACTGTAAGAACGTAAATTTAAAAACGGTACATTACAATAAATACAAGAATAAATTTAAAAAATATAAGTATGAAATTAAAGTAGCTAAAATGCAAGCCTGGAGAAAACTAATAAGTGATAAATCGGTATTTGGATTAAAGTATAAAATATTAATAAGTAAATATAAAGATGTTAACATACCCACATTAGATAAGTACGCCTACTCTGACAGCGATAAAGTAAAACTACTAAGTTCTAAATTATATTTAAAATCTAAACCGTTCAAAGTGAAAATAATAAATAATGAGTTCGTAAATTATGTTCAAAAAGACGAAATCAGCACGATTATTAAGAATCTTAAAAACAAAATATCAACAGGAGTGGATGAAATTTCAAACGGTTTTTTAAAGAAGTTCAATATTAAATATCCTGATGTAATAGCGAAATTAATTAATTTATTGTTTTATTATAATTATTTCCCGGAAAGGTGGAAAATAATGAGGACGGTGATTCTACCTAAAATCAGTAAAGACCCAAAATTGTCTAGCTCGTACAGAGCAATTTCATTAATATCAAACTTCAGTAAAATATACGAAAAATGTTTACTTAACAAATTACAAGATTTCGCAAACAAAAAGAATATAATTAATAAAAACCAATTTGGTGCATTAAAAGGCAGATCATCGGAATTAGCAATATGTAATATTATTCAAACCATAAAGAGTTTTAAAAAGAAATCATTAAAATGCTGTCTAATCACACTGGACGTAACGAAGGCTTTTGATAGCCTGGACCTAAATAAACTTATTGAATTATTAAAGAAATTAGAATTAGATAATGGATTGTTAAATATTTTAAATCATTATTTCAATAATAGACACACTATGATACATATAAACAGTTCATCCTGTAAAAAAAAAATTGTTATGGGTTTACCCCAAGGGTCAGTGTTAGGACCATACCTTTGGAACATCATTGTTTCACAAATGTACAACTTAATACTATCAAACGATATACAAATAATTACATTCGTAGATGATATTGCCATTCTCATTGCAGATAAAAACGAAACAATGGTGGAAAATAAAATATATAAAGTCTACACTAAAATTCAAACATGGCTCACGGAATTTAATCTTGAAATAAACGAAAATAAATCAAACTATATTCTTTTTAACAGTAAAATTAATAAAAAACCACTTAACCTAATGCAGTTCGGATTAAATATCAAATATGCAACGCAAATCAAATATTTAGGTGTTATTATAGACAATAATTTAAAATTTTATAATCATTTTAATAATGTAAGAAATAAAATTAACAAATTCTTGCCAATTTTCAATAAACTTTTCAATAATAGTAATCGAATAAATTATAAAAAGGGTATTATATTGTATAAATGTATAATAGTACCAAATATTATTTATGGTAGTATTATTTATTTAGATATGCTAGGGACTAACAGATTTCAAAATATAATTAAAAGCTTTCAAAGAGAGATTGCAATTAAACTGATTAAAGCGTATAGAACTACCAGCTATATGGCCGCAATAGTTATCGCAGGCATATTACCTATCGAATACGAACTGCATAAACATATAAATGTATTTTTAATAAAAAATAAAGTTGAGATTAACCATAGATTTAGTAATGTTAGATATAATTTTCCTTATTATAAATATGAAAATAAATTGTTAAAAGAAAAACAATTTAAGAAAATCTTAAATGAACACTACATTAATAAATATCAGGAGATATGGAATAACTATAATGGACTAGCTAGACATTTTTTTCCCAATATCATAGACAGAATGAATAATAATGACTTTGTACCAAATTTTTTTAACGTGCAGTTCATATCCGGACACGGTAATTTTGGAATTTATTTATATAAATTTAAAATTACAGACAATGAAAACTGTAAAAGATGTAATTTCACAGATAATGTAGGACATATATTAAATGGCTGTAATCACAATAATAAGATTTTTAACAACTTATACGCAACAGATTTAGTTACAAACCTCTTTAATGAATTTAATAAATTTACTGTTGAAGAAATTACACACCGAAAGCAAAACTTGATAAATTAGTATTAAGTATTTATAATAAGAAATAATCAGTACACGATTGTAAAATGGGATCGCAGGCAACCAAAAACTTAATTGGATGGGGCCTGTTGTGAACATTATAGTAATAAGTAAAATTGTAATATTATTAAAAATAAATGACCTCGCCCAAAGTATTGGGAATGAGAAGAAAAAAAAAAAAAAAAAAAAAAATGGTTTGGATTCACACATATGTAATTAATAAATTAAATGTCCCACTTGTAATAGGTAATGATTTTTTTCATAAATTTCGAGTAAAATTGTGTTTCGGGAACGATGTAATGAAATGGGAAAATGAAAAGAGGAATAAAATACAAACGAAATTCTCAGGGAAAACTAAAGAAACCCTAGAAATAAGTATGATAGAGAGTAAGAACGAAATTAAAAAGTTTAATAGAAACGAGTATTCCAACATCGGAATCGGTATAGAATTGGTAGAGGAAAAAGTTTCTGATAAAGTAGAGAAGAGCCAATTAAACAACGAAAGGAAAAGAGAAATGAGAGAAATGCTCCTTAAGACATAAAGTATTATTTGAGGAACGGCTGGGTTGTTGCAATCAATATGAATATGAAATATAACTGAAAACAGCGGAAGCGATTGTATGTAATTGGATTTACCCAATACCTGAAAGTAGGCGATATGGGGTAGAAAAAGAAATTGAGGCGATGTTGAAAGCGGGAATTATTGAAACATCGACTTCGCCTTATCGGCACCCAATCGTGGCGGTTACTAAGAAAAATGAGGATATCAGAATCTGTCTAGATGCTAGGTATATCAATAAAAATATTTTAAAAGAACATGAGGCGCCGATACCAATCCATCAACTGCTCACGAGGTTTAAATCAGTGCAATATATACCATCGATCGATTTGGTACAAAGTTTCTTACAAATTTCCTTGAAGTTAGAGTCGAGGAAATACACCGCGTTTACATTCGAAGGGAGGTGTTACGAATATACTAGAGTCCCATTCGGACTTATAAATTCGGGAGCCTCATTTGTGAGAGCAATGAGGAAAATCCTAGATGACTGTTCGGAATACACGTTATCATATTGTAATGTGTATATTACATGAATAATAAATATAATAAACAAATTGGTAATTAACATAGAATTTAAGGCGAGCGTGAGTGTAAATGTGTGTGTAGTTCGGCGAATGATCGGGGATGATGATGCCTGGAGTGATGTTACGTCACGTCTGACGTAACGGAAATAGTACTGGAGGAAACGCCGTCCGACGGTGGAGGGGACTTCGATTTGGTTGGGAGATCGGAAATATGTTCACGAGTAATCAGTCAGATTTTGGAGTCGGAAAAAGACAGTTAAAATAAAGGCTGAGTGGGAGTCCGCGCCGGTGGCCCGCTACATTGGCCAGACGCTTTCCGTTATTGTATTCGGCCGTATAAAATTATAATCATTTTATCGCGTTTATTCGAAAAAGTATCAATGAATTAATTTGGTTAAAATAAAACGAAAGAAAAGATTCGAATACCAGAAGTCCTACGTCAGGAAAATAGATAAACAGGATCAACGAAGAGGAACAACGAATCAGCATCACCAGGCCCGTGCTCAGAATTTTGGAGGGGGGGGTGAAAATTTTCTTTGCATATTTATTTTATAATACATTTTTCACTAATATTCCTACTATTAATAATTTCCATCATTTTGATTTATATATTAATAATTTACGTAAATGAATTACCCCGTATATGAACATTAATAAAAATTACACATGTTATTGATTATACTCGTAATAAAAAAATTTTTGCATAAAATATTAATGAAGTACCTAAAAATATGGAGCATATTTTTTCTTTTTTCTTTTAAAAGTAGGTAAAAACACCCTAAAAAACCATCAATATTTATTTTATTTATTTTAAATTTGTGATTTTTTTCAGACTTTTTTGTATTCACAATAACTATTTCAGTTCTCATGGGGGGCGGGGTCCTCGAAAGATCTATGTACGAGTTGGTAATAAATAACTAAATCATAATTAACATTCTTGTGTGCGTGAATAAAAAATAAATAAATAAATAAATAAAAATATATATATAAAAAAATAATAAATTAAATAAAAAATAATAATAATATTAATAATTATTATTATGATTAGAAATTATATTAATTAATAAAAATAATACTAATAAATATCATATTAAAAGCGATAATCATCATAATAACAGTGTAATAAAATAGGTCCGCGGGAATAAAACTCGCGGTGGTATCCCTGATATAAGAATAAAAAAGTCAAATAAGATATACACGCTTCAATATATAGATGACCTATTAGTATTTTCCAAGAGTGAGGAAGAATACATTAAACAGCTGGACAATATTTTTAATAAATTAAAAGCAGCAAATATGACGGTGAACCTAACGAAAACAGAAATAGCAATCGAAAAAATTAAAAACTTTCCGTCACCAAGAAATCGGAAGGAGGTGCAGCGATTTATGGGGTTGGCAAATTTTTATCGAAAATTCATTAGCGACTATGCTCATTTTTTAGAACCAGTGGGAAAATCAGAGAATTTTGAATGGAAAGAGATAACGGAAAAATCATTTAAAAATTTTAAAGAGAAATTGTCGGAGAGTGCAAGGCTTCAACCGCCCGACTATACAAAACCATTTTACATGTCCTGTGACGCATCAGGTATAGCGATGGGAGTACAATTATACCAATACAAAGAGGGAACTCCCTATCCGATTATGTTTATTAGCCGAATCTTAAATAAATACGAAAGAAAATACGGGATTACCGAAAAAGAATTATTAAGTATTGTATATGATTGTCAAAAATTTTTAATTATTATACACGGGTACAAAACCGTCGTCGCGACGGACCACCAATGTTTAAAATTCCTTTAAGAATCGAAATGGACCAACGAAAGGCTGGTCCGTTGGTCATTATATTTGCAACAATATTCGTTGGAGGTGAATTCTATTAAGGGAGAAAAGAATACTGCCGCCGATGGTTTGTCATGAGTGTATGAGGAGAATGAAGGAGAGAACGAGAAATACCTGAGAATTAATCAACTATCTATTAACAAAGAGGCAGGATTTAAAAATTTGTTAAAGAATATAGTTAAAGATTAAAGCGAAGACAAGGCATGGGGAAAAGTAAAAGGAAAATTAGAAAAAAAGGAAAACACTGCAAGAATTTTATAAAGTCCACAAGGAAATCTTATTTGTAAAAACAAGACAGGAAGGAGAATGGAAGCTATGTCTCCCGGAAAATTTATTAATTCCTATTATTTGGGAAATTATTTCGGTCATCCGGGAATAAAAAGACCGATAGCTCTGATAAGTGAAGACTGTGTGGCAAAGGGCTTAAATAAACAAGTTCGAAATCAAATAAAAAATTTTCAGTTATGTAAAAAAGTTAAACCGATGAATGAACGGAATAAGTCCAAGATGAAAGTGATTTTAAGGGGTAAATAATATAAATTGTAACTAATTCAGGTGTAAATAGTTTATCTTGAGAGATAATAATTAGGCGTAATATGTAAATAGGTAGACTACTAGGTTTGTAGAGATTAGCGGGAATAGAAAAATTAGAAGCGTATATAGAGTTTTTGTTGGTTGAAACGTCAACCAGAGCAATAAAGTTATTAATATAAGTAGCCATGGGCGTTGCCAGCGGGGGGCAGGGGGCAGCTGCCCCCCGCCCCGGAGCCTTGAAGCTTTTTAATCAACTGGCCATAGTGAGTATTCATAGACGCGTAATAATGAATAATTTGCCAGAAACCCACGAAAATTATGTTTTTTAATAAAATATTAAGCCTTTACAACTTATAAATTTTATTTTTTCTATAACTCATATCCTTTTTCTATCATCTTGCCCCCGCTGGCGGCTGGCAACTCATCTTGCCCCCCCCCCCGGCCAAACGTCTGGTGACGCCCTTGTAGGTAGCCAGAGGAAGAAATAAATAACGAGTAATTATAAAATAAAATAATGTCGTAAAGAGGCGATCGTGTATAAAGGTTATGTTAAAGTTTAAGAAAAAAGGAGCGGAAAATACCGTCTCATGCCGTCACAAGAAATGGGATTTTTTTTTTTTTTTTTTTTTTTGTTTAATCTATCAGTTGTGTCTATGAATAGTTCAGGAATGTTGGTGTGTATAATATATCGTAAAATGCATTTAGGCGATTTTGATGGAGGAGAAAATGGCGAAGGGCCATATAGGCGAAAGAGTCACGTTACGCATTATGTTGATCCGGCGGTCTGGTTTTGCGAGCCAAGTAAAATGATATGTTCACATCGGCAACCGAGCGAGACGCGTTTTACGAACACAACGATCGACATTCCATTTCGGCGATGATTTTTAAAATTTATACAATTCAGTCTCATTTATGAAGAATATGTGCACATAAGCTTTTTAGGATTCCCCGTACACACATATAATGTACGGAATCCTAATAAGGTTCAGAAATGACGAAAATATCAAATAAAAATCAATAACTTACGAACGGTTTGACTTACAAACTTCAAATTTGGAACATAAATTACAATTAAAATTCTCTTTAAAATGATCTATAATTTCAGAATGACCGATTACTCTAGACGGCAAAAAACCGTCAAGAATATATAATATGGTATTTAAAACTACCTCAAAAATTACTTAAAAAATCATGACTCATTACTAGATAAACCTTTAAAGGTCAAATTCGAAATATAAAATAAAATGCCGGAGTCCCTTCATAAAATCAAGAAAGTACAGTAAAAAAATTAATTAAACCTCCCCTTTTGGGCCAAAACCAGCAAAAAAAAAAGAAGTCACGTATATATTAGCCCGAGTAGAAACGTTGGAGAAACCAAAACATAATTTAGACATATGCATACAGGACCGCTTCATAGGAAAAATATAGCTAAGCTTCCAACGTTATATTCAGACCTTTGGGGCGTCGAAAGCTCAAAAAGTTTGAAAAAAATATTTTTTCCCTCGGCTTATGATGTATCGCTGAAAAGATCGCTATTTGACGAGAACGAACCCATAAGTCGTTTCCTTAACGAAACTTTTAAAATTGACGAAAAGTTCATGAAAGATGAAGTATGTCGCTTTTTGGGCGACGCGAGTATCATAGTTAAAGATTTTGAACAAAGTTAAAAATATGTAGATTCCCGCATATTTTTCTAGTTTCCAGCATCCGAGTTTCCATCGCCAAAATTAGACTCCAAGAGGCGCGTAATCCTCAAAATTTTGAAAAAAAAATTTTTTACCGCTCATGTGATATATCAATTGAGAGATCACACTATTTGTCAGCTAAAGGAAACCGTATTTCATTTCCTTAATGAAATTTTCAAGATGGCGATAATTTCAAAAAATCGCAAAAAACTACGTTCCTCTTCCTCTTTGCAGCGGAAAAATCAAATTCCTTCGAATTTAGCATTATGTAAACATAAATATTATAGAGTTACCTATAAATTAACATATACGGAGTAACCCTGAGCGCATCAAAATCATGCTTGACTGAACTTGTTTTATTTATTTATTTATTTATTTTGTATTTGGTTACGTGTAACTATACAGATTGATTTCAATGATTCTTCATTCATGCAGAAGTGTACCACCGGTAAAAAAGTGGTATCAACTTCAAAGTTTGTTATAAAAGTTAAAAAAGGCAAATGCGCTGAAAGTAAAAAATAATTAGATAAAAGGTAATACATTTCAGAGTAATACACTTAACAATCTTACAATTATTCTTCAACAACATTAACTTTTCAAAACTGGCAACAACAAGTCAAAGTGGAGTTAATGTTCATTATTCAGCTTACAGAAAGTGAACAATTATATTATTTAATATGTACTCATTAATTAGTTATTAATTATTGTTGTAATTTGAATTCGACGCTGACTGCAAAAAATTAATGTTAAGTGTTTACTTTTTTGTGCATGCTTTTAATGGGTACATTTGTACCACGAGCGGAACAAAGTATTTAATAAAATACAACGAAAAATATTTCAATAAAGTAACACAAAAGTGTAGCCCTGAAAAGAGTTGTTTGTAACAAAAAGTTCAGCTGATCATCGTGAAGGTGACAAAAAAAATGAAAACGAGACTGAATAAAAAAAAAGTGATATAATAGAAAAGAAATAATTAAAAAATGTAAGTAAAATTAACAAAAAACAAATTAATAATGAAATGAGAAAAATGAACGGCATACTATGCATCAATATACTACTTATCAAATATCATTAAATAAAATAAAGAAGACGAAATAGATGAAATGATTGACAAAAACAAAAAAATATGTTGGTTGCCTCTACGTTTGTTTTCCAAACCTGGAACAACAAAATTTACTCGCGGTATATGTTTAATTCTTAACTGTTACGTTATTTCTGTTATCACGATTTTTTTATTTCTAATTACACACTACGTACTAAATTCATATTCCCCCTAATGCTTAAAATAATGTTTAAATTCATTTAACTTATTTAATTAATCTAATATTAACCAATAACATTAACAGTGTGTAAAAAGTGCATGGTGAAGTTATCAACGCATAGGTACAACCAAATGGAATAAATAGATCTTTATCTGGATATCGCGAGAGATTTTGCCGTGAATTTAAAAAAAGCATATATGTATTTACGAAGCGATAGGTATGTTCGCTCCAAGTTGGATAAGTGAATATCGATGTGCGAAAGTATTATGTTTATGTATATAGTCGTTTGTTGGGGGGCGAAACTCGAACTGCTTTTTCGATTTGCAATATGCTGAACAATCGTTTCCTAAAATTGCTCGTTACTGATTTCATCTACAATTCGCTATACCGCGATAGGATATGCGTTGTTGCCAGAGAGAAATTTACTTCTTGTTCGTAAAATAATTTTCGTCATTTAAAGTCAACAATCATGTTAAAATAAGGAATTTGGCTCGCAAAACCGGTGCACCCCCATGTTGACCGGGCAATCGTCGAGCGAATAAAAAAACTGTCGCTGACGAATGCTGATGTAGAACAATCGAGCGAAACAAAAACGAGGCAAAAAACGGTGGAAATTCTACAAAAATTTACTTGATCAAGAACGACGATACCAGCTAAAATGACGCTGAAATATAAAAAAATGATTTTTTTTGGTGAAACCGTGTGAAAACACATCAGTGCCCAAACGACGCGGAAAATATTCCGAAAATGTCGGTAATGCTGACGCAAACTGTCGCCAATGAGTGTACATTTAGAAATAAAAATCGAGCAAGACGGTAACTAGCTAGAATTACGCCGTGAACATATTGCCGGTCCATTTAACGTTAAAAAATATGAGGAAACGCTAAACGAACAAATGACGATGGGAAACATTCCGGAATGCCTAGTTGGAAACAACATTGCGCACAGATCAAATTCTTTCCGCGATGACAGACGAATTCAGAGAAACAACGTGTAGCATTCTTTGTCTATCATTTTTAATCGCCGAGAACTTATAATGTTCCGATTACATCTAAAATGAAACATTTAAATTTCTTCATCATAATTTGCTGAGAATATCTTTGAAGGTGAGAATTTTATCGCGGGTCAGGAAGGTTGTTGCGGGCTGTACCGAAAACTATATTCACATTTGAAACATTCAAGGCAATGTGTAATCGACTTATGAGAATGTGACCGACAAGTGACGTCCGAGTAATTTGCGCGCCAATCATCTTTCCTATAAATTTATCGCTTTTGTGAAAGAGGATTAATTCAGAGTTTTTACTCACTTTCATGTAATTTCTATATACATATCTGGGGGCTTATTGCTTCGGATCTCGGTTTTTGCGGCATTTTTCCCGATCTGAAAAGGTCTGCTACCATTTCGCCTAAAAATGGAATGACCCATAAAAAAAAAATAATAATAATTTGAAAAAATCAACTTGGCAACCGGGTCACGTTTGGTAGGCAGAAAAAAAGATTAGCCTGGTGCAGCGGGTGATCCCTCAATTTCTTAACCGAGAAAGCGTCTTTGACAAACAATGCCGCGTTTGCCCGCTGTCGAGACTGCCCGAAAAATTGAACGATTGTTACTCAAATTTTATTATTTTGCTAACTCGGACAGCGTCATTAAAGGCCGTAAGAAATGCCGAATCCGTCTTAATATGCGGAAAATCACCGCATACTGACTGCTTTACGCTATGAAGTCGTAATTTGTTCTGGCTTGGGTGTTATGAGTATTCTGAAGGAAACTCTATTCTTCTGTCTTGAATATTATAAGTTGTCGCCTGTGAATAAAACAAAAATTTTGAGTCAGTCTAATATATGTAGTAATGGATGTATCATTTACAAAAACAAATCGAGCAGGTAAATAATACACATATATCTAATATTTGTAAATTGAAATATTTATTGCAAATTACATTTTAAACGAAATGGTATTGAATTAGATTTTGACAACAGAGAATAAAAAAAATGATCATCCATTAAAAAATTATTTTCGCTTAATTGCTATAAATTTTTGTTTTGTACGTCAAAAGTATATTATAAAATATTTGGTCAATTAAATAGCAGCGTCTTTTTATATTATCTTTCTTTTTCCCGTTTGTAATGTTAAATCGTAATCTTTTGGCAAGTTATTGAATTAAGACATTTTAAACAGTAAAATTGAAGGTTTCTTTTCTTTATCTTTTTTTTGGATTTGCCAAAAAACGGCGTCTGATTTGACTACAACTTATTTGGGTTGTGTAAAGACTTAATTAAATTTATTTCCGTTACTGCTTTTATACAAAAAAAAAAAAAAAAAAAAGGATTAGTCCAGAGTTTTTACTCAAATTTCATGTATATTTCCATATACGTGTCTGGGCATTCCTGCTTCGGATCTCGGTTTTTGCTGAGTTTTTCCCGGTTTGAAAAAGCTTGTTCCCCATCCGAAAATTTCCGGAACCGATACCTGCCGCCACTCCAATGCATAGTCATGCGCAATCACGTAGGGCAAGTGCGAATATGTAAGGAAGTACGGAAATACGGATGGATGTAAATATTGTATATAATTGTAAATAGTTTACGTAAAAAAAAAATAAATAAAATAATTCGTTATGTAACAACTCAAATACCAATTGGGAAGTTGTTCAAATGTTATCAAGAATGTATTTTATCGGGTTTTAAACAATTTAATGAAATATATATATATATAGATTAAATTTTTCTACAAAACTTATCTCGCGGCGGTGGGAGTAAATCTCAATAAAACATTTCTACAAAATTTTTTCTCTTGCCTGTGGGGATATGTAATGTGTACATTACATGTAAATAAAAAAAAAAAATAAATAAATAAATTAGTAATTAATGTCGAGTTTAAAGCGTGAATGAGTGTGAGTGTAAATGTGTGTGTAGTTCGGCGAATGGCTGGAGATGATGTATGGCGTGATATTACGTCACGTCTGACGTAACGAAAATGACATGCAGCGCTCGAAGAGCTGCCGGAGGATGGACGAATTAGGAGTTAGGAGTCTGGCCTTGGTCTCGGTGGAAAGAGAGAAGTTAGTCGTAGTTTGGATATCGAGTTAGATTTCGGAGTCGGAAGCGAAACGTAACGTGCTCAGTTGGAATCGGTTAATCGACTAAAATGTAACGAAGCCGATTGATAGCCACCTCAAATTTCGATAAAAAAATATGTTAATTTAAAGTTGTTTTTCGAAAAGTAATTTAAAAAGTTAAAATTCTGGACAAAAAGTTCGAGTCGCAAAGGAAATAAAAAACCAACGAGAACCGAGGACCAGCAACATCGCGAGGGTTTGGACACCGGCCAATGCGAGATATGCATAACCGTCATATTATATATTTTTTCATTGAAATTTTCGTTTCAATATTGTAAAATCGTATATCTATATATGTATTCTATTGTTGTTCTATTGAACGGTCGACAGGTGAAGCAAGCTGAGTGTAAAATCTGTCTAAATAAATATTGAAATCAATAATTAACGATTCTTCGGAGATTTAGAATAATAATAATAATCAAATCAAATCAAATGTTCATTATCATTATTACTACATGTTTCGGCTCTGAGGAGATATTATTTTTTATCTTATAATCATAGTCTAAATCTAAATTAGTTGATAGGGTAGAATGGTCGGAGAAACTACAAGAAACGATTTCTGTTGTTACCAATAGCTTTGCATTTAGTTAATCTGTTCCGCGAACAAAAACATGATCTAAACAAGATGTATATAAACCTCCATTTCGATGATATGTAGGTTGATTTACAAAACTACGAAAACCGAATGTACTTAATAAGTTGAGATATTTTGTACAGCTGGCATTATTTAGTAAATTTATATTTACGTCTCCAGTTAGTTATTAAGGCTAATTTCTTAAGGGAATTTAACACCGTATCTAGCTCATTCAAGAAAGTAATATGCGTTGAACCACAAAAGCGGTATATACCGATAATTGACAAATATCTATTATGTGCTAATTTGACATTAAAACATAAGATGTTTCCAGTGGTAATCGATATATTAACGTCCGTAATTTCTATATTTTCCCCTTATATAAATTAATATACCACCTGATCGTTTGTTTTCTCTACATTTTTCTTGAGTATAGTAACCTGGGATGTTATAGCGCGGTATTTCCTCTAAAGTTAGCCAAGTTTCAGTTAAGATTAAAATACCGTAATCATTTCCGGACCCGTTTAAAAATATTAATAGTTTTTTTTTTTTTTTTTTTTTTTTTTTTTTTTTTTTTAATATTTACTATGGGTTCGTCAGCGAGGACATTAGCCCAAGAAATGGGAAAAAAAATCAGATTTTTATGAGGCGTGAAACATTCAACAAGAATGTATCAAGCGCCTGGATGACAGAAGGAGAAGGAAGGGAAAGAATAAATGCAGCACAATAGGGAGTAGGAACATTGTTTGATAAGAGAGAGGAGTAAAAGGAAGATTGTTCAGATGAAAGTGATGAACATTCGAACATTATGTGATCAGGATCACATACATGTTGACTGTTAAGAGGATGTAATGGACAATACGGAGATGCCGCGAGAGAGAATCGGAAAAGCGACGAGGGAAGCCAGCTGTGCCCAAAGCGGAGGCGGCATATTGCCGAGATGCTGGAGCGACGCATAAAAGGGAAGTCAAGAAACCAGGAACAGAAAGGAAGAGAAGGCTGGATGGACAAGTAAAAGGAATCCGGGTTTGAGAATGAGGAGTAGTAGGAGTTAAACCATAATTGGTTGTGCGCTGCAGAGGACAGAAGATTAATATTGACGGATGGAAAAGTAGTAAGGAACCTGCCGGAAGAAGAAGCTCGCCGAGCTAATAAGTCAACTGACTCATTTCCTTCTATTCCAGAATGGCTAGGGATCCAAAGGAAATTAACCTCGATTGCACAAAAAAGAAAGAGGTCATGGATCAAGGAACGTATAAAAAGGATTACATAATCAGTAGAGTGGGGAGGCAGAGGAGATGCAACAGCCTGTAGCACGCTTTGAGAGTCTGATAGAATAAGGAAATTACGAGAGACCTTCGAAGATCTGATGAAGAAAAGTGCATGGAGGATAGCAATAGACTCAGCACAGAAAGTCGAACAGAAGGAAGGAAGTTTAAAGGACTCAGAGTGATTTAATGAAGGACAAAGAAAGGCTGCACCAACTCCACTTGGGCTCTTGGAACCGTCCGTGTAGATTGTAACGTGGTTAGAATAGTGGGAGTTTAAGGTATGTAAAAATTCCGATCTAACGGCGTGATGCAGAACGGCTGTAGGGGGAGCAGAAGAGTAAAAGCAATTAATTGGATGAAGAAAGGAGGAAAAGTTAAAAGAAAAATATGGGAGCTTATCGCAAGTGTGAATGTATGGTAAAAATTGAAGGAGTCGAGTAGAAATAAGAGACAGAATTGGTGTTTTATTGGCACTAAATCGCCAATCCTGTAGAATGAGGGAATAAGAAGGAATAAGTGAGGAAGAGGAGATAGGAAGACGTTTAATAAGGAAGCGGTAGCCCAAATAGGAACGCCGAATAAAGAGTGGAGGAATGTGGGTTTCCGCTTGAATAGCAGGGATAGGAGAAGATTTCTGAGCTCCAAGACAGAGGCGGAGGCAAGTATTTTGGACGCGATCGAGCTTGGAGAGCAAAGACCTGGAAGAGTTACCATAAATAAAACAGCAATAATCTAGAATAGAACGGATACAGGATTTGTAGAACATGAGCAAAATGCACGGATCACCTCCCCAGTTCGTATGTGAAAGGGACTTAATAAGGTTGAGCCTTTTTAGTGATGACACGTATATATAGTTAATATGCTTGTGGAACGAAAGACGGCTATCCAAAAATACTCCTAAGTAACGGAAATGGTTAGCCAGGGGGATCGGATTACTATTTAAGGAAAGACTAACTAAGTAGGGGTCAAAAGGACGAAGAGTAAAGACAACAGCAGAGGATTTCGTTGGAGAGATAGACAGATGAATATTAGATAAAGCGCTTTCCAAAATCGTTAAGTAATGTTGCAGCTGGGAATTAGCGGTGGAGATACTACGATGGGTGGAGTAAATGAGGATGTCGTCAGCAAAAAAAAGGGAAGAGGAGATTGTTGACAGAGAAGCAGTTTTTATAAGGTAAATGTTAAAAAGGGTTGGACTTAGACAAGAGCCCTGCGGTAGTCCACGAAAGACCAGTCTAGAAATAGGTTCGAGCGGAAAAGAGAGAAAGATAGTCCTAGATTGGAAAAGGCTAATGACAAGAGCAGAGAAGAAGGGTGGAATATTCAAGGAGAGCATGGAATCGAATAGGGTGGGAAGGTGGACATTATCGAAGGCAGCAGAGACATCGACGAAGGAAGCAATGAGGAATTTTTTGTTGATAAAAGATAAATACACATCTGACAAGAAAGTACTGATACAATCGGGAGGGCCGCGTCCAGGGCGAAATCCAAACATATTATTTGGCAATACTTTATTGTGCTCAAGCCACCAAATTAGCCGTCTATTAATTATACTTTCAAACAGCTTTCTGGCACAGGGAGCAAGTGAGATTGGTCGAAGAGAGGAGGAGTTAGGTTTTGGGATCGGGACAACAATGAAAATATTCCAAACAGATGGAGTAGAACCAGACGAGAGAAATGAATTGAATAAATTTAAGAGGAAACGAAGAGCGGAATCAGAGAGACTTTTTAGTACGAGAAAGGGAATTCCGTCTTTACCAGGAGAAGAATTAGAAGAATTACGTAAGGCAGCTTCCAATTCAGTGTAGGTAAAAGGAGTGAGTAGGAAATGAGAGGAGGTGAGGGGAACCGGGATGCGACAGGATTCTTGGAAGCTAGGAACGTAACAAGGAGCTAAGGAATTCATAAATGGAATTAATTTGTCCGGAGACAGGATATGATTTGAAAGATGTTGAGCTGAAGAAGATTTGAAAGTCTTCGCCATTTTCCAAATGTGAGTGAGAGGAGTGGAACGGGAGAAAGCGGAGCAGAAATTTCTCCACGAGTTCTTTTTTGCCGTTTTAAGAGTATACCTAGCTTTGGCATTGGCCCTTTTGTGAGCGAGAAAATTGGAGAGATTAGGACAGGAACGGAATGTTCTAAAGGTGGATAAACTTCGATCAAAGGCAACTTTGCACTCTTGGTTCCACCACACAGAGGAAACAAATTTGGACCTTTTATGTGTAGGAAGCTGAGCAGGAGGAGAAGAAAGAGTTAAGGCGTTGGAAATAGATTCCATAAAAAGGTCGTATTGAGAAGATGGATTTAAATGCGAAGGAATTAGAGACAGTGAAGAGTCAACGTAGGAACGAAAGATGGGCCAGTCTATCTTAGAGAGAACCCATCTATGAGATTGAGTAGGATTATTCAGAGTAGAATGAGAAAACTGATTTAAGGAAATGATGATGGGAACATGGTCGCTTCCAAAAGTTCCATCCAGAGTGTTCCATGAGCAGCTAAAACCAAGATTGGGAGATGTAAAAGATAGATCAATGGAACTAGGAGCTAGAGGGTTGCTGACACAGGTGGATGTACCGTCATTAAGGAGAAATAGATCATTTTGAAGAATGACATTTTCTAGGATTGCACCATTATTATTATAGTTAGTGCAACCCCAGAAAGGTGAGTGAGCATTCCAGTCTCCGCCTATAATAAAGGGAGTCGAAAGAGAGTTAATGAAAGTAGGAAACGGAAAATCGCGTAAATCAAAATTAGGAGGGAAATAAGCGGAGATGATGTTAAGTGGGTTACCAGAATCATTAGGAATTGAAACGTGAACCAGATTGGGGAAAGGAGGGTTGGGAGGAAAGGACGGTTGGAAGTTGTTATAAGTAAGAAATACGATGTCATTTCTAATTAGGATAGCTGCGCCTCCATAACCGTCCACGCGGTTAGAACTAATAAGGGAGAATCCCTTGAAATGAAGGTCAGATGAGCTTTTTAGCCATGTTTCAGAAAGCAAAGCAATATTAATATTATGTTGATCTAACAGCCTCTCAAGAGAGGGTTTGTTAGCCCTAAGGCTTCGGCAGTTCCACTGAAGGATTTTAAGTTTCGGAAACATTGTAGGGAACCAAGTTATTGGCCATCAACTTAGGGAATAAAATGGAAGATTGAAGAGAGGAGAGTAAGAAGAGAAGAAAAAACTTAGAAGGCTGAAGCAGTAGTAGAGGAAGATTGGGACAATAGGAAATGAGAAAAGGGAGAAGGTGTTCGCCACAGATAAACGCAACTGGGGAAAGATTTATGGGAAGTGTAGGCAAAGGTGAAAAGATCCACCGCTCGAGTAAATTATAATGAGGCCGGTGTCGCAGAAGAATATTACAATAGACATGCCAGTAGGCATAATATAACAGCACCCATCGCTCAAAGCAATCATTGCATCTGGGACCTTGTATGCTATCAACCAACTTAATTAAAAGAGGCAAGCAACACCAAAGGAACGCTGTGTAAAATTTTAGAAAAGGAACAAGAAGCTTCCATCGCTCAAATAAATCCTTGCGAATGGGTCCTGGTATGCTATCAACCAACCTAGTTAAAGGAGGCAAGCAACACCCAAGGAACGCTAAAAGAAAATTATAAAAGGAAATAAAAATAGAAAGCTCCCATCGCTCAAATAAATCCTTGCAAATGGGTCCTGGTATGCTATCAACCAACCTAGTTAAAGGAGGCAAGCAACACCCAAGGAACGCTAAGAGAAAATTACAAAAGGAAATAAAAATAGAAAGCTCCCATCGCTCAAATAAATCCTTGCAAATGGGTCCTGGTATGCTATCAACCAACCTAGTTAAAGGAGGCAAGCAACACCGAAGGAACGCTAGAAAAAAGTTGACAAGAAAGACGTAGGGTAAAAAATATAACTTATTATGTGTGAACAGCCGAGAAAGCGGCAAGCGATGAGGCGCACTATGAAAAATTGCGTTGAGACTGAGGTGAATGAAGAAATCAATAGCATCATTTAAGAGGATAAAAATAGAAACAGAAAGACAAAAGGAGGAGCAAACCGTATAATGGACTGGAAGAAGTGGAAGTACTTCTGCTTCAATATCTATGATTGTAAAATCTGACATAAAGCCTCTAATTTATCTTCTAAATTGGGAATGTCCAGTCTGCCAAGGGCGGTTCGTAGTGTAGCAGCTATAGGGTTGAAAGGAGGAGGAGGGGCGGAGTCACTGAAGGAAACATTATTGGCTGCTGGAGCCTTTACATTGTTGACGAGAACAGAGGGAGATACTGTAGGGGGATTGGAGACCTTCGGAGCACTATAACGATAACCTTTAGTGCCAGCATTGAGCGTTAAACTTGAATAATATTTGTTCAAGGGATTAGGAGACGCAGAGTTGGAAAAGTGCCTTTGCGTAGGAAGCCTGATATAGGAGGAAGACGAACTGCTGGAGCCTTTCTGACGTTTCCTCTTAGGGATGGCAGGAGAGGAATTCGCCAAAGCGGGGAAGTTTGAAGAATTTGAAATTTCGGCAAAAGAAAAGGCTGGAGACACTAACTTGGCTTGGCAGATATTTTTTGCCTCGGAATATGAGACATTTTGCAAGCTAATTATTTTTTGAATTTTGACTTGTTCTTTAAAGACTTGACAGTTGGGGTCCAAAGCGGAATGATTCTCTCCACAGTGGACGCAAAGATAGGAAGAAGGCCCACTTTGTTGCGTAACGGTGCATTCCGAAGATGAATGACCACCCGCACACAAAGAACAAATGGTTTTGCTACGACAAGAAGCGCTGAAGTGCCCAAAGCGAAGGCAATTGCGGCACAATTTGGGTCTACGGATCAAAGGCTCAACCTTAACACGATAAGAATCATAGAAGCAGATGTGGGAAGGAAGGAAGGAGCCCTGAAACTTAACTTCTATTACGGGAATAGGAGTAAAGGAATTATCTTTATCGAGGGACCTTTTCTGCAACCTACGAATACTAGAGATGGGTACCTCCGATGAACAATTGGACAATAGTTCGTCAACAGAAATATTGGACGGAACGTCACGGACTACACCAAGTCGAAATAGCAGAGATTGCGGGATGAATGATCGAATTTTTAATTCTTTGTGTAATTCTTCCGAAAGGATGAAATTGTTGGCTTCGATAACAGACGTGAAAATTAATTTTACCAAGTTTTTTCCTGACCTAGAAATGGAGGAGAGACCATTAATTTTTCTACAAAACATTCTGGCCAAAGACATGGGGTGGAGATAGGCAATATTCTTGTCTTCCAGGCTCTCAACAAGAACAACGATCTGGCCTTCGTAGTTGTTTGGAAATACGTTTAAAGAGGAGGTAGCCTTCATTTGATTATCGGTATTAGTAGGGTTAGACGGAATGTTATGTACAGATGAAGTGTCCATGACTGTTTGTTCAACAGTCGGGGACACTGTCTGCGAGTTATTATTAAGAGAAGCAGTGGAAACAGATTTAGAAGAAGACGGTGAAGAATGATTAACAGATGATTTAATTTTATTCGATGATTTTGTTACATCGGAAGCAGTTTTGGTAGTAGAGCGGGAATTAGTCGGGGGAGGCTTACCTCCCCCGTCGGACGCGTCTGGCATTGAATTCAACAACTGAGAGGAAAGTTAACGATTAGCGATATCAGCGATGAAGCTAATACTACTAATAATAATAAAAGTAAAAACTGATAAGAATAATAATACGAATCCGCTTTATCGATAAAATAAAATAGACGAAATTATATACAATAGAGGTAAAATGAACGATCTCACCGATAAAATCAGCAAATATACGAACGCAGCACAGATAAACCACTTTCAATAAAATAACTTGACTTAACTTCACAGCTACTTACGTTTAAAGTAAGATTATTACTATTATTATTTTTTTTTTTTTTTACTATTAACGACAAGGTTTGCGACACATACAAATACGAACATGATAATTATTTTAACAAACAGATATATAAAAAAGATGATTTATAATGATAAATACAAGATTAATATAAAGGTATAATAAACAACATATAATTATATATATATATATTACAAACAAATACTAATCTAAAGAAAAGAACATTTCTCTTTCCCAGCCAGCGTTAACCCTGCAGCAGACTCCCTTTCTTCCTTTGATTTATCCAACATATCGATTGGTAGCCATGACACATTACCAATTTGTTGTTTAGGATCCTCTGCATATTTTCGTACTAGCTGATCAGTAACGCGTCTTAGTTCTCCTGTAATGGAATGTAGGGATTTGCTACTAGCTCCTGCTGTCAAACCATCTCTTCGTTCATAGTATCTTTGAAAAAAGAGTTTTAGTATGGTCCTCTCTCTCTTTCCAGAGAAAACTGGAGCAGTAATTGACTGAGTCTGCACCCCAGACATTATTTTAGTCTGGCTTGCACTAGCTAGTTTAGCAAAGTACTTCATTTTTGGTAGTGTGAATGGAACTACCTCTTTTGTTGTACCAAATCCACTCATGAAGTTTCCCATTTGTTTTCTGGTTTTCCACTTACCAACGTCCGTTATAGCCTCCGGAATGCTTAAATCTTCTTTAAAAGTTCCAAAGATTGAATGAAACGTAACCTGAGACGCAATTTCTGCAGACATTGTGCCTGATAATATAAACTTTTCATCCTGGTTTTTTACAATAACACCGCCACATGCCAATCCCCGAGAAATTGAATACACTGGTGCGATCAGCTATCTCCTTGGCATTGTTCAAAACATTTGGATATTTTCCATCTATCTACTTGGTGACATTCTTGATCTCTTTGTCTAATAAATAGTTGGACAACATGCATATTGGGAAAAAGGCGCGATGTGCATTCCGAGGTGTTATCAATAACAACAAATCAGCCATTGCGGAAAATAAAGGTTGTAATGCGATAGCCTGTTGACCTGGTATCATTTGTATAATACTGTATATGTCGGGCACATGTGAACAGTCTCTAAGTACTGCGTTCCGCCATTTTTGAGAGTAGCTAGGATTGGTTCCTTGTCTTGCTAATATAATGACAGCAGTCATGGCTCCTACAGTCTGTGCCATTGAGGAGCGTTTCTCCGGCGGATACGTAATCCCTTCTAATAATACGTGATGATCACTACGAAGACCATATGCGCTGGCAGGTATTATCTTTTCTACATCTGCCTCTTTCTTGACTGGCATATTCGAATGCCCCTATTCGTAGCTCATCCCGACGAGCTTTGTGTCCAGTAATGTAAGCTAAATACGGCGCTATTCATTAACTTCTTTAGTAATGCATCATCAGTACTTTTATTTTGGAGGAATCCATATTGGTTTTTACTGAAAAATTCGATTTTATTCAGGTAGTTTAAGATTTTTACTTTGACGCATTTTTCAAAGATTTTGGAAAAATATGACAATAGACAAATTGACCTATAAATAGGATACTTCCGAAGTTATGCCGCTTTTGAACACTGGTGTTATAATACCAAGCTTTAGAGCATTTGGAAAAATACCCACCTTGATAGATTCGTTGAATAAATGATAGTGGTCTTGTGAAAAACTCGAATGTTTTCTTTTACGAGGCAAATTGATACTCCGTCAAACCGGTATGAGTTTTTGTTCGGAAGAGATAATATTGCGTTTTTAACGTCTTCTGAAGTAAAATCGACAAATCCAAAAGAGTTAAAATTGTTATTATGATTATAAGAAATAACAGATCCATTGGGTGTATTGCTGATGGTGGTTTTTATTATGTCTACGAAGTAATTATTGAAATGATTCGCTATGATATACTCATTCCCACACGTACTTATTAAGTTATTGTTAATGTTAATTTCTTTTAATATCGACTTTTTGTTACCCCTACTACACTTTTAATTAGAGCCCAGTATTTTTTCGCATTATCGTTATATGTTTGTACCTTATAAGAGTAATATTCTCTTTTCGTTTTCCGTATTAATTTTTACAAGTTTCTGGATACAAGTTTAAATTGACGAAGCTTGTTATTGTCTGCAGGGTATTTTTTTATTAACGCATACAGTGAATTTTTCACAGACGAGATAACGCAATTATTTCATTAGTTACCCATTTCGATCTTTTGCGTTGTGTTTTCCGATAATTGCTGACTTTTTTAGATTGTTCCAGTGCATTTCTAACAATTGTTATAAACATGTCGAACCTAGCGTCTATTGTCTGCGATTCGTTATAAGCTGCATAAATTAAAATTTCTTTGCTATAACGATTTATCAACAAGATAATAAGTAGTTTCGCTGAATTTTATCCTAAAATTAAAATCTAAACTAAAGTTTATACTTACAATCGAGTGGGCAGAAAAGTTGCACGGTTAAACACGAATATTAACGTCTAAATTTGTTTTTACATTTTCTATACCTCGAATAAGAACATGATCTAAACATGATGAGTAAAATTCCTTTTCCCTATAAAAGTAGGTTGATTTTGTAAACTTTTAAAACCATGTGAACTTAAAACATTCAAATAGTTAATACTTTTTTACCTTGTATATTTAAATCCCTTGTAATTATCGCCGCTCGATCTAGGGGGGCTATCTATAACGTTAACTAGGTCTGTCAAAAATTCATCATAATGTGAATCGCAGTAACGGTAGATACCAACAATTGAAAAATTTCGATTACTGTCTAATTTAATATTAAAACAAATGGTATTCCCGGTTGAGATTTTAGTTTCAATATCCGAAATTAAGAAACTCTCTCTGATGTAAACTAGTACACCTCCCCCGATCTTTTATACATTCTACAATCCGCTCGAGCGATATATAGTACCCTGCAATTTCATATCGATCATGTTCTTTTTCTTCATTTAGCCAAGTTTCAGTTAATATCAACAGGTCGTAGTCTGTATCGCCTTCGGTCAGCAGGAGTGTTAATTCCTTAAAGTGTGCCCGCAAACTACTTACGTTTAATGTAAATATGTTTAAAGTGTTTTTATGCATTCAGCTATGTCAATTTATTATTAGGATGTAATGTACATAATTAACCTATCCCATTGTGTGGGTTAAATTTTGTACGGGTTAATTTGTTGTCAAAATTTACTAAGAATGATTTGTGTTTATGTGTAAAGTAATATACACTTTATTTGAGATTATGGTGAAAGGTGAATAGATGTTATTTTGCGGTGATTTTATTTGTTCGTGTTTAGTAATTACATGATTTAAAAAGAAAATGTGTTTAGTTGTACTTGCAGGTGTTAGTACTATGCTTGTTGAGTTTATGTAGTTTTGATATCTGAACTGCTTGAATGTAAAATTTAGCGGTTGTAAGTACAGAAACGTTACACTGATGAGCACTATACTTAGCTAGGGTGTAACCGCGGGAGACATAAAACAGGAGGAAAATAATAGAAAACATTGTGTTGGCGGAGGATATACATAATAGATGTATAATGCGTAACGGAAGTTATACAAATAATATAAACAATGAAGTAACTTAATAATAATATTAAACTTATTGTACAGATGTTGCTGTAATGTTTGTTCGAATTGTAAATTTATTGATAAAACGAGAATAATAATATGACCTTGAAACGGTACTACGCTGTAAAGCGTAGTCTCGCGTCCAGGGATGCCACCACGGATTTAGTCCGCGGAATTATTAATTATTATTATGATAGTTATTATTATTCTTAATTATTAGATTAGCCAAGAAATGGGTTTCGTTTTAACGGTTTGTATTTTAAAATTTATCTACAACTATTTTACTGGGACGGTATACCGCTAAAAACACACGTTAATTAAACTAGATACGAACATAATATTACGACGATTAATAAATATAAAATAATTCAATACGTATCTCTGTTGTCGGCCGGGTGGTGCAAGATCCTGAATGACGGTGTCTCGTTGGTCCTTTAAATCGGTTGGTATGCAGAGGAAATTCGGTCCGCGGTATTTTAAGAACAATTAACGAATGATACTCCGTACACTTTTTTAATTATAACAATCGGAATTACGAGCGTTCGCGTTTTTAACAGTCGAATTACAGCCAGTGGCCAACTTGAGCGGATTCTTCACTTTTTTACTGGTCCGATGACCAAGACCGAAAACTATAACGAGCCGACTTCGACCGTGACAAAAATTAAAGTGACTTCGACCTTTTTTAGACGGTTCTGCTTGCCCTCGACTCCGGCTCATTCCAGTCGTTATTTCTCGTCGGCATGTTTTTTACAACCTGACCGCCGGACTCGTCGGAATCGCGACAAACGAAGCCAATGGTCGCGGAGATCCTTTGACGCATTCAAAAGGTCGTGCCTTCCCAGAATCTTTACAACCTGCGATGTTTTCGGGCTTTATTTTTTATGATTCGTAATTCTCATTTTTTCCGAATAGTCCTCCGTGGGTGGCGATGCAGAATTCCTTTCTCCCTAGCCGACAACGGGATTACACATATACGCACACTTGCGCTCACACTATTTGCCCGATATTCTATTAAATTAAATTTTTAATATTTTATTTATTTGTTAAGTTATTTTGGTTTTATTTTGTTAATTCTTTCTCGAACCATGTAATGGTCACATTACATATCCCCGCCGCTACGAAATAAAAATTTCCCTGAAATTTTTATTTAATTTGTTCATTTTTTTTTTTTTTTTTTTTTTTTTTTTTGCAATGTACAATTAATTTCTCATCTTCTGGTCAATCCTCAACCTACAGATTGTTATTTACACTAGAATATGCATGCGTTACCAATCATCGTGATATCCCTCTATCTTATACTTATATATTTACCTATTTATAGAACTCGCTCTCACTTAGCCTACATCTGTCTTTAATTTTTATTTTGAAGAACTGAAAGTCTTCTCTTTTATTTAAAGTTCTGTTATCGAACCTTTTTACTTATTCTGCCGCGATTGACATAATCTAACGGCCATTTCCACATTCGGTTACCCGGTCCCCGGGTACTGCTTTTCCGAACACAATTAATTATTCTTGCGCTTTATTTCTTTATTCGGTTACCCTGTTCCCGGGTACTGTTTTTTCCGAACATAATTAATTATTCTTGCGCTTTATTTCTTTATTCGGTTACCCTGTTCCCGGGTACTGTTTTTTCCGAACACAATTAATTATTCTTCCGTAATTAGACGCAGTCTAACGGTCTCTTACTTTTAATTTCCCCTTCTACAGGTACTATTTTCAAAACATACAATTATTTACGAAACCCTTTTTTTTTTTTTTTTTTTTTTATTTACAACCTTATTACCCAAAATGGCTGCGGTCATTATCCGCCGTACAAATTAACTATTTACATTATTTACGCTTAAATTTAAGGCTAACGAATTTGATTATTCTTATTGCGGTACTTCAGGTTATCATTCCATACAGCCAATTGTTACTTGTTTTTTCACCCTTTTCACTTACCAATTCTTTCACGTGCTGCACACAGGTTAACTTTCCCATTTCTATGCCGATTCCTTTGAGGCTAGTGAATAAGTTCTCGTTTTTCCATCTCATTACGCATTTTTTCTTAATGCATTTATCGAACGCCACATTATTAATCTCACCATTCTTGAATATAAATTTTACTTTAATTTCTACTTTTACCGCATTATTCTCCTCACTTCTTTTAAGTGCTCTTAACAGTTTGCTTTCATACTGTTCATCTTCGTTAATTTCCGTTTTGAATGCTCTAATACCTTTATTCATCTCCATAAACTCTTTCTTCCGAGTCGCACTTTCCTTCTTTCCGTCCTTTCGTTCGTTCTCAACTTCCTTTTTCTCTTCTATCTCAACTACTTTCGCTTCAGCCATGTGACAGATCTCCTTCTCAAATTTACCACCTTTTACATTATGGTTATCGTTAATTTCAACGGGTTTATTAACTTCGTTATTAACGTCTTTAGATTTGTTACTAATATTATTATTACTATTTTGCTTTATTTCCTCAGATACATCATTAGAATTCGCATTTTGTTCATTAAACTTGTCGAACATATTGTTTAGTTCGTCGAATCTTTTAAATATTTTTTCGAATTGTTCTGTTAAAAATGCCATCATCTCGGTGGTGTCTATTTTAGTTGCCATGATTATCTTTCTGAAAATAATTTATTTACGTTAATTTAACATTTCAGTGTATATTTATTTGTGGGTTTCGTTCCCAACGGAAGAACAATTTTTCTAAGATTGTTCCCCACCAGGGATGCCAAATGAAACGGTACTACGCTGCAAAGCGTAGTCTCCCCACCAGGGATGCCAAATGAAACGGTACTACGCTGTAAAGCGTAGTCTCGCGTCCAGGGATGCCACCACGGATTTAGTCCGCGGAATTATTAATTATTATTATGATAGTTATTATTATTCTTAATTATTAGATTAGCCAAGAAATGGGTTTCGTTTTAACGGTTTGTATTTTAAAATTTATCTACAACTATTTTACTGGGACGGTATACCGCTAAAAACACACGTTAATTAAACTAGATACGAACATAATATTACGACGATTAATAAATATAAAATAATTCAATACGTATCTCTGTTGTCGGCCGGGTGGTGCAAGATCCTGAATGACGGTGTCTCGTTGGTCCTTTAAATCGGTTGGTATGCAGAGGAAATTCGGTCCGCGGTATTTTAAGAACAATTAACGAATGATACTCCGTACACTTTTTTAATTATAACAATCGGAATTACGAGCGTTCGCGTTTTTAACAGTCGAATTACAGCCAGTGGCCAACTTGAGCGGATTCTTCACTTTTTTACTGGTCCGATGACCAAGACCGAAAACTATAACGTGCCGACTTCGACCGTGACAAAAATTAGAGTGACTTCGACCTTTTTTAGACGGTTCTGCTTGCCCTCGACTCCGGCTCATTCCAGTCGTTATTTCTCGTCGGCATGTTTTTTACAACCTGACCGCCGGACTCGTCGGAATCGCGACAAACGAAGCCAATGGTCGCGGAGATCCTTTGACGCATTCAAAAGGTCGTGCCTTCCCGGAATCTTTACAACCTGCGATGTTTTCGGGCTTTATTTTTTATGATTCGTAATTCTCATTTTTTCCGAATAGTCCTCCGTGGGTGGCGATGCAGAATTCCTTTCTCCCTAGCCGACAACGGGATTACACATATACGCACACTTGCGCTCACACTATTTGCCCGATATTCTATTAAATTAAATTTTTAATATTTTATTTATTTGTTAAGTTATTTTGGTTTTATTTTGTTAATTCTTTCTCGAACCATGTAATGGTCACATTACAACCTATAGTTGAGACGATAATATTACAAGGAGAATTAGATACCGTTAAATAAGATTAATAGTAACTGGGAAAAGGGAAAGAAATCGGGAATACAATGAGATGTAAGTTGGGAAATGTAAAAAGTGACCGAAAGAAACAAATGTATTTTGGAAAAATATGACTAAAAATAAGTTTATAAAGTAACCTAAGTATTACTGTTGAAGTTGCTGATGGACATGGAAAATTTAAACAAATTATAATAATAAAAGTTCAGTCAAGCATGAGGTTTCATGCGCTGAGGAGGATTCCGCATGAAAGTTAACAATAACTATAATTATTTAGTATGTAAGAAAATTTGTTTGAATAAACTTCCATTTTTATTTTATTATTTTAATTTAATATGTTAATAAATTTCAGAGATCTTTTCTAATAATAATTTAAAAAATAGTAAAACAAAATACTAATTTGAATCGAAGGCTTAGACTAAATTGAAGTGTAATGTAATGGTTATGAAGAAAAATTAATTAAATCCTTTTTAGGATTCCGTATACATATAATGTACGGAATCCTTATAAGATGGTACACAAATTACAAAAATATCAAATAAAAATCAATAATTCACGAACGGCTTGACTTACAAACTTCAAATTTGGAACATAAATTACAATTAAAATTATCTTTAAAACGATCTATAACTTGAAGATGACCGATTAACTTGGGCGGCAAAAAACCCAAAAAACCGTCAAGAATATATAATATGGTACATAAAACGACCTCAAAAATCACTCAAAAAATCATAACTCGCCACTAGATAAACTTATAACGCTGAAATTCAAAATATAAACTACAATGCAGGAGTACTTTCATAAAATAAAAAAATTTGGTTACAAAAGTGTTATGTAAAGTTGCCTAAAAGTTCAAAAAAGCGCAAAAAATGACGTAGCCCCCCCCTAGCGCCGCGAATATTACCGATAACAATTTTGAACACGGTTAAAAATATGCGCTTCCACGTATATTTCTCTAGTTTGGAACATCCGAGTTTCCAGCTTTAAAATTGGACCCTCGGGGCACCGAAAGCTCGAGATTTTGGAAAAAAATATTTTTTTTCTTGGGCTTGTGATATATCATTAGAAAGATCTCTAGTAGTCGAGAACGAAACCGAATTTCATTTTTTTAACCAAACTTTCAAAGTTGACGTAATGTTCAAAAAATCGTCAGCTTCAATTTGCGGCCCCTTCCTTGCGACGCGAGTATTACAGCTATAAATTTGGAACATGGTAGAAAATACGCGACTCTACATATATTTCTCTGATTTAAGACAATCGAACCCCAACTTTAGAATGAGACATGTGGGGCACCGAAAATTCAAAATTTCGAAAAAAAAAATTTTTTTTTCTTAGGTTTGTGATATATCATTACAAATATCGCTGTTTGTTGGGAACGAAAACGTATTTCATTTTCTTAACGAAACTTTGAAAGTTGCCGAAAAGTTCAAAATAGCGCGAAAAATGACTTTTTAGCCCCATAGCGAAGCAAATATTACAGCTAAATATTTTGAACACGGTTAAAAATATGCGCTTCTACGTATATTTCTCTAATTCGAATCATCCAGGTTTCCAGTTTTAAAATTAGACCATTGGGGCGCCGAAAGCTCAAAATTTTGAAATAAAATATTTTTTTCTTCGGGTTGTGATATATTATTAGAAAGATCGCTATTCGTCGAGAACGAAACCATATTTCATTTTCTTAACGAAATTTTAAAAGTTGCAGGAAAGTTCAAAAAAGCGCGAGCTTTAATTTGTAGCCCTCTCTTTACGACGACGCGAGTATTATAGCTATAAATTTGAAACAAGTTAGAAAATATGCAACTTCACGTATATTTCTATAATTTTGAACATCCAGGTTTCCAGCTTTTAAATAAAACCCTTAGGGCGCCCAAAGCTCGAAATTTTTAAAAAATATTTTTTTTTTGCCCGAGCTTATAATATATCCATTGGAAAGATCGCTGTTTGTCGGGAACGGAACCGTATTTCATTTTCTTAACGAAACTTTCAAAGTTTCGAAAAGTTCAAAAAAACAAAAATAACTACGTGTCTCTCCCTTAGCTCCACGAATATTACAGCTGAAAATTTTGAACGCGGCTAAAAACGTGTTGATCCCCTTATATTTCTCTAGTTTATAACATTTGGATTTTCAGTTTTAAAATTGGACCCTTAAGGCGCCGAAAGTTCGAAATTTTGAAGAAAATTTTTTATTTTTCTGACGCATGTTATATACCGTTTGAAGGATCGCTATCTGTTGGGAAAGAAACCGTATTTCATTTTCTTAATTGAACTTTCAAAGTTTGCTGAAAAGTTCGAAAAAGCGCCAGAATTGATTTGTGACGCGAGTATTGTAGCTAAAAATTTTGAGGAAAGTGGTAAATATAGGCATCCATGTATATTTCTCTGGTTTGGAACATCTAAGTTTCCAATTTTAAAATTAGTGGCTTGGGGCTCTGAAAGCTCGAAATTTTGTAAAAAGAAATTTTTTTCAAGTGTATCATTATTGGAAAGAGTGCTATTTTTTGGGAACGGACCCGTATTTCGTTTTCTTAACGAAACTGTTTGAAATTTACTAAGTTCATATAATTCTGAAAAATGACGTGTAGCCCCGCTTGTAATTTTCTTGAATCAAATCCGGTGCTTACTAGTTGTGCGCATGGGGAAATAATATTAGTCGTTCGTGCAGATATTAACTTTCAACAGATACTGTTACCATCCGATATTCAACCAGTAACAGTCGAAATTTGTACGCCAGCTCTACGGGAGTCTCCAAACATAATTCCGAACCGTATTTAGAAACTTAAAGTTTCCAAAAAATTCAAACAGTCCCTCCCCTCTAGCGCCGCGAGTATTACAGCTAAAAATTTTGAACACGGTTAAACATATGCGCTTCGACATATATTTCTCAAGTTTGGAATATCAGGGTTTGAAATTTTGGTTAAGGAAATTTCGTTCTCGACAAATAACGATCTCTCTATCGATCGTGACCGGAAAAATTTTTTTTTGGAAACTTTCGAGCTTTCGGCTCTTAAAGTTCCGAATTTTAAGATGGAAACCCAGATGTTTCAAAGTAAATAAATAAACAGGGACGCACATTTTTTTTAACCTTGTTCAAAATACATAAATTACAAGCGGAGCTACACGTTATTTTTCATAATTTTATGAACTTTTAGTAAATTTCAAACAGTTTCGTTAAGAAAATGAAATATGGGTCTGTTCCTGAAAAATAGCGCTCTTTCCAATAATGATACACTTAAAAAAAAAATTTTTTTTTACAAAATTTCGAGCTTTCGTCGCCCCGAGGGTCCAGTTTTAAAGTTGGAAATGCGGATGTTTCAAACTAGAGAAATATACGGGGGGGATGCACGTATTTTTAGTCGCGTTCAAAATTTTTAACTACAATACTCGCGGCGCTAGGGGGGGGCACGTCATTTTTTGCGGTTTTTTGAACTTTTGGACAACTTTACATAACTTTTGTACCGTAATTTTTTGATTTTATGAAGGTACTCCTGCATTGTAGTTTATATTTTAATAGGTTTATCTAGTGACGAGTTATGATTTTTAAGTGATTTTTGAGGTCGTTTTATGTACCATGATTTGTTGCGATAAAGTTTATTCGCGTTGCGTTTAATTGTTTCGGAAGAACTCGGTGAGATCGTTACATTTATTTATCTCGATCTATTTATCTCTTTTACTTATTTTTATTTCGTTAGTTTTATTTTATTTCGTTCGCGCTAATCTTTTCTTCTCTCGCTCCGTCGTTATCTGATTTTTCGATAATTAATATTTATGCCGGACTCGTCTGACGGGGGAGGTAAACCTCCCCCTCATTCTCCTCGCACGTCTACCAAGAGTGTCAGTAATGCGGCTGCACTGGTTAACTCTACGAATAAAATAAATAAAACTGTCCAACAATTATCTGCTTCGTCCGCGTCTACTTCTTCTGCTGCGAATTCTCCCGTTCAAAATATTAGCGAGTCCGTCGACATGGATATTTCGGCCGGTTCCACTAATAATGTTATCATCAATCCTCCCGTTTCTCCGGTCAAGTCTAGCCTTTCCTCTGTTACTTTTCCCGATCACTACGTTGGTCAAATCGTCGTCTTGGTCGAAAGCTTGGATAAAGAAAATATCGCTTATTTACATCCGATGTCTTTAGCTAGAAAATTTCACAATAGAGTTAGGTGTATTTCGCTAATCTCTCGTTCCGGTAAAAACTTAGTTAAACTTATTTTTATATCAACCGAGGCAGCTAATAAATTTTTACTTTCCGACGGCGTCCATAAAGATCTCAATATTCGATCCTTCATCCCGCAATCCCTTTTATTCCGTTTTGGTGTAGTACGCGATATTCCGGTTGATCTTTCTGTGGAAGAACTTTATCGTCACTGTTCTTCCGATATACCGATCGCTAATATTCGTCGTTTACAAAAACGTACTGCGGATAAGACTCTAAAACCTATTCCGGTTGTTGAATTTAAATTTATGAGCTCCATTCTTCCGTCCTCAATTCTTTTTTATGATTCTTATCGAGTTTAAGTTGAACCAATGATTCGTAAACAACCCAAACTATGTCACAATTGCCTCCGTTTTGGTCACTTCAGTGCTTCATGCCGAAATAAAACTACTTGTCCCACTTGCGCTGATAACACTGGTAAACAAGAAAAAAATATCTGGCATGATGTTTACTTTTTCTAATGCAGTTTTTCACGCTGATTTCAAATCTGAAGACCGTTTGTCCCTATCACCTCGGGTTTTTAATATGTACCGTTCATTTACTGGTTACACGTTCATTTACCGGTTATATTGTATTTGGTCACACGCTATGCGTTATTATTAGATTTACTATTGCCGGTCTCTATCGTAGTAAGGTTCTCTTTACAGTTAGTGTTGGGTCAACGAGTATTAGCGCCTCAGCTCGATCCACACCCTTCGCGACCGGCTGTTGGCTTAGAACAGCTGACTATGGTCGGTTGGGTTTGGTATAACGGGAAACGCTTTGGCCTCGCCAGTATAACGGTGGACTTTGTAAAAAGAACAAGAATAAAGAAAAGCTTGCTTGCGTGAAGAAAACTGTGCACCGCGTTTTATTTTCAAGAACCCTTTCTCGTCTGCAAACTAGCAGACCCAACAGTTAGTGTTTACGGTATATTGTTTTTGAAGTCGTACGATTCACCTTTTCGTTTCTTTTTTATTTTAGATGAAAACAATGGCGTCCAGAGGTTGTATCAATTCACCAGATTTGTTTGGCATTACACCAGTTCCGCGCGAACTCTTATCAGCTAATTTATTAATAAGATAGTTCCGCGCCATGCGTAAATTCCCCATATGACAGTTCCGCGCAGCATATCTGAACAAGGTAAGACAGTTGCGTGCAGTAAAAATCAGCCTATATCAAGATAAAATAGTTTCGTGCCAGTGTCAAGTTGTTTAGTTTTATTCTTGACGTGTATTTGGTAAACGTTTCATTATGGAAGCTGCGTCAGCAATCAGTGAAAAAGGCAAAACATTAAAAGTTTATAATGGCTTTAAATTTCGAAAAGATCGTGTTGTTAAAGCAGGAATATCTTGGAGATGTACCTTTAAAAAGTGTCGTGCTCGTATTTATACTGATGTGAATGGTCAAATTGTTCTCGAAGGTGGACCAGTGCTTCATAATCATGAAGAACCTGTTATTACATCCAGGCAACAAATTTCGAATGCTGTGAAAATGAAGGCTTTGGATGACATTTCCAGACGACCACTCGAGCTAATAAGAGAAGAAATTGTCAAGCAAAATGCCACTGCTGAAATGAACGGTAATGATATTGACAGTATTCGTATTAGTATATATCGCAAAAGGCGTTCCATTTTACCAACCCTGCCAAAGAATATTGCTGAAGTTCATGTAGCACTCAATAGCATGAATGTAGTTACCCACAATGACCAACCTTTATTACTCATTAATGACGAAGTACATAATATAGTGTGTTTTGCTCCAAAAAGTAATTTGAAATACCTCTGTTCTGGTGATACTATTCTTGTCGATGGAACTTTTGATAGTTGTACTAAATTTTTTTGTCAACTATTCACCCTTCATATTGTGAAAAATGGCCACTACGTTCCTTTAGTGTGGGCATTACTGCCTTCCAAAAAGGAAGCAATATATGTACAGCTGTTTCGCCATCTTGTAGATGCCTGTGCTGCAGAAAATTTAAACTTTCAGCCTTCAACTGTTGTTGCTGACTTTGAAATAGCCATTCGAAATGCTTCAAAATCAATATGGTCAAATATTCAAATAGTTGGTTGCCGTTTTCACCTCACTCAAGCATGGTATCGTCATATCCAGAGTTTAGGTTTGAGTACCAAATACAAAGAGAAAGAGAATGACATTAGTAAATGGCTACGTTTAATTTTTGGACTCCCTTTCCTGAATCCTGAAGAGGTTGCTGATTGCTTTGTACTCGATATCCTGCCTGCTATGCCAATAGATTTGCATGTTTTTGATTTTTCTGAGTATCTACTAGAATACTATATTTTTGACAGCAGTACTTTTCCACCATCTCAATGGGCAGCAGCTACTGCAGAGTCTCAGAGGACAACTAATGCGTGCGAAGCATTCCACCTTGCTTTCAGCAAGAATTTTTATTCTGCCCATCCCAATTTGTTCTCATTTTTAGAAGCTATCAAAAATACTCAGGTGAGTACTGAAGCAATTCTCAACAGCCTTGAAATCCCGAAGAAAGTTAGAAAATCAAAAAAAGAAATTCTTGGAACCTGTTTGGGGATGTATAATAATGGGCAGATATCAGCATTGGGACTAGTGGAACAATTGCGTCACCATTATGCTGCATAATTTTTCAATTTGTTTTTTTTTAATTATTAATCACCTCATATAAATTAATTTTTTCAATTCATTTACTTATTGCATTCAAAAAAAAATTATTTATGTATTTTATTCAATACTTATATGCTCTGATGTAAAATAAATAATTTCAAACGCGGAACTGTATTTTTTAATGGAATACCTTCTGCGCGGAATTGCTCTGTAGCCTAAAACCCATCCGCGCGGAACTGCTATCTGATTAAAAAGCATTTGGCGCGCAACTGTTATATTTTCTCCTGCTATGCGCGGAACTGTTCTACAGCCATTTGTTTTGCTACGTGTGCGGCTATTTCACAGACAAAACCCATCGGAAGACATTCACAACATTTCTGAAGAAATCATATGAACTATACTTTGATTCGAAGGTTGACAGTGATAAGTCGTGGGCACCGCAGTTTATCTGTTTGACATGTGCATGCAACTTACGTGGTTGGATAAGGAAAGCGAAGACAACTAACCATCTGCCATTTGGAGTTCCTATGATATGGCGTGAGTCAAGCAACCATACTACCGACTGTTATTTCTGTTTGACAAAAGTCACTGGATTTTCATATAAAACTCGTGCATCTGTGAAATATCCAGATATTCCTTCGGTTTCTAAGCCAATTCGACATGATCCCATTACATGTCCAATACCAACACCACCTACAGAATACAGAGTCAATGAAGAAATGCAAGAAGAAAGTTCTCCATCTCGTAGCGAGAACTCAGATTCTGACTACCATCCCGATGAAGATATTCATTTGATTAATAATGATGATCTTTGCGACCTTGTACGGGACCTGGCACTAACAAAAGGCCAAGCTGAACTGCTAGGTTCACGTCTGAAAGAATTTAATTTGTTATCACCAGGTACAACATCTTCACAGTTTCGAAACAGACACAAAGAACTTGTGCAGTTCTTTACAATGAGCGATAGTATGTGCTACTGCACGGACATCCAAGGTCTTATGTCGAGCCTCGGCGTAGAACATAACACTGATGCATGGCGATTGTTTATCGATTCCTCCAAAGCAAGTTTGAAGGCAGTATTATTACACAATGGAAATATTTACGCATCAGTACCGGTTGGATATTCTTCCCATCTCAAAGAGTCATACGAAACTATGTCACTACTTCTAGAAAAAATTCATTATAGAGATTACAACTGGAATATATGTGGTGATTTAAAAGTAATAACTATTCTCATGGGAATGCAGACAGGGTACACCAAGTACTGCTGTTTTATCTGCGAGTGGGACAGCAGAGATAGAAAGCACCACTATATGAAGAAGGATTGGCCCATTAGAAATAACATGCAGCCAGGCAGTAAAAACGTTCTACATGTGCCGTTGGTTGAGCGTGAAAAAGTTCTTATGCCTCCACTTCACATAAAGCTGGGGCTCATGAAGAACTTTGTGAAAGCACTAGACAACAACTCAAATGCTTTTCGGTACCTATCCAACATGTTTCCAGAGCTGAGTTATGCAAAAGTGAAAGAAGGTGTGTTTATAGGACCACAAATAAGGAAAATCATTGCAGACAGGCAATTTGAAGATTTACTCAGCAGAACAGAAAAAGATGCATGGTTGGCATTTAAGTCTGTTGTAGCTAATTTCCTAGGAAATTATAAATCTCCTGACTACATAAATATTGTTTAGAAATGCATTAACGCGTACGAATTGATGGGTTGCAACATGTCCCTCAAGATTCATCTCCTTCACTCTCATCTCAATTTTTTTCCCGAGAACCTCGGTTCTGTCAGTGATGAACATGGTGAACGCTTTCATCAAGATATTTCAGTGATGGAGTCACGCTATCAAGGTCGATGGAGTGCAGCAATGTTGGCTGACTACTGCTGGATGCTTCAGCGCGACATGCCAAATGCTCAGCACAAACGTCAGTCTACAGCTAAGAAATTCAAACCAAACTAACTTTAAAGTACGGAATTTTATGTTAATTTATGTGCGTATTATATTTTAAACTAAATTATGCTATATCGTTTATATTAATTAGTACTCTATTCAGCAATATATGTTCTACATTAACTTATCTTTAAGTTATTCGCCTTAATACAATATTAAACACATATAAATGGTTAATGTATAATATTTCAAAAACGGTGGGTGATGGAGACAAACGGTTTGCAAATTCGTAATCAGCATGTCTGAATTGTCTTAAAACAAGTGTTGCATACCAAGATATTTTCCAAAAAAAAAATTTTGTTGATCAGTGTAAGCACTCCTCTTCAGAATGTCCCAAAACTAAACAAAATAACCCCTCTTCATATCTTTGCGTCCTCTGCGGCGGTAACCATTCCGCACTCGACCCTTCTTGCCCGACTTATAAGGAGCAAGTCAAAATTCATAAAATAATGAGTTTAGAAAATGTCTCCTACTCCGAAGCCAGAAACATCAGCGTGGGTTCCATAGTTTCTCCCGCTTTTACCTTTGCAGAAGTTTCAAATCCCGCGAATTTCCCAGCCTTACCGAATTCTGCATCTACTACCAAGAGGAGGCGTCAGAACTATTCTAGCAGCTCATCTTCCTCTCATGTCAGGATTCCATCTCGTAAACACCATTCTTCTTCGAAAGCACCCAATCCTCTCAATTCTTATTACTCCAAACTTACACTAAACGCTGGCACTAAAGTAGACCGTTCCGTTATTCCTTCCCATCCTTCCAATTCTCCCACATGTCCATCTTCCTCTAATGCCGCAAATGCCGAGTCGGCTCCAATTATTAATAACGCTTCTCCTAGTAACTCTTCCTCCATTTCCTCTAATAATGTCTTATCCACAACTTTGCTAACCGCTCTCAGTAAATTTGATATTCCAAATTTGGAGAATAAAATATTATCCATCTGTCAAGTTTTGCAATCTTAGATATGGTGGATGTTTCCTTTTTTCTACTTCTAACTTCTTCTTTGTTCTCTCTTTCCTTTTTTCTTCTTCTCTAAATTTTCTCCTTCCTTTATGTACCATCTCGTTCCATTACTGTAAAACCAATGCCATTTTATCATCCGTGGATTACAAAGATACAGCAGAGAATGTAGTACTGTTAATGACCTCTCTTCAGATCATATTCCAGTTGTTGCCGTCGTAGACGTACGCCCGAGGTGTATACCCACCCAACAAGGACTGGTTAATAAGTCCACAAATTGGGACCTCCTTTGTAGCATAATCGAAAGTAATATCAATTTAAGAATTAAAATAAAGAATAAAGAGGACATAGACCTAGCGGTCAAAAATTTTACCAATCTAATTGTACGCGCCTGCCATGACTCGACTAGTTATACCTCGGATAAACGGCGAGTCAGATTCATTCCGGTCGAGATTGGACAGTTAATTAAAAAAACCAGGGCAGCCAGGAAGAAGTGGCAGCGCAGTCGCTACCCATCGTTAAAGAAACAGTATGGAACACTGCAAAATGCGTTAAGAACCAAAATCAGCCTGTATAAGAACGAAACGACTCAAAGGAATCTGTTAGAAATGAACACTGATACCGCAGCCTTGTGGAACAATACGAAGAAATTGCTACAGTACGAAAAGGAACAATTCAACATAAAAGTAGACAACAGTTGGGCCAAAACCGATAAGGATAAGGCAAACGCATTTGCAGAACACCTCAGCTCAGTTTTCACACCGCATTCAGATATGCGCATTGAGCGCTCAGAACTGATGCAACGTATGTCAAAGGTTCCCTGCACGTTAGGAAGATCAAAAATGTTTACGCCAAAAGAGGTATTCGAATGTCTGCGCAAGGCACCGCTACGGAAAAGCCCTGGAGCAGATAACATCACTGGCGAAATTATCTCACGACTCCCACCGAAGGCAGCTACCCTGTTGTGTTACATATTCAATGGAATATTATGAACTGGATACTTCCCTGAAGCATGGAAGAAGTCAGTAATAGTAATGATCCCCAAGCAGGGTAAGCCAAAAATGGACGTTTCCTCTTATAGACCTATCAGCTTGCTCTGCTCCTTATCCAAGGTGTTAGAGAGATTAATCCTAAATCGTATTCAACCGCTTATAACCAGTCACGGTATTATACCGAGTCATCAATTCGGGTTTCGCAGGAAACATTCTACAGTGCAACAGTGTCATCGGTTGGTAGATGCGATTTCGTCAACTCTGGAGAGGAAGGAGGCATGCTCTGCAGTTTTCCTGGATGTTGCACAAGCCTTCGATAAAGTGTGGCATCCTGGATTACTTTGTAAATTGAGGCAGTTTCTCACTTCTGATTTACATGCGTTACTTCAGTCGTACTTGAACAGCAGAACTTTCGTCGTAAATATCAATGGTTGTCTTTCAAAAGTAGGTATGATTATATCGTCAGTTCCGCAGGGTAGTCTGATCGGACCTCTTTTGTATTCAATCTACACGGCAGACATACCGATCAGTAATCAGACGATCCTAGCAACGTATGCTGATGATATCGCCATTCTTGCATCCAACTCAGTGGTCACGTACGCGAACGTTGCTGTACAAAACCACCTAGACAAGCTGGCTGAATGGGCACAGAGCTGGCGCATAATGTTTAACCCCAACAAGTGTCAACACGTCGTGTTTACAAACTGGAAAATTAGCTGTCCAGCGGTGAAAATTGGCCTTATTGTTACCAAATCCTGCTGCATTTGCGTTTCTAATACCTTGGCATCTTTATGCGCTGCCATTATGGCGAGGTCATCCGCAAAAGCAAATAACTCGCACTGCTTTAATAAATTCTGCAACCCGTTTATGTATATTATAAACAGCAGCGGCGACAAAATGCCGCCTTGAGGCACCCCTTTGTTTCCTACTATTTCTTCACTTTGTTCCCCTAATATCCCAACTACTGTTTTCCTGTTTTGTAAGTAGTTTTTAAACCATTCCTTTACCTTACCAGTTATCCCAATATCCTCTAGTTTTCCTAGAAGCTTCTGGTGGTTTACTGTGTCAAATGCTTTTGTCAGGCCTATATATGTCACTAATACTTTATTTCCTGCTTCAAAGTTTTCCCTAATTTTCTCTGCGAAATCTCCAAGTGCTTTGGAGGTTGATTTGTTTTTCTGGAACCCATATTGTTGTTTATCTATAATCTCATTTTCTTCTATATATTTTACTAATTGCTTATTTATATATTTTTCCAAAATTCATTTTGTAGAAGGTTAATTTAAGGCATCCATGCATCTTTTCTACTAATAAATAAGCAAATGTAACCTTTAACCCTTCCTACCTTTTTGCAATCAATTTACTGATTGTATATATATATACATACTTTTTATATTTTTTTCCACATACTCCTTGATCGTCACAACCGCCACAAAAGCGCACCATCCATTCGCCACACTCATCTGCTACCGTTAGATCCCATATCATTCATAATAATTTTTTCGATTCTATTAGTTTAAGAATATTTCATTTTTTTTTTTTTGTTGGTATTTTCTAACTCTTTTTTCGAAATCTTTCGTATTATATTTTTTCTCCCATATGGCTGTCACGTAGTCGTAGCGAAAAATGCTCCGTTTATAACCTTGCATGCATGTTGCCATGCAGATGTAGTAGTTTGTGCGACAATGTTATTGAGTCTGCTAGTATCTGCCCCTTCATGCTTTTTTGTAGAAACTGGTTCACATGTACACACCTACACACAAACATACATATCTTCATCTCCACTTGACAACGTTTTTCTAACACCTCTACAACCAAAGGAATGTGGTTTTTCTGATGCAGCCCTCCCCTTTTCAAAGGCTTGCATCGAGGTAGATTGTTGAACGGATATGATCATGCAGGCAGTATTAGTGGTATGTTAGACGTATGCATTTTGTAAAATCTGTGTTCTTCACGCGTTATTAAAAATTGGCCGTAACGTTAGAAGTAATAATATTCTACGTTTTTTAGTAAAAAGTTAAAAATATTATTCAAACATGAATAACAATACCGAAACGATTGATATTAAAGCCGACGAATTTATTCAGAATTCCTTTATGAGTTATAGCGACTCGCATACGTCTTCTTCACCTCCAACACCGCAACATGAGGATGGTTATACATCAGAGGAATCAAGATTATTTGTACATAAAATCGTTGGTCCTGTATTATTATCAGAACAAGTGGATATAGCGGAATATTTTGTAGATATCAGTATCCATATAGATTGTGGTTATGGCTTTCAAGTAACTGAACTAGCAATAATTGATATGTCTGGAGGGAAGTGTTGGCATACGCTGTTTAAGCCAAGCAGAACATGGCATGCATCAAAAATGTCGCATTTACAATGTTCTTCAGTGAATAAAAACCCTTTATTATTTCCCTGTCGTGAAGAACTATTCATCGCGCGCGATATATTCACGATATTGCCCCAAAAACCGAGGGCTCGCATATATATTTTAACAGTATATGCTAAACTTACACTAATGGAACTTAACAAAAAGTCTGAACTATTGCGTGACTTAGACTACGAAATCGTTAATATGGATCAAGTCTTTCGATTATCTTGTATTGAGAATCTACATGAAGAGTATTTTGGTATAAACAATTTGATAACTTGTAAGCATCATAATGAGAATGATAGTTTTCATTGTGCGATGAAAAATGTTATGGTGATGAAGGCATGGTACGATCATGTCATCCATCCGCTGAAGCTTATGAACAATTTTAATATAAAAGATTTAAGTCAGTTGTTCATTACAGCCACCAAAGAAATGATAATTACATTATTTCCAAGTTGTGTTGGAGACATTTATACATTTTTACCAGATAGACTAAAACAGGGTGATACGATAAAATCACTTCTACCGTGTTCTGAACATGAGAATGATGAAGAATATTATATCGACGACGATATATTTCTGCATAGTACTCGAAATTGTATGAAAGTAAAAGATTGTATTGATTGCCAACGTACAATTCACACAGATTAAAAATTCATTGTTATGTTCGTTTTAACAATTTAGTAAATGTATATATTTGCATATATTTGTATATACTTTTTCCCTCAATATCTATTCATACTCCTATTGTATATGTTTTTCGTCTTTTTCTGATTCTTTTCGATTTCTGTTTATTTAATTTATTTCTCAATCTATCCCCCCCTCCTAAATTAAAGTACTGTTAATGATGAAATTTTGAAAAATCTGGAATGTATATATAATTATTTAATTTTCGAATATATTTCCACATAATTTGTTCATATATTTTTAGATTAAAAATTTATATTTTTGTCCGTAATACACCATTTTTTTAAATTTTTTTTATTATTTTTTTTTTTGTATAATAAGTGAATTCAACTGCTCTACTTTTTCATGTACATCTCATATTTCCGCAGCTGTGAGAGTTCTTATCTGGTTGTAAGATACAACCTTAGACTCTAAATGTTCTCTAAATTTTTTTTTTTTTCGAAACCTTTCTTACTATATATTTTTTTCTCCAATATGTCTGCTCACTGTCGTAGCGTAAATGTGCTTCGCTCATAACCTTGGAAGCTCTGCGTCCTGTGGCATTGGCGAGAGCAAGGCAGACCGTGCTGCTCTGTCGACACTCTCATTACCGGGCACTCCGGCAGCGACACGTGACTACCCATTAGCTGCAATTCATTCAAGTAGTGATATATTTTTAGGATTAGCGAGTTGTTGAATTTTTAACTTCTAATCATGTTCAAAGACTGTAGGGAATCAGTGACCAGGAGGAAATCGCTGGCTCTGGTATGAGTTGTAACGATGTGGTGGAAGCAGTGTGCAATTGCTTACAACTCTGCATCCAATGCGGAACAGGCATCATTGAGTCGAGTTTCGCATGAGATGTCGTGGCCTTCCACTGCACAGGCTGCGGGCAGTGGACTTGCCTCGCCAACTGCCTTGGCTCCGTCAGTGTAGTAAATTAGGTGGTCTGGGTACTTATTAATTGCCCTAACTGCCGCTTCCACTGTGAAGAGAGAACTTGTTGTGGTTGGGTGCTGTTTCAGCGACACATCAATATTTATCCGGAACGTGATTCAAGGGGGAATAAGGGTATTGAGGCTGGGTGTTGACCTCTGTACAGACGTGATACAACATCTTCGCAGGTCGGCGAGTAATTCTGGTAGTGGGTCGCCGGGAAAGTTTGGTTCAAGAAGATAATGTTCCAACTTTAGGGGGAGGTTTCGTGTGTGGCTGAAATGATGGTACATATTTCGCAGTATGAAGTATTTTTGGAAGTAGGAAAGTGGAGGGCACCCAGCTAGAACGCACATGCTGGCAGCTGGAGAAGTTCGATGCACTGCCAAAATGGTTCTCAGTGCGGAGTGATGTATAGGATCAAGAGATTTCAATATAGATTTGCTAGCTGAGGAGTACACCTGGCACCCGTAGTGGATTTTCGATAAAATCAGTGATCTGTAGATGTTGAAAAGGAATTTAGGATTAATATTACATCTGGAGCTAGCCAGATATTTCAATATAGGGATAGAATTGGTGCAGCTATGTTTTAAGTTGGCAATATGGGGTTTCCAAGTAAGTCTAGAATCAAAGATTAATCAAAGGAATTTGACAGTGGCTTTTTGGGAAAGAGGAAGATTGTTTAGATTTAGGGATACACTGGGAGAGGAACGGCGCCCCCTGCAGAAATCAACATATACGGATTTACTCGCCGAGATGGCTAGACCGTTGTTATCAGATCAACTCTGTATTTTATCGATAGTTTTCTGGAGTATTTTTTGAGCGATAGGAGGGAAATTTGACGATAAGGAGATGTTGAGATCATCGATAAACAGCCGGGCGGTTATAGGCGGCGAGATGCATTCGCCTACGTCATTGACGTAAATTATGAATAAGGTTGCACTAAGAGCAGAGCCTTGTGGCACACCATTCTCCGTTGGAATGGGTGCTGATAATGATGTAGCGATCTTAACCCGGATCGTTCGGTTGCTTAAAAAGCTAGCGATATAATTGCCCATCTGGCCATTTATTCCTGCGGCTTTGAGCTTTAGCAATAATCCATGCCGCCATATGCGATCAAATGTTTTTTCTAAATCGAAAAAGACCGCATATGTATGTTGATGGCGGTGGAAGCTCGTTATTATTTGCCGTTACAAAGTTATTAAGTGATCGCCTGTCGATCTCGCTTTACGCCCTCCGGCTTGTATAGGAGAAAGGATATTATTTTGTTCAAGGACAAAAAGGAGGCGCCTGTTTACCATTTTTTCCATTACTTTGGATAAGACGTTTAAAAGGGAAATTGGACGATAGATTTCAGGACGGAATGGATCTTTATTTGGTTTTAATATAGGAATAATGTATGCCATTTTCCAGAATTGAGGAATATCGCCAGATACCCATATTTGGTTATAAATATTAAGAAGAAACTCTTTTGCCTGCGCTGACAAATACTTAACCATGTATGGATGAACAGAGTCAGGACCAGGTGCACTGTTTCGAGTATGAAATTTGAGTTGAAAGTTTAATTCAGTCAAGGAAAATTTGCTGTTGAAAGCATCCGTGGACTGTTGAAGGAAGGATAATTCTTGTTGTTCATAAGAAGCTTTTCTAGATGTAAACTTGGTGGAATAGACTAAGGAGGAGAACTCATTCTGGTAGTGCCGAGCGTAGATATTCGCAACATTGCTTGGATCTGATGCGACTAAGTTGTTATGGATTAATGAGGTAGGGGGTTTGGATCGATTATGCCATTCATCGATTTAATTTTTGCCCAAGTCATTTGATTAGATGTGGATTGGGCTATTGAATCAATGAAAGAGGTCCAGGATTCTCGCTTCTTCATCTTAATTATGTAACGTGCTTTGGCGCGTAGCTTTTTGAATTCAATCAGGTCACTGAGTAATTGTGAAGATTTATATTTCCTGAGAGATCGTTTACGGTTTCGTATTGCTACGGCAATTTCACTGCACCACCAGGGAACACGGCGTGAGCGGGGCGAGGGGGTAGATTTAGGGATCGCCGTTTCCGCTGCAGTAAACATAGCCTCAAGAAGTATCCTGATATTTTCTACCGCAGAGATCCTGAGTTGATGTGGGACAGAGACCTTGTCACGAAACGTTTCCCAATTTGCTTTGTGGAATAAGAAGCGAGGAGTTGTTGATGTGGAGACGTTTGGTGTAGGACTTGTGGTATGTATTATAATAAGGAAGTGGTCGCTGAAACACAAGTTGGGCAGTACTACCGACTCCAATTTAGGATATAAGACAGGGGAGGAGAACGCTAAGTCGATAGTCGAGAACACATGGTATGAGAGGTTAAAATGAGTGTGTGTAGGTTGGGGAATAAAGCATAAATCAGTATTTAAAAGAAGTTTAGTGAGGATTGCTCCATGTTTGTTTGTCTGTCTTGATCCCCAGATCGGGAAATGAGCGTTGAAGTCCCCTAATAGTATTATCGGTTTAGGAAGTTGTATTATAATGGACTCGAGTTCGTGGACACTATTCATGCTGTTCGGGGGAATATAACAGTTACATAGTGTAACTGGAGAGTTCGATAAAAGAGGGGCATGTATGGTGACGGCAATAACTTGTAAAGAGGAGTTGAGACGGACTGGGTACGCAGGGATAGAGGTGTGGATAAGAGATAGAACACCTCCTTTCGCTCTCATACCTTGCATATTGTCACATCTAAAGAGTTTATAGTTTTTTACTTTCGGTTGATGTTTTAATTTGAGGTGTGATTCTTGTAAGAATAAAGCGTAGGGATTATGCCGTGCAATTAACTGCATCAGTTCAGCACGATTGTTATTAAAACCGCGACAGTTCCACTGCATTAAACAAGATTCTACTGCCATCTTGGTTCTAAATGAGGTTGTAATATTGTACTGACTTTGTAAGATTTTATGGACAACGGAAGTTTATTAATTTGTGTTGGATACGTTGCCGTCGCTATGATGTCGCTCGTCTTCAGACGTCGTGATAGTTTGTTCCGATAATTTTCTTATAATTCGGGAGCAGCGACTTTTAATGCTTCTACTGGTAAGATATGGTTTAACTGCTGCAAGCATGTATACCAGCTCGTCATAGTTCCTTATATAATCAGTTGCATAGGAAATGTACTTTGGGTTCGTCGCAACTGTCTGGATAAATGTTTTGAATTCTTCAAATCCCATTATAAACGTTGGTTGTTCAGCGTTGAAAAGGTGTTTGGCTTTTCCAGCTCCGTCTCCTGGCTCTAGGGTTGGCTGTTCGTTATGCGGCTGAGTTGGTACATGCTCCTCTGTGTTATCTGGTTGATTAATGTAGAGAGTTGGCCGTTTAGGTAGCGGCCGTGATGGGAAAACCGACGGTCTCGGGTCAGCAACTGCTTCTGGGGTCTTAGGATGAGGCTGTTTCAGCGGACTAGCGTCCGTGTCCATCTCTATGTCCGGCTGCTCAATTGTGGCATTTGAATTTATTTTGTATGGACATCTGGTGTCTACCGTTAAGGGGGAGACATGGGTTTCATTATGTACTGTTTGGGTCACATCGCTATCATGGTCCGTGGTTGGCTGTTGAGGTTGGCAGATGGTGTCCGGACGGCTGGGATGACTTTCTTGTTGCGTGTTCACCAGTTTATTCTCTTTTCTGCAGTTTGGACACACGTGATCTTCGATTTGTATGAAAATTCTATGATCGTGGTCATTATTTCGTAGGAGAAATGATCTAGGAATATTTGCACAGTTCGCATGCTCCACATATACCTGTCTTCGCCAGCTTATTACGTGTGCAAACTCATCGTCCAAGGGGTTGACTCTTAATATTGATATTGGTGACAGTAGCTTAAGGGATAGGGCTGAAGTGAGATATGACGAAAGTGTTTCATTTGGTATAGTGGCCGATACATTTGATAAAACAACTTTATTAGCCGGTTGTCTTATTCGTGCTGCCTGAATTGTTCGCTCTGCTAATGTAATTGTTCCGCCTCCGGCAAAAAATTCTTCAGTTATTTTTGCGATTTAAGGAAAATAATTACACGGTCTCGACTGATATGAGACCCTGCAATTATATCGAGATTACTGCCAGTGACTGATTTCACCGCAGTAAAATAGTCTCTGAGCGAATGAGGTGGGAAATATGGCAGGATGATGCCTTGTTTGTCTTTTGGGTGATTAAAAGCTGTTAGCGGTGTTATTTTCGCTGACTTCACTTTATCAGCGAAAGAGATATTTTGTTTATTTAACGAATTAAAATTTTCAGAAGAGTCGGTTTGAATTTTAATTTTATTAACTAACGTGCTATTTAGTTGATTATTATCTGTATCCGCGGCGCGGGAGTGTGTAGTGCTTTGTTTGACGGTAGCAGTTGACGATAATGCTACGGCTGCGGTGTGGAGTTGGTGTGTGTTGTCTGTTGATCGGATGATCGGTTGCGTGTGTGGGGTAGATACTTGTGTAAGGGTGGTAGTGGCATGTGTGTGCGGGTTAGTTGTGTACGTGTGAGAGGTGCTGGTGTGTGTAATCATCTTACTGTTCGCGTTACTCTGATTTGGAGTGAGCGGAAGAGGATCTGCAGAGATCGACTGATTCTTATCAGCGGTTGTAGTGGCCGGCTTATGCGGGTGTGGCTCTTACCTGGTTTGTGTGTTGCGTAAATGATTTGGACTACTTTTTGTAGTAATAATATTCTACGTTTTTTAGTAAAAAGTTAAAAATATTAGCAGAACTTTCGTCGTAAATATCAATGGTTGTCTTTCAAAAGTAGGTATGATTATATCGTCAGTTCCGCAGGGTAGTCTGATCGGACCTCTTTTGTATTCAATCTACACGGCAGACATACCGATCAGTAATCAGACGATCCTAGCAACGTATGCTGATGATATCGCCATTCTTGCATCCAACTCAGTGGTCACGTACGCGAACGTTGCTGTACAAAACCACCTAGACAAGCTGGCTGAATGGGCACAGAGCTGGCGCATAATGTTTAACCCCAACAAGTGTCAACACGTCGTGTTTACAAACAGGAAAATTAGCTGTCCAGCGGTGAAAATTGGCCTTATTGTTACCAAATCCTGCTGCATTTGCGTTTCTAATACCTTGGCATCTTTATGCGCTGCCATTATGGCGAGGTCATCCGCAAAAGCAAATAACTCGCACTGCTTTAATAAATTCTGCAACCCGTTTATGTATATTATAAACAGCAGCGGCGACAAAATGCCGCCTTGAGGCACCCCTTTGTTGTACTTGAACAGCAGAACTTTCGTCGTAAATATCAATGGTTGTCTTTCAAAAGTAGGTATGATTATATCGTCAGTTCCGCAGGTATGTATATTATAAACAGCAGCGGCGACAAAATGCCGCCTTGAGGCACCCCTTTGTTGTACTTGAACAGCAGAACTTTCGTCGTAAATATCAATGGTTGTCTTTCAAAAGTAGGTATGATTATATCGTCAGTTCCGCAGGGTAGTCTGATCGGACCTCTTTTGTATTCAATCTACACGGCAGACATACCGATCAGTAATCAGACGATCCTAGCAACGTATGCTGATGATATCGCCATTCTTGCATCCAACTCAGTGGTCACGTACGCGAACGTTGCTGTACAAAACCACCTAGACAAGCTGGCTGAATGGGCACAGAGCTGGCGCATAATGTTTAACCCCAACAAGTGTCAACACGTCGTGTTTACAAACAGGAAAATTAGCTGTCCAGCGGTGAAAATTGGCCTTATTGTTACCAAATCCTGCTGCATTTGCGTTTCTAATACCTTGGCATCTTTATGCGCTGCCATTATGGCGAGGTCATCCGCAAAAGCAAATAACTCGCACTGCTTTAATAAATTCTGCAACCCGTTTATGTATATTATAAACAGCAGCGGCGACAAAATGCCGCCTTGAGGCACCCCTTTGTTTCCTACTATTTCTTCACTTTGTTCCCCTAATATCCCAACTACTGTTTTCCTGTTTTGTAAGTAGTTTTTAAACCATTCCTTTACCTTACCAGTTATCCCAATATCCTCTAGTTTTCCTAGAAGCTTCTGGTGGTTTACTGTGTCAAATGCTTTTGTCAGGCCTATATATGTCACTAATACTTTATTTCCTGCTTCAAAGTTTTCCCTAATTTTCTCTGCGAAATCTCCAAGTGCTTTGGAGGTTGATTTGTTTTTCTGGAACCCATATTGTTGTTTATCTATAATCTCATTTTCTTCTATATATTTTACTAATTGCTTATTTATATATTTTTCCAAAATTCATTTTGTAGAAGGTTAATTTAAGGCATCCATGCATCTTTTCTACTAATAAATAAGCAAATGTAACCTTTAACCCTTCCTACCTTTTTGCAATCAATTTACTGATTGTATATATATATACATACTTTTTATATTTTTTTCCACATACTCCTTGATCGTCACAACCGCCACAAAAGCGCACCATCCATTCGCCACACTCATCTGCTACCGTTAGATCCCATATCATTCATAATAATTTTTTCGATTCTATTAGTTTAAGAATATTTCATTTTTTTTTTTTTGTTGGTATTTTCTAACTCTTTTTTCGAAATCTTTCGTATTATATTTTTTCTCCCATATGGCTGTCACGTAGTCGTAGCGAAAAATGCTCCGTTTATAACCTTGCATGCATGTTGCCATGCAGATGTAGTAGTTTGTGCGACAATGTTATTGAGTCTGCTAGTATCTGCCCCTTCATGCTTTTTTGTAGAAACTGGTTCACATGTACACACCTACACACAAACATACATATCTTCATCTCCACTTGACAACGTTTTTCTAACACCTCTACAACCAAAGGAATGTGGTTTTTCTGATGCAGCCCTCCCCTTTTCAAAGGCTTGCATCGAGGTAGATTGTTGAACGGATATGATCATGCAGGCAGTATTAGTGGTATGTTAGACGTATGCATTTTGTAAAATCTGTGTTCTTCACGCGTTATTAAAAATTGGCCGTAACGTTAGAAGTAATAATATTCTACGTTTTTTAGTAAAAAGTTAAAAATATTATTCAAACATGAATAACAATACCGAAACGATTGATATTAAAGCCGACGAATTTATTCAGAATTCCTTTATGAGTTATAGCGACTCGCATACGTCTTCTTCACCTCCAACACCGCAACATGAGGATGGTTATACATCAGAGGAATCAAGATTATTTGTACATAAAATCGTTGGTCCTGTATTATTATCAGAACAAGTGGATATAGCGGAATATTTTGTAGATATCAGTATCCATATAGATTGTGGTTATGGCTTTCAAGTAACTGAACTAGCAATAATTGATATGTCTGGAGGGAAGTGTTGGCATACGCTGTTTAAGCCAAGCAGAACATGGCATGCATCAAAAATGTCGCATTTACAATGTTCTTCAGTGAATAAAAACCCTTTATTATTTCCCTGTCGTGAAGAACTATTCATCGCGCGCGATATATTCACGATATTGCCCCAAAAACCGAGGGCTCGCATATATATTTTAACAGTATATGCTAAACTTACACTAATGGAACTTAACAAAAAGTCTGAACTATTGCGTGACTTAGACTACGAAATCGTTAATATGGATCAAGTCTTTCGATTATCTTGTATTGAGAATCTACATGAAGAGTATTTTGGTATAAACAATTTGATAACTTGTAAGCATCATAATGAGAATGATAGTTTTCATTGTGCGATGAAAAATGTTATGGTGATGAAGGCATGGTACGATCATGTCATCCATCCGCTGAAGCTTATGAACAATTTTAATATAAAAGATTTAAGTCAGTTGTTCATTACAGCCACCAAAGAAATGATAATTACATTATTTCCAAGTTGTGTTGGAGACATTTATACATTTTTACCAGATAGACTAAAACAGGGTGATACGATAAAATCACTTCTACCGTGTTCTGAACATGAGAATGATGAAGAATATTATATCGACGACGATATATTTCTGCATAGTACTCGAAATTGTATGAAAGTAAAAGATTGTATTGATTGCCAACGTACAATTCACACAGATTAAAAATTCATTGTTATGTTCGTTTTAACAATTTAGTAAATGTATATATTTGCATATATTTGTATATACTTTTTCCCTCAATATCTATTCATACTCCTATTGTATATGTTTTTCGTCTTTTTCTGATTCTTTTCGATTTCTGTTTATTTAATTTATTTCTCAATCTATCCCCCCCTCCTAAATTAAAGTACTGTTAATGATGAAATTTTGAAAAATCTGGAATGTATATATAATTATTTAATTTTCGAATATATTTCCACATAATTTGTTCATATATTTTTAGATTAAAAATTTATATTTTTGTCCGTAATACACCATTTTTTTAAATTTTTTTTATTATTTTTTTTTTTGTATAATAAGTGAATTCAACTGCTCTACTTTTTCATGTACATCTCATATTTCCGCAGCTGTGAGAGTTCTTATCTGGTTGTAAGATACAACCTTAGACTCTAAATGTTCTCTAAATTTTTTTTTTTTTCGAAACCTTTCTTACTATATATTTTTTTCTCCAATATGTCTGCTCACTGTCGTAGCGTAAATGTGCTTCGCTCATAACCTTGGAAACTCTGCGTCCTGTGGCATTGGCGAGAGCAAGGCAGACCGTGCTGCTCTGTCGACACTCTCATTACCGGGCACTCCGGCAGCGACACGTGACTACCCATTAGCTGCAATTCATTCAAGTAGTGATATATTTTTAGGATTAGCGAGTTGTTGAATTTTTAACTTCTAATCATGTTCAAAGACTGTAGGGAATCAGTGACCAGGAGGAAATCGCTGGCTCTGGTATGAGTTGTAACGATGTGGTGGAAGCAGTGTGCAATTGCTTACAACTCTGCATCCAATGCGGAACAGGCATCATTGAGTCGAGTTTCGCATGAGATGTCGTGGCCTTCCACTGCACAGGCTGCGGGCAGTGGACTTGCCTCGCCAACTGCCTTGGCTCCGTCAGTGTAGTAAATTAGGTGGTCTGGGTACTTATTAATTGCCCTAACTGCCGCTTCCACTGTGAAGAGAGAACTTGTTGTGGTTGGGTGCTGTTTCAGCGACACATCAATATTTATCCGGAACGTGATTCAAGGGGGAATAAGGGTATTGAGGCTGGGTGTTGACCTCTGTACAGACGTGATACAACATCTTCGCAGGTCGGCGAGTAATTCTGGTAGTGGGTCGCCGGGAAAGTTTGGTTCAAGAAGATAATGTTCCAACTTTAGGGGGAGGTTTCGTGTGTGGCTGAAATGATGGTACATATTTCGCAGTATGAAGTATTTTTGGAAGTAGGAAAGTGGAGGGCACCCAGCTAGAACGCACATGCTGGCAGCTGGAGAAGTTCGATGCACTGCCAAAATGGTTCTCAGTGCGGAGTGATGTATAGGATCAAGAGATTTCAATATAGATTTGCTAGCTGAGGAGTACACCTGGCACCCGTAGTGGATTTTCGATAAAATCAGTGATCTGTAGATGTTGAAAAGGAATTTAGGATTAATATTACATCTGGAGCTAGCCAGATATTTCAATATAGGGATAGAATTGGTGCAGCTATGTTTTAAGTTGGCAATATGGGGTTTCCAAGTAAGTCTAGAATCAAAGATTAATCAAAGGAATTTGACAGTGGCTTTTTGGGAAAGAGGAAGATTGTTTAGATTTAGGGATACACTGGGAGAGGAACGGCGCCCCCTGCAGAAATCAACATATACGGATTTACTCGCCGAGATGGCTAGACCGTTGTTATCAGATCAACTCTGTATTTTATCGATAGTTTTCTGGAGTATTTTTTGAGCGATAGGAGGGAAATTTGACGATAAGGAGATGTTGAGATCATCGATAAACAGCCGGGCGGTTATAGGCGGCGAGATGCATTCGCCTACGTCATTGACGTAAATTATGAATAAGGTTGCACTAAGAGCAGAGCCTTGTGGCACACCATTCTCCGTTGGAATGGGTGCTGATAATGATGTAGCGATCTTAACCCGGATCGTTCGGTTGCTTAAAAAGCTAGCGATATAATTGCCCATCTGGCCATTTATTCCTGCGGCTTTGAGCTTTAGCAATAATCCATGCCGCCATATGCGATCAAATGTTTTTTCTAAATCGAAAAAGACCGCATATGTATGTTGATGGCGGTGGAAGCTCGTTATTATTTGCCGTTACAAAGTTATTAAGTGATCGCCTGTCGATCTCGCTTTACGCCCTCCGGCTTGTATAGGAGAAAGGATATTATTTTGTTCAAGGACAAAAAGGAGGCGCCTGTTTACCATTTTTTCCATTACTTTGGATAAGACGTTTAAAAGGGAAATTGGACGATAGATTTCAGGACGGAATGGATCTTTATTTGGTTTTAATATAGGAATAATGTATGCCATTTTCCAGAATTGAGGAATATCGCCAGATACCCATATTTGGTTATAAATATTAAGAAGAAACTCTTTTGCCTGCGCTGACAAATACTTAACCATGTATGGATGAACAGAGTCAGGACCAGGTGCACTGTTTCGAGTATGAAATTTGAGTTGAAAGTTTAATTCAGTCAAGGAAAATTTGCTGTTGAAAGCATCCGTGGACTGTTGAAGGAAGGATAATTCTTGTTGTTCATAAGAAGCTTTTCTAGATGTAAACTTGGTGGAATAGACTAAGGAGGAGAACTCATTCTGGTAGTGCCGAGCGTAGATATTCGCAACATTGCTTGGATCTGATGCGACTAAGTTGTTATGGATTAATGAGGTAGGGGGTTTGGATCGATTATGCCATTCATCGATTTAATTTTTGCCCAAGTCATTTGATTAGATGTGGATTGGGCTATTGAATCAATGAAAGAGGTCCAGGATTCTCGCTTCTTCATCTTAATTATGTAACGTGCTTTGGCGCGTAGCTTTTTGAATTCAATCAGGTCACTGAGTAATTGTGAAGATTTATATTTCCTGAGAGATCGTTTACGGTTTCGTATTGCTACGGCAATTTCACTGCACCACCAGGGAACACGGCGTGAGCGGGGCGAGGGGGTAGATTTAGGGATCGCCGTTTCCGCTGCAGTAAACATAGCCTCAAGAAGTATCCTGATATTTTCTACCGCAGAGATCCTGAGTTGATGTGGGACAGAGACCTTGTCACGAAACGTTTCCCAATTTGCTTTGTGGAATAAGAAGCGAGGAGTTGTTGATGTGGAGACGTTTGGTGTAGGACTTGTGGTATGTATTATAATAAGGAAGTGGTCGCTGAAACACAAGTTGGGCAGTACTACCGACTCCAATTTAGGATATAAGACAGGGGAGGAGAACGCTAAGTCGATAGTCGAGAACACATGGTATGAGAGGTTAAAATGAGTGTGTGTAGGTTGGGGAATAAAGCATAAATCAGTATTTAAAAGAAGTTTAGTGAGGATTGCTCCATGTTTGTTTGTCTGTCTTGATCCCCAGATCGGGAAATGAGCGTTGAAGTCCCCTAATAGTATTATCGGTTTAGGAAGTTGTATTATAATGGACTCGAGTTCGTGGACACTATTCATGCTGTTCGGGGGAATATAACAGTTACATAGTGTAACTGGAGAGTTCGATAAAAGAGGGGCATGTATGGTGACGGCAATAACTTGTAAAGAGGAGTTGAGACGGACTGGGTACGCAGGGATAGAGGTGTGGATAAGAGATAGAACACCTCCTTTCGCTCTCATACCTTGCATATTGTCACATCTAAAGAGTTTATAGTTTTTTACTTTCGGTTGATGTTTTAATTTGAGGTGTGATTCTTGTAAGAATAAAGCGTAGGGATTATGCCGTGCAATTAACTGCATCAGTTCAGCACGATTGTTATTAAAACCGCGACAGTTCCACTGCATTAAACAAGATTCTACTGCCATCTTGGTTCTAAATGAGGTTGTAATATTGTACTGACTTTGTAAGATTTTATGGACAACGGAAGTTTATTAATTTGTGTTGGATACGTTGCCGTCGCTATGATGTCGCTCGTCTTCAGACGTCGTGATAGTTTGTTCCGATAATTTTCTTATAATTCGGGAGCAGCGACTTTTAATGCTTCTACTGGTAAGATATGGTTTAACTGCTGCAAGCATGTATACCAGCTCGTCATAGTTCCTTATATAATCAGTTGCATAGGAAATGTACTTTGGGTTCGTCGCAACTGTCTGGATAAATGTTTTGAATTCTTCAAATCCCATTATAAACGTTGGTTGTTCAGCGTTGAAAAGGTGTTTGGCTTTTCCAGCTCCGTCTCCTGGCTCTAGGGTTGGCTGTTCGTTATGCGGCTGAGTTGGTACATGCTCCTCTGTGTTATCTGGTTGATTAATGTAGAGAGTTGGCCGTTTAGGTAGCGGCCGTGATGGGAAAACCGACGGTCTCGGGTCAGCAACTGCTTCTGGGGTCTTAGGATGAGGCTGTTTCAGCGGACTAGCGTCCGTGTCCATCTCTATGTCCGGCTGCTCAATTGTGGCATTTGAATTTATTTTGTATGGACATCTGGTGTCTACCGTTAAGGGGGAGACATGGGTTTCATTATGTACTGTTTGGGTCACATCGCTATCATGGTCCGTGGTTGGCTGTTGAGGTTGGCAGATGGTGTCCGGACGGCTGGGATGACTTTCTTGTTGCGTGTTCACCAGTTTATTCTCTTTTCTGCAGTTTGGACACACGTGATCTTCGATTTGTATGAAAATTCTATGATCGTGGTCATTATTTCGTAGGAGAAATGATCTAGGAATATTTGCACAGTTCGCATGCTCCACATATACCTGTCTTCGCCAGCTTATTACGTGTGCAAACTCATCGTCCAAGGGGTTGACTCTTAATATTGATATTGGTGACAGTAGCTTAAGGGATAGGGCTGAAGTGAGATATGACGAAAGTGTTTCATTTGGTATAGTGGCCGATACATTTGATAAAACAACTTTATTAGCCGGTTGTCTTATTCGTGCTGCCTGAATTGTTCGCTCTGCTAATGTAATTGTTCCGCCTCCGGCAAAAAATTCTTCAGTTATTTTTGCGATTTAAGGAAAATAATTACACGGTCTCGACTGATATGAGACCCTGCAATTATATCGAGATTACTGCCAGTGACTGATTTCACCGCAGTAAAATAGTCTCTGAGCGAATGAGGTGGGAAATATGGCAGGATGATGCCTTGTTTGTCTTTTGGGTGATTAAAAGCTGTTAGCGGTGTTATTTTCGCTGACTTCACTTTATCAGCGAAAGAGATATTTTGTTTATTTAACGAATTAAAATTTTCAGAAGAGTCGGTTTGAATTTTAATTTTATTAACTAACGTGCTATTTAGTTGATTATTATCTGTATCCGCGGCGCGGGAGTGTGTAGTGCTTTGTTTGACGGTAGCAGTTGACGATAATGCTACGGCTGCGGTGTGGAGTTGGTGTGTGTTGTCTGTTGATCGGATGATCGGTTGCGTGTGTGGGGTAGATACTTGTGTAAGGGTGGTAGTGGCATGTGTGTGCGGGTTAGTTGTGTACGTGTGAGAGGTGCTGGTGTGTGTAATCATCTTACTGTTCGCGTTACTCTGATTTGGAGTGAGCGGAAGAGGATCTGCAGAGATCGACTGATTCTTATCAGCGGTTGTAGTGGCCGGCTTATGCGGGTGTGGCTCTTACCTGGTTTGTGTGTTGCGTAAATGATTTGGACTACTTTTTGTACTATGTTTTGTTCGTTTTTATTAGATGACTACATATTTCATTCTTTAATTAATTCCTTTCTCCCCTTCGATCAGATATTTCTTTCCCGTTATAGGCCTTCATATCTCTCCCCTACTTAAAATATAGAACTTCTTTTCTTCCCGTCTAATAAAGGAAAGATTTTAAATTTCGACTAGAATAAAATTATTAACCACCACCGCTCGGTCAGGTCTGTATAGCCTCTCAATCAAATTTCTTAGTGAATCATCACACAGAGCCCCATGGAGGAGAATGAGCATTCCAGTCGCCACCAATAATGAAAGGAAGAGAGTGAGGATAAGTCAATAGTGTGAATGGGAAATTATTAAGATCAAAATTTGGAGGAATATATACAGAAATTATATGAATAGGCTGAGGACAAATATTTGAGATTAAAATATGGACTAGGTTGAGTGAATGAGAATTAGAAGAAAAGTCAGAAGAATGGTCATGGGAGAAAAAAAAGATAGCATTGCTTATAAGAATGGCAGCGCCACCACAGACATCAACACAATCGGATCGGATTGCTGTATAGCCTCAAATGGATATGTTAAAGGATTCTGAAAGCAAGGTTTCAGATAAGAGAGCAGGTCAATTATTTCTGTTGCTAAATTATTAATAAGAGGAAGATGAACTACTCAGGAAGAAATAGGTGCAGTATCATTGGAGATAGAAGCAGTGGTAATATACTGTTGCATATCAGCGAACGTAAGCCAAGAAGTCATCAGAAAAAGCAAAAAAATGTGGTCCATTTATAAAAGGTTTTTTTTTTTTTTTTTATTATTATTTTTTTTATACTAGGTGTTTTTAATTGCTATGATTATTACACCCAGTGTCAGGTAGGTATTTTAAATGCTGGTTGTTAAGTTTAGTTTTCTAATCAGGGTAAGAATTTTTTTAATTTCGTCTTGGTCGTCAGGGATGGTTGTATTATTTAAAGGGATTTTTAGTTCTAGACGCATTTGATTAATGTTAGGGCATTCGTAAAGAAGGTGTTTGACTGTGATGGGGGTGGAGTTGCAGAACTGACAAGGGGGTTTATCGACTTTTTGGAAGAGGTAATTATGGGTTAGTTTCGTATGTCCAATTCTAAGCCTGGTGATTATTAATTCTTCTTGACGATTTAGTTGGGAGAGGTTTTTCCAAGGTTGTACGGATTTTTTGTGTTGAAATAATTTGTTATGGGATTTTGTGTTCCATGATGTTTGCCAATTTGATATTTCGGTTTGATTTAGTAAATGTTTAATGTCCATGGCTGTGGTGGAGGTTACAGGAGAGGGTGTAGAGGCGGTTTTGGCCAGGTTATCTACTATTTCGTTTCCCTGGATTCCGATATGACTAGGTATATACATTAATTTGATATTAATATTTCGAGATTTTAGCTTGTTTAGTTGTTGGTGAATATCTTGGACAAATTTGTCTGTTGAAAAAATGTTCAGGATAGATGTTAGTGAGCATACTGAGTCGCTTTGGATTAGGTAATTTTTGCTTTTTCCTTTCGTTTTTATGCTTTTCAAACAGTGAAAAATTGCTATTAATTCAGCTGTATAGTTGTAAGAGCATTTATGAAGTTTGAAGTTTTTAACCTCTCCATTGATAGAAAAAGCATATCCAGTATATTTATTTCCGATTTTTGACCCATCTGTAAAACATGGCACATAATTTGGAAAATTAGTAATTTTTTCGTGATAACGATTTTTAATTATATAGTGTGGGACTTCGGATTTACTGTAGTTTATTAAAGAAAAATCTATGTCTGGGGTTTGTAATAACCAGAATGGAAATTTTGGATATTCTTGGTTCAGGTTTGAAAAATTGAGCTCATTATTTTTTAGAAAAGACAGAAAATCGGCGATTGGTTTTTCAGCCTGCCGCGAAGGGTTTTTATTGTACGAATTTATCAAGTTTTGTATTGGATTTGTTGGGTTAGTTATAGCAGATAGGAGGAACCTGTTTGTGATCAAATTTTTCCTAAATTGTGGGGGAAGTTCAGCTGCTTCGCAGAAAATACTATCTATTGGTGAGGATCGTAAAGCTCCAATACACATTCGTATGGCTGCGTTTTGTATTGGTTTTATGATGGCCAAGGTTTTGTCGGATACGTTATTGAGAGCTGGATATCCATATTCGATTTTACTCCGAATGAGAGATCTGTATAATTGCATTAGTAATTTTCTGGATGGATCGTATTTGGGCTTATTAATAGTTTTAATTATATTGAGGGTTTTCATTAAGTCTTTTTTAAGTCCTAGATAGTGAAGAGTCCAAGATAATTTACTGTCAAAGGTTAGCCCAAGAAATTTAGTACATGGTTTGACTTCGAGAGTACGTCCATTGAATTTAAGAGTTGGTTTTTGGGATTTATACTTTCTAGTAAATAAAACACAGTGGGTTTTAGATTCTGAGAAGACTAATCCATTTATATCCGCCCATTTTTGGAGGAGATCTACGGTGTCTTGTATAACTTTTTGAGCAATGTTTAAGTTATTTGTATATATTGAGATGTTTATGTCGTCGGCAAAAATTCTTAGTGACACTGGACGTGGGACAATTTCTTTTATGCTGTCTATAAGTAGTATGAATAAGATAGTGCTTAACACTGATCCTTGTGGAACACCGTTTTCAATAGTGTGTAAGTGGGAATATGTATTATTAACTCTTACTCTAAACGTTCGGTCAGTGAGAAAGTTTATAATGAAGAATCCGAGGTGTCCTCTTATTCCAATAAGATGAAGTTTTTGAATAATTTTGAAACGCCAAGCTTTGTCATAGGCTTTTTCGAGGTCGAAGAAGATAGACAGTACGCTTTGTTTGCTGTGGAATGCATTCAGGACTTCGTTTTGGAGGCTGAATAGATGATCTACGGTTGACCTTTTTTTCCTAAAACCACTTTGGCAGGTGCTTAACGCTTTATTTTTGTCGATGTACCAGATTAGACGTTTACTAACCATTTTTTCTAATATTTTGCACAGAACTGGTGTTAGGGATATTGGACGATAACTAGACGCAAGGGAGTTATTTTTTCCAGGTTTCAGGATCGGAATTATTGTAGCTGTTCTCCAAGAGGAAGGGAAGGAATCAGACGTCCAGATTTTATTGTAAAGATTTAAAAGGTTTATTTTCGATTGGTCTGACAGATGTTTTAGCATGAACGGGTGGATGTCGTCTGGCCCGGGAGAGGAGTTTTTGATGTTGTGATTTAATACCTGGTTAAGTTCTTCAATAGAAAAGGCAGCGTTGTATTCTTCTGAGTAATTTGACTGAAAATTTAATGAACTTGATTCTATGGACGATTTGAGATGTTGGAATGTGGGATGATATGAATTTGTCGCGGAAACTTTCGCAAAATTTTGTGCTAGGTGGTTTACAATATCATTTGTACTAGTTAAAATATTGTTTTCCAGTTGGATATATGGGATATTTAAAGATGTGAAGGAACCTTTGAAAATACGTATTTTTTCCCACGTCAGATTATTGTTAGAGTTTTGTACAATTGACTTCATCAAATTTGTCCAGCTTTCTCTTTGTTTGAGTAAATTTATTTGGCGTGCACGGGCGCGTTTTATCTTAAAGTTTATTAAATTTGGTTTTAAAAATACATAAAATGATAAAAATTGTCCAAAAAATTTCCACCAAAATACAGGAAAATATGAACGCTTACAATTTTTAAATTGAAGAATCTATAAATGAGAATGACCTAAAATATTATTCATGTTACTTATATAAAAATTTAGATTTGAGTAAAGACAACTTCAAAGCGCAGTATAAAAACTATCATTGAGAGAATTTGAACATTACTCTTGAATCAATACTCAACTTTATGCAATACCCAAAGTCACATCAATTTAGGTTGGTCCATCTACATTACAACTCAGAAATGTTTACATTAAAAAGTAAAGTATAAAATAGTTTATTTAGAAAAAGAAAACTGTCTTTAAGATTTATTCTGAAAATTTAATAAAAATGCACCAAAAAGTAAAAAAATATTAGTAAATAATTCGTCATATATGCTTAAGAATCCAATCACTTTTCATTTTTTGTAATAAAAAATCAGTAAGCAACATGAAATAAAATAGCAGTAGTATTAAAATAACAGCTGTTAGGAATGATAGAAACACTGATTGTTAAGTGTCACTATGCTTCAGGTTCCATGAGACTTGAATCTGAATAACCAATTTGATAAACACAGTGAATCTGGAGAACCACATGTTAAATAATTGGTGACTGAATGATATTTTGTAAGAAATTACAATAGAATAGAAATATAATGTGGTACCTGTGTTTTTAATAGCAGCATGACTGGAAACTGAATGGGTGTGGATTGCAGCAAGAATGGCGCTGCATAACAAAAAACCGATAATCAAACTGCTAATTAGAGGGATTAATTCATATGTAGATAAGCAATGAACCGAAAAGGATTAATCTGCAGCAATAACGTTGCTGCCCAATAAGAAACTGATGGCTAGAAAGAGCAATAATAGTTGCTATACAACCCTTTTTATACTGTTTGAAAAGAGTGGAAGCTACTGAACCTACTGATGATGTGTACATCGCTGGATGAACTAACAGTTTTTCCCAAAATGAAACAGTAACTGGACTAAGAACTTAATTTAATGCGTGTAAAATTCAGAATATGACTATATCAAGGGAAAAAAGTCCAGATATGAATAGTCGACTCGCCCTGTGGTATGATTGATCATGAGTTGTGCCTGGGGTTCAATTAAATCCAGTTTTGATTTTTCATGATTAAAAAATAAAAATAATCGAAATCGTTAAACTTGACATGCGAACCAAGCAATGCAAAACAGCGTTGGAATCGTGCTAAAAATCCGAACTGAAATATTGAAACAAAAGCTAAAACATATGAGTGCAGCAGTCTCATGATTTCGAATCAAAGGCGGTCAACGCAAATAAAATTAAATAACTATTTGCATAGTTAAACTATGCGTCAATTTTGACACATGCGTAATACTAAATAGCAAAAGCAGCTATTTGGGAAATACAAACTTTTCTAGCACTGTTCTAATCCAGCCTACATTTTCTGTCTAAACTAGTGAAAAATAGTTTATTTATATTTGTGTAAGATAATAATATTAGTTACTATTTTTATAGACTGATACAATCAGTAAAATGCTAGATATTATAGAAAACCAGAGAAAAACTATTAATGATCTAACGGTCGAAAAAGAAAAAGTAATGGATGACAAAGAAAAAGTAATGGAAAAACTAATGGTCGAAAATAAAAAAGTAATGGATGACAAAGGAAAAGTAATGGAAAAACTAATGGTCAAAAAAGAAAAACTAATAGTCGAAAAAGAAAAATTGATAGCAAATAACTCTATTTTGACAATGAAAATGGTAAGTAATTTTGAAATTAATGCAATGATTATGGAGTATGTGACTCCAAAACATGTCGGCTTTATATTAATATTTTTAACTATAATTTTTTCTGTTATACGTGTTTTAATCAATCTTTAATAAGCTATTGTAAATAATTAATAAAACGCATTGATTACTTCGTAACTGAAAATATGGAAGTCCACCAAATTTATCATCAGAAAATAAGTGCCTAATCTTATTTTTTTTTTTTCATTTTAGTTTATTTCATTTTATTTACATTACTAGAGATATTTTCATTTTAAAAATCACAACCTATAAAATATTTGTTTGAAAATGGTTGTTGCAATAACTTTGGCACTATTTGAAACTAAAATTAAAAAAAGAGCCTAATTTAATTGGAAAGTGAACATTTTAGATGACATCAATTTCATCAGCATTAATTTAATTGTTTTTGAATTAAAACAGGAAACAACAATTTCTAAATGCACATTTTTAGCTCAAGTATAATGAAAACAGCCCTGTGCAATAATTAGGTATCAAAGATTTCCAGACCACAATAGGCAAATATTATAAATTCAGAGGAGAAATAGTTTTGTAATTAATTTTACATCAGAACAAGTATTGTTATTTTCAATTCATTACTAGAGACCTATATCTAACTACGAGTAGTAAAATGAGATCGTTTTCTTCAAAACACAAATTTATTCAAAACATGATTACAAATGTTAGGAGCGGATCCAGAAGGATATTTTGAGGGGAAATTATATAATTACTTAAAATTTTCTGTGGTAAGCAGTAGATTTGAGAAATACCCCTTTTTTCATAAAGAAAATCGAATAACGACCTTTATAGAAATTTAAAAATGTTTTAAAAATACATAATTATTACAATTTAATTTAAATTTTGTTTTATTTTTAGGTGAAAAATAAAATGAAATTATAATATTCTAGCTAAAATGGTAGTTTAGAAATAGTAAGAAAGATAGTATTTTTATTAGACTTTACTTATTTTTTATTTTTGTTAGTAATCCGATCCGAATTCTCTTTGTTCGTGAGCAAGTCTAAATATATGTATTTCTCATTGAACCATTTTTAATTAAAATCGACGGCAGTTGTGTTTAGAATAGAATAAAAAAGGAACATTAATAGTTTTACTAGAAAACAACATTATTAACTATTAAAATCCATAGGTGTCAAATTCATACAAATCTTTTATAGCATAAATTAAGTTTCTCTGTTATAACAAATTTTTTCATTGTGGCTTTGGTTCTTTGAGGGAGGAAATGTCTCCTATCCACCTCATGAATTCGCCACTGCAAATATTCAAGTTATAGTTTCCTGATTTAAAACTGGATATGTTCTTAGTGTACTAATAAATAAAAACTAAGTTGTGAAATATTTCAAATTTAAACGTTACTTCTTCAAACTCCACAAAATCTCCTACCATCCTTATTTCTAAATTTTTTTTTGTTTTTAACTTTTTAATTATGCTTTTATTTATACTAATAATTCTTTATTGTTGCTGACAATTTGGCCATGATTAATAAACAATGTAAGTAGTAAATAAATAACTACCTCGGGCGCAGCTGATTCTGTCAGACCTATGAACACGAAAAGCTAAAGTGCCGTGGGCGCCAAAAACATAGGAACCTAAAACGTCTATTCTACATGTGTGTAGAACAAATATTTCTACTATTCAAATTCAAAATTTGATTATATTATTGAGTATATTATTCAAATTATCCAAAGTATACTATTTCACAGCTAGAATCAATGCATATTTTTACTAACTTCTAAGAGTTCAAACCAAATATGACCTAAATATACTATTCCGTTCATCAATCATACTATCTGTACCGGCTATTCTGGTATATACCCGCACATCCGTTAATTTGCACAGTAGCATTCTCACTCCCACAATTATTACACTTCCAATTCCTATGAATTCCAAAGCCAGTGTAGCACCGTATTTGCACGCGCATGTCCATTTTTGCTGAATGAGTTCAAAATTCAAATATAAATACTTATTTCAAAAATACAACGCTGGGCGTTTCAATCAGTTTCCATCATCAGAAACGAACTGAAACACCCGAACGTTAACAATGGGCCACAATAATGAAAAAATAGGAAAAAAACGAACATATAAAAAATAAACACACGAAACCAGCAACAAAAAAATAAAAAGGGTATACAGGGAAAATACAACAGATGAATAACTGCCAGAGTAGTGTCTTTTTATTGGTTCACAGCCGATGGGCGGGCGGGGGTGTTGTTATGAGGGGGGAAATATGCTTGCAGTACCGCGATTCGGGTAGTTAATTAGGGTGGCGCGATGCACGGGCTTGAATTCCAGGCATTCTTTCGATGTTTTATTTTTATTTTTATTTGTTAGCCGAAATATTTGAACGTTCCAGAACCGAACGAACCGCGATTATTATTATAATTATTATTATTATTATTAAGGGAAATATTTGAGCGTTCCAGCAACAGGTTGCGAGCGGCTTGGGGTGCAGCGCCTTCTACCATTATGTGTATGTATTATACAGGAGTCTAATATAGATAGAAACAATGCTAATAGGACAGAGGGAGACTGAATGGAGATGTGAACAATGTTAGGTAAATTGAGACAAGAAGGAAGAATGAGAGAGTTATTATAAGAGTAGAATGGAATGTCATTTCTAATCAGCATTGCAGAACCACCATAACTGTCGTCACGATCACATCTAACTACCCTAAAACCTCTAATGTTTAAATTTATGTCCGACCGAAGCCACGTTTCGGAGAGGAGAGCAACGTTGACATTATGTAGATCTAATAACCCCTCTAATGAGTTTTTATTGGCTCTTAGACTACGGCAATTCCACTGTAGAATATTTAACGCAGCCATCTTAATAAAACAGTAAACGAATAAGGCATAAATGAAGTGGGGAGAAGCAGGGGAAAAGACCATAGAGCACACAATGAGATGCATTTGTATGGGAGGAACTAAAATGAGTAAGAAACGGAGAAAAGAAAAATAAAGGACAGCAGTTACAAAACAGGAGGAAGTAATTCGAGGCCGTTAAGTCGAAAGGAAAAACGAAGAGCACAGTGCAGAAGGAGATATAGAATAATTTTGGGATAAAAGAAAATAGAGTAAGCAATATTCATGCAGAACCGAAGCAGCCAGTGGAATTGAAGTTGTACTTCATATATAGGCGTGGTACATAGCCAGCGCTACACAACTCTGACAAATTCATCACAGTGCAGTTAAAACAGCTAGGTGTGTAAGGAGAGTGACAGAAATGGTACTCAGTTCAGAGATTGAGTGTATCAACTCAACATGAGCCCATTCCCGAAAAAAATGTGTATAAAATATACACCAATGCCTGTTAGAGGTTGAAACCACTTCTACATAAGCATAAATGAAGATAATTATTACGATAAAATCGTTAAACAACTGGTTAAAATGCTTCGCACTGAATATTGTAAAGAAGATTACACGAAAGGGAAAAAATGTAAAAGAAGAAAAGGAAGCAGGGGACAGAAGGTAACATAATAAAGCAAATACAACCTCGATTTTTATTTCTTTTTTTTTTTTTTTTTATTGATTAATTAAAATTTTTTTTGTACAGTATAGGAAGAGGGAATTAATTAAAACGGATATTATTCGACAGTAAACAAGAAAGGGAGTCAGCAAAGGATGTAGAGGGAGCAATATTGTTTGAAGAGAATAGTTCAATGATGGCTACCGAAATATCCTTAATTAGCGGCAAAGGAGTAGTGGAAGGGGAGCTAAGGAGACGGGAATAGCAGGATTTGGGGAAGGTGAGTGTTTGAAGAGGATGGTTTGTTAATTGTATATAACCTTTTGGTTGTTGAAGAGAGAAGAATAACCGACTGTCAAGAAAGATACCAAGATAGCAGAAACCATTAACACGAGATAAAAGTGTGTTTGCTAAGGATAGATAGACAGAAGCAGGATTATAAGGGCGCAAAGTAAATATGACATAACATAATTTAGTAGGAGAAATAGGAAGGTTAATTGAGGAAAGAGAATGATCTAATACAGAAAAAGATGAATTAAATATTTCTCTGGCTGATAAAATATTATGAGATGAAACATAAAGAAGGATGTCATCAGCAAAGAATAGAGACGAAGAATTTAGAGGTAGAGAAGCCACACTGACAGTGTATATATGGGAAAAGAGTGGGACTAAGGGAGGAACTTTGGAAAAGACCTTGAAAAACCGTTCTGGAAGTTGAAAAGGATGTAGCAGCGAGGTAGATAGATCGATTCGTCATGAGATTGATAACAAGGGAAGTAAACTGTATTGGAATGTTAATTGCTAACATCTTATCTTTTAGAAAGGGGAAAATGAACATTATTGAAAGCACAGGATTCGTCAATGAAGGAAACTAAAGTATAGTGTGTTTCTGGATGAAGGATTGATAGATATAGGAAACAAAAAGACTAATACAGTCGGAGAGACCAATACGAGGCCGAAAACCAAACGTACTGCCAGGAAGTACATTATTATGCTCCAGTCAGCAAACAAGGCGCTTGTTTAAGATACCTTCAAACAGTTTTCTGATGTAGGATGCCAAGGAAATCGGACGTAGGGAAGAACTTTTTTTAGGGATGGGAATGATAATAAAAGAATTCCAAGAGGGAGGGGTTATACCTCTGGAGAGAAAACAATTGAAAAGATCAAGGAGAAATGTAAGGGACCGTTCAGACAGATTTTTATGGATCAGAAAAGGTATACCGTCAAGACCTGGGGTGGAGTTGGAAGATTTGGAAAGGACAGATTTTAATTCATGAATATTGAAAACAAAGGATAGGAAATGTGTCGGGGAATTATGCATTGGATGAATTAGATATGTTTCATCGATATTAGGAACATAAGCAGGAGCAATGGAACTATTTTTAGAAAGATTGAGATTGGAAATACGTTCAGAGGATGGGGATTTGAAAGCTCTAGCCATTTTCCAGATGCAAGAAAGGGGGATATTCCTGGAGAAAGAAGGACAGAAACTCTTCCAGGAGGATCTTTTTAAGACTTTAAGAATATACCTAGTTCTTGCGTTCGCTCGCTTATGAGCAACAAAGTTTTCAGTTGTAGGATCTAATCAAAAAGTTCTAAATGTGGCACGATTACGATGGAATACACGGTTGCATTCCTTATTCCACCAAAGAGATGAAGCTTTATTTCAATAATTAGCTGAATGATGATGGGTAGATAAAGATAGAGAAAGAGCAGGCGTAATGGAATTTAAAAAAGAATTATATCGAAGCATAGGATCGGAGTCGAGTTGAGAACTAGGAAGTGAGGAATCGACACAAGAACGAAACAAAATCCAATTTGATCTCAAAAGGTTCCACCGAGGAGAATGTAAAGATTTGAAACAAGTCGGAGAAGAAAAGATAATGTGGGTTATTAGGACAGGAACATGGTTACTGCCGTAAGAACTCGTAAGAGAAGCATTAAATTATGGGAAAGGATACCATTCTCAAGAACGGAACCATTGAAATTGCAGGATGAGCAATCCCACAAGGGCGAATGGGCATTCCAGTCACCCCCGATGATAAATGGTTGTGGGATAGGGTTGAAAAAGGAGGAAAGAGGGAATTGGTGAAGACCATAATTTGGGGGAACGTAAATAGGGATAATGTTAATGGGATGCGGAAGGGTAGTACTAATAGAGATGTGGACTATGTTAGGATGGTTAGTAATAAGAGGGAGATTTAGAGAAACATTGCGAGAGTGGAAAGGAATGTCGTTTTTAACGAGGATTACAGAACCACCGAACCCATCATTCCGATCGCATCTAATTATTTTATATCATCTAATATTAAAGTTGGTGCTCGACCGAAGCCACGTTTCTGAGATAAGGGCGACACTAACCTTATGAATATCCAATAGACCTTCTAATGTATTTTTACTGGCTCTGAGACTACGATAATTCCGCTGAAGTATATTGAATGCAGCCATAAAGGTGAAACAGGGAATGTATTAGGCGTATAGGGATCAAGAAAAGAGAGGACAGAAACAGTCTTCTCGTGCCACCCGATTCGGGTATTGCTTAATCATCATGTATGGATTGGATTATTTGCTGGAATTGATTTCGATCTGTACGAAGGCACAATAATTGGTATGAGGTAAAAAGAAAAGCAAAAACATTGGTATTGAAATAGATTGAAAGGAAAACGAAGGAAATGTAACGATTAGAAATCTGGAGGAAGTAAATCGGGGCTAACAAATCAGAAGGAAAGGGCAGTAGAAAGAAGGAATAAAGAGAGCATTCATGTGGGAAGAAATTTCTGCTAAGCGAAATCAGGTTTTAAAACCTTTTCATTGATAAAATGATACACGTTAGAGGATACATTATGATGCGCAAAGCCTCTTGTTACATACCTCTTGCTATATGCGCTCGTCAATCTCTCCACTGAACTGGAGCAGCTAATGCGAGAAAAAACAAAGACAAATCAAATGCAACTGAGTTCAAGTGCTGAGCAAGCTATCTTGACGTCAGTGCATTGGAAGGGGAAAAAAACACAATAAATTACTGAAGCCGGACAGTGCTTTTGGGCACCGCAGTAACTGTACGATTTACAAATAGGAAGTGTGTAAACGAGCGGGCATTGATTACTGAAATTAAACAGTTATGCAACTGATTTAGATATCTTATTTTATATGTTAGCAGAAATTTTAGATAAGGAAGAAGGAACGAGAATTTAGGGTATAAGAGGAAAGACAGAAAAGAATAGAAAGAAGAAAATTCAGCCCCGAATCTTCTTACTTCCCTCCTTATTTTCTCAATCGTAGAAAGAAGAATTAATTTATTTGTACGTTACTGGAAAGAAAACGAGTTAAGGAATCAACAAAGGAAGAAGAAGAAGCTGGGTTATTTGAAGAGAGTGTTTCCATGATAGCTGAGGAAATATTTACAATTAAAGGAGAGGTTGGATTAGTGGAGTACGGAGTGATGAAAGAGGCAGGATTATTTTAAGCGTGGTTTGGGAGAAAACTATTAATAGAAGTGGAATTAGATAGAAGGGGAGTAGATTTGTTGAAAGCCCATCCATTAGAGGATGATGGGATACGATTGGAAGGAAGGGGAAGAAATTGAGGGGAGGGTTTATAGGGCTGTTACAAATTTTATGGAAAGTAGGAGATTTAGGACGCGGGAAAGAATTAGAGAGAATTAAGGAGATTTAGAAGAAATACTAGGAGGGGAATTGAATATTGATGCTCGGTCGGCATATGAGAAAGCATGAGATGTTAAATTGTTGTTTTTAAAATGGGAGGCCTCCTGGAATGAAATATTTTCAAACGCCATAATACGTTTTATGTCTTTTTGCCTGATCCATTCAGGGCAAGATCGGTCCAAGGCAGAGTGTGAGCCTTTGCAGTTACGACATAGGGGCGGATCCTGTAAGTTTCTGTACTCTGAAACTGGATGTTTAGAAGCACATTGTGGACTAGTGTTAGAAGAACTAACGCAGTGCTTTGCCATGTGCCCAAGAAGAAAACATTTGGAACACTGCGTAGGCGATCGGACACTAGGGGAGACGGAAAATTGTACCTTGAAAATTGAAACGAATTCCGTCAACGTGGTGCTGTAAAATTTGAGTTCTACTAAGCAAGTAGGGATTTTAGTGCCATCTGAAGAACGGCATATAGGCCTGAGAGAGGCAGTGGGGATTGACGATTCGATTCCTTCTAAGATTTCATCTTCAGAAAAGGACGGATGCACGTCAGAAATGACGCCCATTCTGTATAAGACGCTATTAGGAATATACGCTTTGATGTTGTGTTGCGCGAAAAAGCAAGGATGGGCAAGAAAGGCTTTAGCAGAATCAACGGATGAAAATTTGATTGCGAAACGACCCCTGCCTATAGCGACAATGGAAGAATGTGATGAGGAAATGGAACTGATTAGCTTGGCAAGGGCCAGAGGATGTAAATTACCTAGGTTTCTATCCATAGAGCAACTTTCAAAATGGACGGTGAAAGGCCCCGGATGATCAAGAGAACTTAACTTATTATATACTACCAAAATCAATAATTCTTATTCATTTATACAACAATTAAATCAGCAAATATTTTTAGAAAGAGTAATAATTTAAATATATTAAGACTTCTAAACCTAAACCAGGATTATTGTTAATAACTCAGCAGAAAAAAAATTTAAATAATTATGATTGTTTTGGTGAATGCTCTGAGAAAATTAGTATTACAGTTCAAAGAGTTGAAATAAATAGCTTGTTAATAAACAATTAGATTTTCTCTTTTTTTTTTTTTTTATTTGATTTCGTTAAATATTGTAACCGACAGTTATGTTTTTCTTATTTTGTTTTATGTTTTTTATAATGTGTTTACACTTTTGTTATATTAACGATTTTTGGATTAAATGTTTTTCAGAAAAAAGCCTACGAATATCTTCTTTTGCTGCGTGTGCGCAGCCGCATAGAAGAGCTGGAAGAGAAACTTTTCACAATGATTTGTAAAAAGAAGAAATTTGTTTCGCAGGAAAAGAAATGGATACAGATACTGACTTCAAAAGATGAACGATTTGCTAATAATAAGGAAGTTTTGGCGTTTAGGTCTTTAGTACCATCGAATATAACTACAACACAATTTATTGACACGATCGTCTTACTATATAAATCTATTAGCATAAAGATTGCGCATAATGTTATGATAGCTTCGAAGTGGGATCACGAAAGCATCTACAACATGTTTCAATTATATGGCATTAAACCCGACCATAATAAAGTAAATGTAGTGCAGTGCATCATGACGCCACTACCAGAGTATTCTGAAGAATAAGCATTTTTCAACTATAATTTAATAAAATCAAAAAAAAATTGTTTAAAGAAATTTGTTTATCTTAATAAGAAAATATAACATTATTTTTATTTATTTTATTTATTTATTTACAACATTGTACAAACAACAGCCTTTCGGCCAATTACTGTTTGCACTTATATAACTAAAAAATGGTATATACATTATTAATCTAGCTAAAATAAACTCACATGAAACCACCCTGGCAGATTAATACAATATGGCAGAACAAATTTATAGTGGTAAATATGTATTACAATATGCCGACATGTGTTTCTTAAGACTTACAATTGTATCTACATCCCCACTCATTCATAAACACCTGTTCAAATCCATGTACACATACTAGCATTCTAGTTTCCCAAAAACCTTAGCTAGCAATTTGTTATGTAATTTGGAAAGACAAGAGTACTTCAATGTACATTATATAAGCGAAAGCACAGTCTCAGCAATATATAATAAGTTCGATAGGTAAGTGAACAGAGAAGTAGAGTTAGCTGTATTTAAATTTATTTCGGTCTATCGTGCCCAGAAGTAGTAATGAACTGGTTGAACAATTATTGATACTACACACATCTAAACAATCGGGGAATGCTAGTGTAGATACTGAAATTCGTATGATAGAAGAAAAGTTGGTTGAAGAAGGATATATTCAGTTAAACTAGCTGTTTTATGCTGTATATTATTAACCGCTGATATATTGGAATTTAACACTGAAACAATGTTTATTTTTATTGATTATGATGAATGTAATAAAATTTCTTGAATAAATTGTTGAACGTGGTACCACGTTCAACATCATATGCGCGCTAGGTCAGTACACAGCAGACCCACACGGGACTGCACTGGTAGCGTGATAACAAGCGGCTGGCTACTATCAGTTCCGAATGTAGTCTTGCGTGTGTACACCTGCGTTGCATACTATAATAATTGCTTAGTATACAACCTATATCTGTACATCTAAAAATGTGAGAATAGGTTGTCCACCAACCGAATGGTTGAGGATATAATGATGATGAATAAATTGTACACAATATTGAATTAGTTCCTTCGTTATTATCTACAATCATATCAAATTATTAAATATACTTAAGGGATGGTTAATCAACACATTCAGATGTATAATGTATGATGTGGATGAAACCAATGACGGTAGCAAATGAAACAATTTTCTATTATATAAGGTCGATAATCTGTTTTGGAAAATGCTAAAAAAAAAAATTGATTTACTGCTCTGAATTCTAAAATGAATGAAGAAACTGAAGAATCATTTCAATCTGAGCTAGGGAAACTATTAAAATATCTGTAATAACATTTAATCTTCAAAGTCATGATAAATTTGAAAAATAATATTTAAACTTAAATGAAAAGCTGTGCATGCTTCTGATTTTGCTATAGATTGTACAAAACAAAAAAAACAATAACTGAAATTATATTATCACACATCCTTAGCATCTAATATTTTCATGTGCTTTGTACAGATGTATATATGTAGAAATAAAATATAATATACTTGTCCTAGTGTGTTTATTTCCACTATTAAGTAAGTCAATTGAATATCATGTAAGAGTGACATATTGAGTAAAGTGTGTGTTATACATTTGAATCCTTGTAAATAAGTCAAAGAAAAATAAAACGTTTACACTACCAAATGAAAAAAGAATCTAACCTATATATTTGAAGTTATACAAAAATGAAAAGTCTCTTCTAGTAAAGAAAATGTATTGGTATGTACACTGTTTTTACATTTAAAATACTACAAAGGTAAACTCAATGTCTATGTTGTTAACCTCTTTATCATACACACACGCCAATCATTACAAAATACATATTTTTATCTCTCTTGTTTTATAACTTGATGTGTACCTGTGTTCTCGCTTGAGCTGATGTTTTCTATTAGTGCATTCTTATATTTTACATACATGCATACTCACACATGTTCACACACTGTCTCGCATATGCAATCACAATACAATCTTACTCTCTTTCTCTCTAATCACGAATACTAATCATAGACATCAGTATGCATTTAAGAAAATACTAGTGTGAGGTAAATTTAAAAAAAAAAAAAAAAATGTAAAAATAAACATTTTAAAATGATCCATAATACAGAAATTTCCTTCAATTTTATATTTCAATAATTAGACTCGTACATTTACATCGGATTCTGAGCTGCTTCATCCACATTCTTCACATATAAAATCAAATTCTTTACTATCTCCCAGACATATAATAGGCTATTCAAGCGATTGGATTTAGGAATGCATGGTGTAGAAAGTTCCTTCACAGTTTGAAATCGATGAATGAAGGAAAGATGTGATTAAGTGTTACAATTATCTCGTTCTATTTTGAGTGAGTAAAAATCTTCGCTATTCCATGTTTTGGAAAAAAGGATGTCTTCAATCATTAGTCTAGCAAAGAATTGTTTGCTTCATTAAAAGTCGCATGTCTCTGCATCTAAAATGACTGTTAAACGGTTATAAAGACGATCATTATGAACTTACAAAGTATATGTTAAAAATATAAAGTAAATGAATGCCTAAGAACTGTATTAATGTATGCTGGAACTTATTGTATTCTTTTATAGAGTCTTGTAACAGATTTGATTAAAAAAGTTATAAATGAATGAAACATAAAAATTAATATGCGGGCCTGAGCTAATTTTTAGGTATCGATGTAGCGTATACTACACTTAATTTTGAAAATATATCACAAGATTTTTTTTTTTTTCAGAAACACAATTGAGTAGAAAAAGGGGTGATATAATAATCTGCTAGTATGGATGTATATTTAGACTATTTTCGCATCATTGAATTGAATGTTATGAAAGGGATGATATGAAGGTTTCAATATGATTAAATTATGTTGTGGTTTTGTACAACTTTGCTATAATGATAATATAGAAGAAAAAATTATGTATGATCGGTAAAGCTGTATAAGGGAATAGCTGATTTTTTGGTAATAAAATAGTATACTTTGACTAATTTTAAAACATTTTGCAGGCTTTTTTCATAAATGTATAAAGGAATGGAAAGAGGCATCAATTTTACTAGCATGAATGTATATTCAGATTAATTTCGTGTCGTACTAATAAATTTGAAGATCAATAGCATGAGGGAAAAGAAGTGATTGCATCGGTATGAGTAAAACGAACGAAGCGTTTTCGTCGGTTAGTGATTATATAGAAAATAAATTACAGAGATGATCGGGGAAGTGGTAAAAGTGAATAGATCATTTTTGATATTGAAAAATAGTATGTTTCGGCTAATTTAAAAAATTCATGATAGGTTAGTGGAGGCGTACAGAGTACACATCATAGATGCTGTGATTTCATTGTCTTTGCCATGTATGGGAAATAAAGAAAAAAAATTATTTAATAATGTACTTATAAGGGGTGGAGTCGCATTACATGAATAAATCAATACATTTGCAAATTGAGGAAAATTTAAGTGATAAAATAATAGGTATGATAGATTAAAAATAAATTGTTTGATGGGGGATATATGGTATAATGTGAAATTCAATGATTAATGCAAATAATATCCAGAATTTTTACGGAAACATAATAAAATAATAATAATAAAAAAAAATATTATGTACAATCGGAAAAATGTATTAATAATTTATAAAGTGATGATTAATTTTGAAAAAAAAAAATAATTACGCGTGATTTGAATTTTGAAAATAGATCACCTTGGAAGAATTGAGCGAAGAGAATTTCTCTACAATTTTCAGAAAATCTATGAGACATATTCGTGGTAATGAAGCAACAGCTGTCTGCAGCGTACATTTGTGTGCAATGCATATTACAAAAAATTTGAAAAAATTTTTGGGTAACAAAATAATAAAAATATACTTGAGCTAATTTTATAACACAGAGAGAGAAATATTGTGAACTATAGGGACTCTAGCGTCGGCGGAAGCAATTCCTGATCTACTCCTGCTATCGCGTTTTTTCTTCAACATGCTATGCCATGTAAACTACCAGGTTTTCTCCTTCTCTGTCTATACAGTTGACCAGCACCTCACAGACGAACTCATATATAATGCGAAAAATATTTACGAAATAAAAAATATTAAAACTGAACATGTATTACAAAAGATTTTTATAAATTTTGAGAGAACACTCAGAGTCTGAAGCTGTATCTTACAAATTAATGAAAATTCACACAGCTGCGGAAAATACTTGTTGTACATAAAAAAAAAGTTGAACAGTTAGATTCGTTTGTTACAGAAAAATGGTGCATTACAGTCAAAAATATAATTTTTTAATCTAAAAAGATACGAACAAATTATGCAGGATTACATTCGAAAATTAAACAATAATTATATACATTACACACATGGTTCAGAGTTTTGTAAATTTCGTCATTACCAGTACTATAAGTTAAGAGGGGGGGGAAAGAGAGATAAAGAAATAATTAAATAAACGGAATTGAAAAGGAGTGGAAAACGATGAAAAATAATTAAGAAAAATATATATAATAGAACGAAACATATCGAGGGAAAAAAAATATACACAAATATGTACAAACAAAATTTTCATATGTATAAAAATATATTTACAAAAAAAAATGATTAACAAAACATAAAAAACGAACGGGCGGATGATTGGGGAAAAATATATACATTAATATATTTACAAAATATATACAAATATACGCAAAATTGTTAAACGATCGAAATAACGAATTTCTAATCCGTGCAAATTTTATGTTGACAATCAATACAATCTTTTACTTTCATACAATTTTGAGTACTCTGTCTCAATGTATCATGATCGATATAATATTCTTCATCATGTTCATGTTCGTAGCATGGTAGAAGTGATTTTATCGTATCATCCTGTTTTAATTTATCTGGTAAAAATGTATAAATGTCTCCAACGCAGCTGGGAAATAATGTAATTATCATTTCTTTGGTGGCTGTAATGAACAACTGGTTTAAATCATTTATATTGAGATTATTCATAAGCTTCAGCGGATGGATAATATGATCGTACCAGGCTTTCATCACTATTACGTTTTTCACCGCACAATGAAAACTATCATTCTCATTATGGTGTTTACAAGTTACCAAATTGCTTATACCAAAGTATTCTTCATGTAGATCATCAACACTAGGTACTCGAAAAACTTGATCCATATTAACGATTTCGTAGTCTAAGTCACGCAATAGTTCAGACTTTTTGTTAAGTTCCATTAGTGTAAGTTTAGCATGTGCCGTTAAAATATATACGCGAGCCCTTGGTTTTTGTGATAATATCGTGAATATTTCGCGCGTCATGAATATTTCTTCCCGACAGGGGAATAATGAAGGGTTTTTCAAGTAATGACTTACCGAAGAACATTGTAAATGCGGCATTTTTGGTGCATGCCATGCTCTGCTAGGCTTATACAGTGTATGCAAACACTTCCCGCCAGACATATCGATCATTGCTAGTTCGGTTACTCGGAAACTATAATCACAATCTATATGGATGCTGATATCTAAAAAATATTCCGCTATATCCACTTGTTCTGATAGTGGATTCTTCTGATGTATAAACATCATAATGCGGTGTCGGAGGTGACGAAATCCTATGCGAGCCACTAACACTCGAAAATGAATTCTGAATAAATTCACCGGCTTTAATATCAATCGATTCGGTATTGTTATTCATATTTGATTATTATTTTAATATTTTTACTAAAAAAAAGAGCAAAAAAAAGAGAGAAAAAAATAACGATGAAAATGAGAAAAAAGACAAAAAATAAAGAGGGAAAGAAAAAGAGAAAAAACGCATGAAATTATTGACTTTAATGTTTTTGTCAATTTTTTAATAACACGTGAAGCACACTGCTTCAACAAATTCCACACGTTTAACATAACACTAATACTGACTGCCTGAACAGATCCGTTTGATTTTCTAGCTCGATGGGGGCCTTTGAAAAGGGAGGGTTGCACTAGAAAAACCACATTCCTTTGGTGTTAGTTGGTTATATACACAGATGAATGACGTTGTCAGGTGTTCTTTGGCTTAAGTATGATTGTGTAGGTGTGTACATGCGAACCGCATTTTACAAGAAAAGATACGAGGAGTAATATCCCAGCAGACTTAATCACAGCGTTGCACGATCGAAATCAGCGGAATGGCAACTTGCCTGCATGTGTGTAAATATATTTGAGAAAAAATATAGTACAAAAGATCTCGAAAAAAAAAAAAAAAAATGTTTGTATAGCGAAAGAAAATAAAAATATACTTAGGCTAATTCTATAAAACTTAGAGTCGAAAAAAAAAATTATTATGAATGATATGGAAACTAACAATAGAAGATGTGTGCGCATTCTGAAGGCCTCAACAGATTTATTTTTAGTCAGGAAAAAAATAAATAAATAAAAATTATGAACGGTCGGAAGAAATGTTTGGAAGTGTAAAAAATATACTTAGGCTGCTGGCTTTGAAATAATTAGACTTAGGCTTCAAAATGCATACATCAGTCATTTAAAAGTCGCCATTCCTCGGGGGTGGCATTTAAAAATATTCGTTGGAAATAAAAATAATAGACGTGTGCGTGTGTATATATATGTGTGTGTGTGTGTGTGAACATGTAGCGATCAGGATTCCATTGATGGCGTCGAGGATCTGCTAAGATGATCAGGTAGTTAATTTCGAACGAACGTCTAGAATTCACCCCCTGCATCCTCACCACACACAACCGGTTGCTGGAACATTCAAACATTTCCATCAAAATAATAATAATAATAAAAACATCAAACGAACGGCTGGAATTCACCCGTGTACCCTGCGCCACCCTCAACCGGTTGCTGGAACATTCAAATATTTCCGTTAAAAATAAAACAACAAAAAATCACAATTGTTCGGTTCTGGAATGTTCAAAAATTTCTATTAAAAATAATAATAGTAATAAAAACATCGAACGAACGGCTGGAATTCACCCCTTGTAGCAGCACACCCGCCTGTCCTCATTCAATCGCTGGAACTATCAGATATTCTTCTTAAAAAATAAAATTTTTAAAAAAAAAAATGCTGGAATGGAGCGCGACTCGGAAAATTCCTTCAAAATTTGGGTTCTAAGTGTTGAGTTTCGAACATTTTTAACACTCCGCCAAAATTTTACACCTCCCAAACCCCCAAAATTAAAATTAAAAATTATGATACATATATTACATGTAGACTCCTGTATAATACATACACATAATAGTAGAACACGCCGTGCATGGGAATGCGGGTGCATGGAGATGCGTGCCCGATCGAATAGAATAATTTTTGGAACCCGGCTAGAATACTTACGCCCCCAAATTTTGAAAAAAGCGCGGTAGCGGCCAATGCGTGTGTGGGAATGGGTAGCACACTTCGCGGTGGTGGCAGTGGCTACAGGCGGACTGCGGAAAAGAATATGCTCTAGTTCTCACGCTCCAGGGGGTCTAATTAGTGTTGCGGCATCCCTTTGTGTCCCAGAATGAACACTAATATCCTACTATCGTACCAGGCCTTCATCACCATAACGTTTTTCACTGCACAATGAAAACTAACATTCTCATTAAGATGTTTACAGGTTATCAAATTGCTTATACCAAAATACTCTTCATGTAGATTCTCAATACTGTATAGTCGGAAGACTTGATCCATTTTAACGATTTCATAACAATTCAAACTTTTTATTAAGTTCCATTAGTGTAAGTTTAGCATGTACCGTTAAAATATATATGCGAGCTCTCGGTTTTTTGGGACAATATTGTGAATATATTGCATGCCACGAATATTTCTTCTGGACAGGGAAATAATGAAGAGTTCTTCAAGTAATGACTCATCAAAGAACATTGTAAATGCGGCATTTTTGATGCATGCCATGCTCTGCTTGGCTTACACAGTGTATGCAAACACTTCCCGCCAGACATATCAATCATTGCTAGCTCGGTTACTAGAAAACCATAATCATAATCTATGTGGATGCTGATATCTACAAAATATTCCAATATATCTGTTTGTTCTGATAATAATACAAGATCAATGTTATTACGTACAAAAGATTTTGATTCTTCTGCTGTATAACCATCATCTAATTGTGGTGCTGGAGGTGATGAAGTTGTATGTGAGACAATATCACTCGAAAATGAATTCTGAATAAATTCGGCGTCCGTAATTGATTTTGGGTTGCTGCTTATGTTAACTATATTAGCGTTCATGATTGAATAATATGTATTTCAAACTTTTCACTAAAAAAAAGACAGAGAAAAAGAAAGAGAAAAGGGAAAGATAAAAGACAGAAAAAAATGATAGAGAAAAAAAGAGAAAAAATGTAGGAAATTATCTTCTTTAACGTGACGTAAATTTTTTAATAATGTGTGAACACAGATTCGACAAAATACACATGTTTAACATAAAACTAATACTGACTGCTTGAATGATTCCGTTCGATAGTCTATCTCATTAGCTACCTTTGAATCACGTGCGGCAGTGGAAATGTTACTTCAGAAAATGTTGTTCCATCGGAGAAAGTTGAATATATTTGTATACAAACAAAGTAATCGAGGACTTTGAGTGTATGCGCATATGTATGTGAGGGAGTGTGAAAAATATTCTTGTACCGAATAATGATAAATAGCATGCGAGCAATGTACAAGTGGTCTTGAAGGTATGCGAGTCATGCAGGTAATGGTTGTTGCGACGACGAGATATATACCTGCAGAGGTTATTGATTCTTGGAAAAGAGGGATTGACGTTTGAAACAATAATGTCTTGAAACGATCGATGATGCGGATGAGTTTATTAAATAAAAAAATTATGTTTGTAGTGAAACGATTAATATTAAAAATAATTGTGATGTTTATAAATATTTTTTATTGGTCGGAGGTTTTTCTTTCTCGAAAGGTTAAAATTATTTTGACAATGTTAATTGTATATGATGACATGACTGTGTAGGAAAAAGTAATACCGATACAAAAAAAAAAAAGATTGTTAATAAAAAACTAAACATATATAGAACTGCATGTGGTGCGTATGTGAGATCAATGTGATATGCTATTGTGGCTAACATTGAAAAATGTTCATGATCAATAGGGAAATTCGTGATAGAAGTAGAGATGGGCGATCCGCTCGCGAGCTAGTTCCAAGAGCTAGCTCTTTTTGTCGAATGAGTGAACGATGATTCACAAAAAAAGAATGGTAGCTCTCGAATTTCGAGATGGGCGATCCGCTCGCGAGCTAGTTCCAAGAGGTAGCTGTTTTTGTCGAATTAGTGAACGATGATTCATAAAAAAAGAATGGTAGCTCTCGAAGCTGACAACGTTCGATATTTGATAGTCTATGAGGTTGTGTATGTGTGTGCAAGAAATGTCATAATTAACGACTACATTTGTGTGCTTGTGTTTTCCCTATTTGTTTACAAGTTGTAGAGATCAAATGTATTGCACGTGTGCGGTGTGTCTAAACTCTAAACCGTTCGTTCAAATACCGCGTGTAAGTAAACACATTTAACTTACTAAGCGTTCTTTAGCTGGCATGACTGGCATGTCCAAAAATAAATAAATAAAAAATGGTCGGACGTCAATGAATTTGAGTGGAGAGGAAAGAGCTATGTTCATTGTTCTGTCTTACTGAGTACTGACTCTCTGCTTATTTGATCAGTTAATCACTTCAGTTACGAGTACGATCTTTTATTCTTTTTGATGATCCGATCTTCGATTTGATCATTCAGTGAATCATTGAGTGAGTAAAGAATCACATTATTTTATGTTTTAATTAATCGTTGCCAAAGATTAGAACTGAATTAATAGGTATGTAGATTGTTTATATACTGTAATTTAACCTGTTATTTTGTGAATTTTCCTGACATGTTTTTTTTATTCAATATTATTATATTACCGGTTTACCCGGCTTATGTGCTGCTCTGCCTTTTATATGTATGCGCTGTGTGCAAGATACAAATGGAAAAATACATGTTATATATGATTTCTAACGTATTTCATAAGAAACATGTTAATAAACTATTTCAATTTTTAACGCTTTTCTAGTTCGTTTAGATACTTGTTTTAAGTTTCTAAGTATGTTGTGGTTTCCTTTAAAATTTTAAATTTATCCGTATCCCATTTTATTATATATATAATCATTAATAAATACTTAATTTTTCTAATATATTTGGTAGAAGAAAATGTCTGTGCCAACACTCACAAGAACTGTCAGCGATATTTGGTATCATTTCACCAAACTTGACAAAAAAGGAAAATGTCGTTACTGTTATCAATTAATTTCCTGTCCATCTGGATCATCATCAAATTTAAAAAGACACTTAAAATCTAAACATCCAACTGTGCCTTTGGAACGAGGAAACCGATCAAGGGCTCCATTATCTGGTGACGGTGATGAGTTGGATGAAATTGAGGAAATCCTTCCTCTCAAATCATCTTCGAGTTCTATTTTGGCTGAATCTCTCCATCCAGAAACAGGAAATGACATTCCAACAGCATCTCAAGATCCTGGACCTAGCTGTTCTTTTCTAACACATTCTTCGTCAACTCGTCAATCAAATATAAATAAATTCGTTAATATAATCAAACCTATTACACCAAATCAAAGTGTTGCATTAGACACGCAACTATTGAAAATGATATGTAAAGAATACCAACCTTTTTCAATAGTTGAAAATGTGGAGTTTAAAAAATTTGTAAACATGCTTTGCCCAAATTATAACTTGCCAAGTAGAAAAACGTTATCAAATTCTTTATTGCCCGGCCTGTTTTATCAATTATTTAATAAAATTAAAAATGATTTATTACATGCAAAAGCAGTTAGTCTTACCGCTGATGGATGGACAAACATCAACAATGTCAGCTTTTATGCACTCACTGCACATTTTATAGATAACAACACCAAATTGAAATCATATTTATTAGAATGTTCACAGTTCGAAGGCAGGCATACCTCTGAAAATATTGCTGCTTGGGTAAATGATGTTTGCAAAAAATTTGAAATTCATTATAAAATTACAGCAATAATTACAGATAATGCTTCAAATATGAAGTTATCTGCTAAGCGTTTAAACTTTCCCCATCTTCCCTGTTTTGCTCATTCACTAAATCTTGTTGTGCAAAATGCTATTCAAGTGTCAATTCACAAAATAGTTGATGAGGTAAAACGAACCGTTTTATATTTTAAAAAAAGTTCATTTGCCTTAAGCAAACTTGTAGAAATGCAAGAAAATTTAAAAATGGAAAAATTAAAGCTTAAACAAGATGTCCCAACAAGATGGAATTCGACTTATGACATGCTTCAAAGATTTTTAAATAATAAAAAAGCAATAATTTCATGTCTAGCAATATTGGGAACAAAATTGTTCAATTTTAGTTTAAAAGATACAGACTGGGAGATAGTAAAGCAATCCGTAAATATTTTGAAAATATTTGAAGAGGTAACCAGAGAGATATCATCAGAAAAGAATGTATCATTATCAAAAATGGCGATCTTATCTACATTAATGGTGCGTCAATTGAAGACATATGAAGAAAAAAATAGAGATTTGCCTCCAGAAATAGCTCAGTTGACAACTGAATTGCTTAAAGGATTGTCAGAACGGTTTGGGTTTATAGCAAACAATGAATTAATACTGCAAGCAATGCTATTGGATCCCCGATTTAAAAAACAGGGATTTTCTGAAGAAAGTATATTCCAGGAATATTATAACAGTGTTGCATCGAAAATGAAAGTCTTAATTGCCCAACAAACTAATCGCCAAATTTCCCAAACATCAAGTGTCACAACATTGAGTGAAAATATATCTATTTGGAAGGAGTTTGATGAAACTCTAACTCAGCTCCAAGGAATGAATGACCCAAGATCTACAGCAATAGTTGAGCTGGACAAATATTTATCTGAGGCATATTTATCTAGAACACAAGATCCATTAATCTGGTGGGAATCCAGGAAACTGCTGTATCCAGCTTTATATGAATTAGTTTTGAAAAGATTGTGCATTCCAGCTACTTCAGTGCCCTGCGAGCGTATATTCTCAAAAGCAGGCCAAATATGCACTGAAAAAAGAAACCGCCTCAACTCCAGCAAAATGACTCAAATTTTGTTTTTGAATAATAATAGCGATTAAGTTTAATTAAGCAGTTTTTCATTTTTTTTTTTTTTAGTTTAATGCGTTCCTGTTGTATTGTTGTTTTATTTTGATCATGCGAGTTGTATTGTATTTTTGTTTCAATTTAATTAGCACGCTTTTCATTTTTTTCAAAATAAATTAGTTGTATTGATTAATATGTTACTTATTTTGTGTAAACTGTTTTTTTTTTGTAAGAATAAACGTTTGTAACTTCATCACAATTAAAAATATCCTATAAACGTAATTTTAATATATTGGCTGTTTTATGAATGCTTCGAACCATGGATACAGAAAATACAATAAAAATTGATATATTGGTCATCTGCACACATAATTTTCATTAACAAATCATTTGTCAACGTGAATGATAAATCATCACTTTAGGTTTAAGTATTAATCTATTAATTTCAGGTGATTGGTGAGCCATGAAAAAGAGCTAGCTCTTTGAAGTGAATGAATGGTTCTGATCCGATCTTTGAAAAGAGTCATTTTGCCCATCTCTAGATAGAAGATATATGTGTGGGAATGTATGGTACGCTTTCGAGTGAACCATTGATTAATTTTTAGAATTGATAAAATAAATAAAGATTACGAAAGATCGGTAATTTCAGCTAGGAGGGGCGGGGGGTAGAAAGAACAAATATTTACGATTGAAAAAAAAAATGAAAAACATATTCGAATCAATTTTTGAAGAACTCGTAATAGAGTAATGTATAATGTAGAATCTGTGCGGGAATGGTTAGTGGGCTTTCACAACAGTCTGGATGTTTGTTCGGATTAATTTTTAAAACCTCTGAAAACATACAGAAATACTTACGGACTGAAAAGTAATCGTAATGAGAACAATAATAAAATATACTGGACTAATTTTTAAAAAAAGTGGTAACGTGAACGAATGACACGTGCGTGAGAATGATGCGCATGCTTTTGTTGAGGGGCGAGACATAGAAGGATTTATTTTTAGAACTGGGGAAAACATACATAAATACTTACAGACAGAAAAATAATCGTAAGTGAGAAAAAATAATAAATATACTTAGACTAATTCTATAATACATAGGCTTAGAAAAATTATTAAGAACGATAGGGAAACTATTGAGAGCAAAATGTGCGCGGGATCGGATGGTGCGCATTCGTTGAGGGGTGAGACATCGAAGGATTTATTTTTAGAACCGGGGAAAACATACATAAATACTTACAGACAGAAAAGTAATTGTAAGTGAGAAAAAATAATAAATATATTTAGACTAATTCTATAATATTTAGGCTTGGAAAAATTATTATGAACGATAGGGAAACTATCGAGAGCAGAGTGTGCACGGGATCGAATGGTTCGCTTTCGCGGTGGCTAAAGCTTTGGTAGATATAAGCGTGTGATCTGTCAGTGCTAGTGATGTGCGATTTCGAAATGTTTTTACAATCGAAACAATCAACAATCGTCAAAAAAACAATCGAATGATTTTGATTCGAATGATTTTAATTTGAATGATTTTGATTCGAATGATTTTAATTCGAATGATTGTTGTGAATACGAATGAATTATACGAATGAAATAACATTTCGAATGCAACTGTGGAACAATCGAATGCATTCGAAGTTATCGAACAATCGAATAATTCGAATGAAACATTTCGAAGTTGCCCATCACTAGTCAGTGGACTTTTGTAACGATCGGAGAATAAGGAAACATTTTTGGAACCGTAGAAAATGAGAAATATACTTAGACTAATTTTATAATACTTACGGACGGAAAAATAATTGTAAGTGAGAAATAATAATAAATATACTTGCAAATTCTATAATACTTGGGCTTTGAAAAATTATTATGAACGATAGGGAAACTATCGAGAGGAGAGTGTGCGTGGGATCGGACTGTGTGCATTCGATGAGGAGCGAGACATCGAAGGATTTATTTTTAGAACCAGGGAAAACATATAAAAATACTTAGGGACGGAAAAATAATCGTAAGTGAGAAAAAAATAATAAATATACTTAGACTAATTCTATATTACTTAAGCTTGGAAAAATTATTATGAACGATAGGGAAACTATTGAGAGCAGAGTGTGTGTGCAGGATCGAACGGTACGCTTTCGCAACGGCTAACGTTATGATAGATATGAGCATGTGATCTGTCAGTACGCTTTTGCAACGATCGGAGAATAAGGAAAAAATTTTTGGAACCGTAGAAATTTAAAAAATATATTTTGACTAATTTTATAATACTTAGGCTCCGGAAAAAATATTATGAACGATAGGGAAACTAATGAGAGCAGAATGTATGTGGGATCGGACGGTGCGCATTTATTGAGGGGCGAGACATCGATGGATTTATTTTTAAAACGGGGAAAACATACATAAATACTTACGGACGGAATAAATAAAATAAAAAATATGTTTGAATGATAAAAGGTGGTCGATCGGAACTTTGTGTCCGGCTTTAAATATTATATTTAAGCTAATTTTTAAACGCTCCAAATTATCGAAATGCATGGGGACCGCACGGGGGAATTTTGAGGAAATTTGGTGAATCACGAAGAAACTCGGATGAATTTGCATCGTCGGAACAAAAAATTCGGTTACTTTTGCCTCCCAAATAAAATACATATGTTAGTTTCTGCAAGCGGATCGTGTTTTCAGGCGCGACACTTGCGCTCATACATTTTTTGGCGAAGGAAAATGGAACTGTGTGCCAGAGTCCCCTAAAATAAGCTACTATAAGATGAGAGAGTTTAGCGGCGAAAATGGTTTTCGGTCCGAAGTCGAACAGATAATTAGGCTATTACGACATAAGAAAAATCAACAAGAAAACAGAAACCACAGATAGAGTTATCGGGAATCATATTTAAAGAAGAATATGGAACCGTTTAGAAATTTGAGTAATTTAACATGAACATAAAAAATTAAAAAGTGAATAATAATAATAATAATAATTAAAAGAAAATATGGCAGGAGTATGACAATACTTAACGTTGTGAAGTACAAAAAAACATTAAATAAACCAAGTATCAGTTGATTATGGGTTTGAAGATGAAAAATTGTTTACAGTTAGCCATTAATAAGACAAGATTTTAATGTTCTACGAACAACGTAATGATAGAAATTTATTTCGCCCATTATTAATTTAAAATTAGTAAATTAGTTTGTACGTCATGTTGCGAAGCTGTAACGGTATTGTGTAATTTAAGAAAAAATTAATTTTCGAAGAAAAAAATGGGTTCAGTTGAAAAGAATTCATAGCTTGAAATTAATTTGATGCTTAAATGTTGTACTTCTGCGACTTTATTCTATTTACTGGTAATTTTTAAAATAATGAGGCACTTTGGAAGAAAAATCGACGAAAAGCTAATTTAGATAATGTTAATGATGAACGTTTATTTTCGTTATCAGATTATTCATGAAAGAGAATGAAAATATTTAAGACAGCTTTTCATTCGTATTAAACTGTACGATCATCATTTAGTTTAAAATTAAAAGTCACAATGAGCAAAATTGGTGTTATGATTTGTGTTCTTTCTACTTTTTACTTTTGTAGTATTTTTTTTTTTTTTTTTTTTTTGTGTGTAATCTACTCGTTGGCCATGTATAACTGCCAGGGTCATTACGGCACAACGAGTATCGGATTTATTACAATTTGTTTATTAAATTATTTCGGTTAAGGAAGATTAGCATTGTCTGAACCTGTTCTGGACGGTTATCTAAAAGAAGGTGTAGTGGTTCGTCCTTGATTATTGTTAAGTTTTGACATTGTTTCAGGATGTGTTCCACCGAAGGTAGCACTGCTGCATTACAGAATGGGCAGGAAATCGGTGGAGGGGCTCCCTGGAGGACATGGTTGTGAGATATCGATGTGTGTCCCAGTCTCAATCTATTAAGGGCAGAGAATTCTTTTTTGGACATTTGGATCGGTGGCCACCAAGGATCAACATTTGGTTTAATATTCCTTAGGAAAGTTGCATGTTGGGACCAGGATGAGATCCAATGTTCTTTCATATTTTTGTGGAAGAAGGGAGTGATTTCTGGTGGTGGGACATTGGGTGGCATAGGGACGGACAACATTGACTTGGCGGCCCGGTCTACACATTCGTTTCCGGGTATTCCAACATGTGCCGGCACCCACAAGAAACCTACTTGTATCCCCTCTTGGGTAAGGCGATGTGCTGTAGATCTTATTTTATAGACTAATGAACTGGTTATAGTAAGTGACTGAATAGTTTGAAGGGAGGCCAGTGAATCTGTGATAATTATGTATTGTTTGTTCTCAGATTTACAACACGCACATGCTTCCAATCCAAAGAGAATTCCGTATAGCTCGGCTTCTAATGCGGAGCTGTCATCATGTAGCCTCACTGCTTCGGCTTCACCTGAGATTAGGTAGGCACATGCTGTGGGAGTGGACAGTGTGCCAGCGACATTTGCTTTAGCTCCATCTGTATAAACGTGTGTATCATGTGTGTAAGTTTGTATTTTTTCGATACTTTTTTGGCGAGCTATATATTGGTCCTCGTTAGATGTACAGTGGATAAAGAGTGATAAGTCTACCATCAATGGGGGGTATTCCCATGGTGGTTCTTTTGGGAACAAGAGGAGATCTGGATTGTATTTGATGTTTTTCTCAGTCAAAAAATTTAGAATATTAGGTATTGGATCATTTTGAAAGGCTGGAGGAGGAATAACAGTGCTCCTCGAAGAGAAACGATATTGTTGGTACCAGTATAGATGATCACGGGAGGTGTAGAAGTCAAATATATAGGATAATGGCGGAATTCCTGATAGCACACAGACACCCTGCGTGGGAGATGTTCGATGCGCCCCAAGGATGGACCTTAAAGCAGCGTGATGGATTGATTCAAGTGATTTTATGAGCTGCTTACTAGCCGAATAGAACACCTGGCAGCCGTAGGTTAATCTGCTTAGAATAAGTGATCTGTATACAGATAGAAGTAGTTTTGGATTATTGTTATATTTATGATGTGATAAACATTTTAGGATAGCTATGATTTTATTACATTTGCGTTTGAGTTCTTTAATATGAGGAGACCATGTCAGATGGGAGTCAAATGTTAGACCCAATAATTTAGCTGAGGATGTGACTGGAAGAGGAAGTCCATTTAGGGTAAGGGAAAAATCATGGTTTGGGTTTACTCGACGACTTTTCTGGAATTTTACACAAGAAGTTTTATTTAAGGAGAAAGTAAGGCCGTTACTTTCGGTCCACGAATATAACCTATTGATTGTGGATTGTAGTATAGATTTGACGTTGGAAGGAAAGTTTGATGCTAAGGATATATTGAGGTCGTCTATAAACAATCGGGATGTTACCGGCGGCTGTATGCAGTCCGCCACATCATTTATGTATAGGATAAAGAGTGTTACACTTAGAGGAGAGTCTTGAGGAATACCATTCTCTATTAGGACAGGAGAGGATACAGTTGAGCCAATTTTTACTTGAATGTGTCTGTTTGACAAATAATTCATTATATAGTTGCCCATATTGCCTTTTATATTGGCGTTCTTCAGCTTTGTAAGCACTTTATATCGCCATATCCGGTCGAATGCTTTCTCTATGTCAAAAAAGACAGTATAGAGAGCTTGTGACCTCTTTTGGGCTTCAAGTATTTGTCTTTTTAGGCTCAGGAGATGTAACATTGGGGATTTTGATTTGCGACCTCCAATTTGTATTGGGGAGAGAACGTTTGAAGATTCTAGGAAAGAGGATAGTCGTCTGTTCACCATTTTTTCCATGATTTTGGAGAGTGAAGATAGTAAGGAGATAGGTCTGTAATTTTGAGGAATGAAGGTTTCTTTATTAGGTTTGAGGATAGGAATAATTAAAGCTGCTTTCCAGGATTTTGGGATGGAGGAAGTTGTCCAAATTTTGTTGTATACATCAAGGAGTAGTTGTTTAGCTAGATTAGGTAGGTATCTGATCATGAATGGATGAATGGAGTCGGCTCCAGGTGCACTGTTTTTTAGCTTTTTATCAAGCTGGTAATTTAGTTCAGACATTGAAAAAGAATCATTGTATTTTTCTTTTTGATCTGGAGGAAAGGATATTTTTTGCTCCTCTAGTCTCGCTTTGTTTTCTAGGAAGGAATCGGTGTAGGATGCTGAGGAAGATACTTTAGCAAAATGTTGCGCAAAGGCATCTGCCACTTATTTGGTGTCTGTGAGCAGGACATTGTTAATGAGTAAGGAAGGGGTAGTTGGAGGACGATAGTTACCACACAACGACTTGATTCTTCTCCAAACCACCGTCGCAGGCATATCTTTTGAGATAGATGATACAAATGCTGACCAGCACTCCTGTTTTCTCACTTTGATAAGTAGCCTGGCTCGAGCTCTAAATCTTCTGAATTCAATCAGGTCTGTAAGTGACTTCGTTGTTTTATACTTCCTCAATGCTCGTTTCCGTTGTGCGATCGCCATTTTGATTTCGGGGCACCACCATGGTACTCGCTTTTTCCGAGGAGCTGTTGTTGTTTTCGGTATTGTTGCTGTCGCTGCTTCATTCATCGCGTTGATGAGAATTTTCAGATTTTCCTCTACCGATTCCGTTTGAATTTTAGGGATAGTAACCTTTGTTTTGTAACCCTTCCAATCTGCTTTATGGAATGCAAATTTTTTTGTTACCTGGGCTGAGTGCAATTTTTGCAACTGGTGGGGAAAGTGTATGAAAATAGGGAAATGGTCACTTGAACACAGATCACCATGTACATCTATGTTCAAGTAAGGAAATAGTGAAACGGATGCAAATGCTAAATCTATTATTGAAAAAGTGTTATGAGTTGTGTTGAAATGTGTATGTGATGGAGGAGGGAGGAGTACCAGGTCACTATTATGGATGCAATTTGAAATCATATTTCCTCGTCTATTTGGCTGTGTTGAACCCCACTCAGAAGAGTGGGCATTGAAATCTCCCAGTAATAACACTGGGTCCCGCAGTTGAAATAGTAATGTATCAAAGTCTATTTTGGTTATGTTTGTAGCGGGTGGGAAGTAGCAATTACAGATTGTAATGGATGAGAGCGGAAGGGACGGGATTTTCACCTTCACCGCTACCGCTTGAAACATGGTACTTAACCTTATTTCATGTGATGGAATCGCTTCATGCACTAGTATCGAGACTCCTCCACATGCTGCTTGTCCCTGTGTGTAGTCAGAGCGAAATATTCTGTAGCCTTTAATAAGTGGTGAATGGGAAGAGTTTAAGTGCGTTTCTTGTAAACAAATGATTATTGGATTGTAGTTATTAATGAGTAATCTCAGTTCGTCTATACGTTTATAAAACCCTCTGCAATTCCATTGTAGAATACTGAGATTTGCAGCCATTTTCTCTAATTATTGTTGACAGTGTTACTTAAGATGACTAGTTTTATATCTTAGTTTCAGGGTCATCCTTGCTAAGGAGAGGTTTTAATTTATTAATTATGCGAGTACATCTGTTCTTAAGTCCTACGCTGCCTAATAATGGTCTTACTTGAGAAAGCATGTGTAAAAGGTTATCCCTATCTTCTGTGAAAGTCAGTGCGTAATTAACAAAATCCTGACTTGTGGCCACCTGTCTTATGAATTCTTGAAATTCTTGATAGTCTAAGAAGAACGGAGTCTGGCCGCTAGTAAATAGATGTAATGTTCCTTCTGTTAATAGGTTAATATCAACTCCTTTGTTTGCTTCTTTAGAGGCTGGTTTGGCCGCATTGTCCATGACGTTAATTTCTACATTGTGCACCGTAGAATTTTGATTTTCTAGGTTTATTCGCTTAGTAGCAGTTTTATCTGGAAATGGCGGTTGAGTTGAATTGTATGTTTCATCGGGACTAATGGGGTGTGGTCGTTTTTGAAGGGGGTTGTTATTATCAATGTTCATTACAGTAGAGGTATTGTCGGTAGAAGGGGCAATATTTAATTGTAATTGATTGTGTGTTTCTTCTATGTTTTGGTGCTGCTCCTGTCGGACAGTTTGCTCAGTTACCATTGTCTTAGTTTGTTTGGTGTATGTTGCATCTTGTTTGTCGCTATTCGTTGTTGGTTGATATCGCTGTTGATTATTATCAGCACAGGCATTTTCGACCAGCGCTGGAAATGTCGTTATGGTTTCGGAAAAAACTTCTTGATTAACTGTTCCTTCTTTCTCCTTGCAATTTTCACATGAATGGTCATTGAGCTGCGTGTAGATCCTGTATTCGTAGTCGTTGTGCCTCAATGTGAAGGAATCAGGGATATTTTTGCAATTAAACTGTTCGACGTAAAGCTGCCGCCTGAAACTTACTACGTGAGCAAATTCATCATCCACCGGATTCACACGTAAAATGGAAATTTGCGAAAGGATTTTTATTGGATAAACTTCTTGCAAATGTCGAACTAATATTTCGTTCGGGATGGTTGGACAGACATTTGATAGAATGAGTTTATTCGCCGGTTGTTTAAGTCTCCGCGCAGTAATTGTTCTATTATTTATGGTGATCCGGCCACCTTTTGCTAGAAATTCGTCTGTTATTTGTCTGGATTTTAAAAATATTAGAATTCTATCACCGCTAATACGGGAGCCTGCTACAATGTTTAAGCTGCCTGCTACATGGTTTTTAAGCGCGACAAAATAATCACGTATAACGTAGGGTGCGATATAATCAAAAATAATTCCGCATTCACGGGAAGGGTAGTTGAAATTAATTAATGGGGCGATCTTTTTATTCGATTTGATTTTATCTGCGAAGGTATGTTTTGAATTTCTATTTTGTTGGTTTAAATTATTTGGAAATTCGTTATTTATCAGTGCGGGAAACTGATAATTGTAATCAGTCGTATTACAAGAAGCGGTAGTTAATTCGGAGATAGATTTTATCGCATCGCTGTGTACGACCGCGGTATCATCGTTATCAGCGGTATTGTGCATGTGTGAGGTGTGTGTTGTGTTTCGATTCGCCGTTGGCTTACCTGAAGTCTGCGATTTACCACCATACTTACCGTCCGGCGCTAATGCAGTCGTTGCGGCTGTCAGCTGTTTTTGAGGGGTAGGAGGGCGCGAAGGTGGTGAATCGGTTTGGTTTTGTTCACCGATCGGTTCCGATGTTGGAACGGTCTGCCTTCGGTGAGAGGCAGGGGACGATGGCATTATCAACAGATAATGCCTCTAAACACGAGACAATCTCTTTAATAGACGCGAAAAACGAACGCGAGACAATTAAACTTTATCACTGCTTATGAAAGTTAAATATTAAAGGATTAAATGGTAAGGAAGAATTTTGTATTATATGAATGTTTGAGGTTAATTTTTATTTATTCATTACTCTACATGCGTTTTTGTACTTTCGAACTTTCATTCATATTTCTGGTCCTTATATTAGGCCAAGAATAAAATAGGACAAATTTAGATAAATCTTTACAAAATCTGTTGTTTTGTTCTTTAATAACTGTCTAACTTCTTTTAAATGTTCCGTTTCTAAAGGTTGTGTACTACGATTTGAAAAAATAAAATTATCGGTACATACAATAACTCGAATCAGTGGCATCGCCATAAATTCATTAGCAAAGAGGAACAGACCTTTTTAGATTACCTAATGAATCTAATTATAATCAGTTTTTTTTTGTTTTTTTTCCTAGCTTTTTTTGTTGCGCTTTGTCTTTTTATTTTATGTTTATTATTTTTTTTTATATTTTCTTCTTCCTGAAGCCATTCCTTTATTTTCCTTTTTCTTTCCCCTCTATTATTTCTTTGGGTATTTTATTCAACATCTGAGTTATAATATATTTATCCGTTTGCTCCCCCATCTTTGTTCTTGCTAACGGCAATTGGTATGAAAGTTTTTCCCTCAACTCGTATTCTGTGTTTATTCTTTCCTCCAATTCAATTTTCTTTTCTGCTGATATGTACTCCCATATCTATTCGGCCAGCTATTGACAGAACAGAAGAACTGAGGATCGAAACAACGGATATCGATGGGAACGATAAGATATACGAAGTGCAATAAGGATTAGGGAGTTTGAGTGATAACAAATCGGAGTACAAAGAGGTACGTTCATTTACAAGGAATGGGCATTCAAAAAAAATATGATTAGGATCGCAGACGGCTTCGTCGTCCCGATGAAGAGGGCAACTAGGGGATAGTGCGAGATGAAAATGAAAACGCGAAGAAGGAAGAAGAGTATGATTGAGACGTAAACGGATAAGAGAGACAATAATGAAACGGCGAAACGAAAGAAAATTGTAAAACCAAGGCCGGCTAGAAAGATTAGATTGAATGGAAAAATAAAAAGAAGGGTGATTGGAAGAGGAGGAAACGTAAAAATTTGACCAAAACCTAACATGAAACTTTTTACACAGTGGGAGAAATAGTGAAGTAAAAGCGTGAGGATGCAGCAATTTTCCCTCTATCCTCATATGACTGGGGACCCAGAGCATATCAATACGGATAGAATGAAGTGAGAAAAGAGTGTGAATGAGAAAGCGAATACGGAGAATAAAAAAATTAGAGGAGTGAGAGGAGAAATGTGAGGAAATAGCTTTAAGAGCACACATAGAGACGGAGATAATTATATATTTAAAAGAAGATCGATGAGAGGAAATATAAATTATGGAACGTGGAATAGCCATTAGCTCGGTCGTAAAGATGGTACAAAAAGAAGGAAGACGGAAAGATTCAAAAAAATTTGTGATCGGAAGGATGAAAGAGGCTCCGACTTCATTAGGCTCCTTCAAATTGTCTATAAAAATGGTCACGTGGGAAAGTAGAATACATTAGGAGGATTGGAGAGATCCGAAAAATTTAAAAAAAGATAAAGGAAATTATTATAAGAATTGAATAGGATAAAAAATAAGTTAGCCGCAAAGCAATGCGGGCTAGAATAGGAATTTTCTTGGGAGTAAAGCGGTAGACGACTGTTAAGAAATACACCGAGATAGCAAAAATAATCCTTGCGAGGGATAAGTATGGGATTTAAGGATACAGAGACTAAAGCGGAATTGAAAGATTAATATGCGGAACTAATTTTCAGAATTTATTAAATGAGAATTCAATTTTATACGCCTTTCTGATTGCCCTTTGTGATCACATAAAAATTAAAAAGTAAAAAGAAATAAAAAATCTTTTTTAAAGTAATTTTAAGAAACCCATTCGTTTTCTAAATACAAAATTAAATTTTGCCATTAAACATATAAAAATGAAAGTCAAAAAATATATCTACTACCTGTTCGTTCTAATTACAAGAACTACCAAACAGATTTTGTTCTAGTTTTCATCATTAAATATACAGATTCCTGCGGAAGGTTTCATGCATAATTTATTAGTTTCTGATATGATTTAGTGACTTATGAGGGGGTTTTTCAATGAAACGAAAAAAATAAAAAAGTGAAATATACTTAAAAATTTGAATAATTTTTTTACAATAGGATATATAAATTCAAAACCTTTAGCTTAGGTAAACAAAATAAATTTCTTTTGTTTTTGATTATAAATTTTGTTAATTCATTAACATTAACAACTTTAGGGGTAAAACTTAAAACACTAAAATAATGCTTTTGTAAAGATAACAAAAATGAGGGAGGTAGAAAAAGAAAGAGTGAGTGAGAAGAAAAAGAAGTATGTTTAACTAATGACATTAAGATCGATTCCTTGGGTCACCCTCTTTCGGGCGCGATCTTTCGGGCGGAGGCGAGCTCTGACCTTTGTACAGACCACCTACGGTGATTTTCAGGTATCATCCGTTAAACGTTATCGTCTGTGTTAGTGAGAAACACGAGTTACCAAATACTGCTGTTAGAAATTCAGTCCAAAAAATATCGTTCTTCGTTAGCGATTTGGTTTTTCCGCGCGTATAGCATGTTATATATGCATATACAATCACGAAACACATATTTTACATGGTTTTATTTGGTTATTCGCTTTTTTTAAATATTTTCTATTTTTTTTTTTTTTGAAATAACGACTTCAGCGTGAAATACTGATAAACAGACTTTCGCGATGTAAATTTAAGAATTCTACTAGCAATAGTGATACGAAACGGACGAAAATTATTAATATTAATAATCGGTCAAATGCATTGTCGGTTCTTTTCATTTTTTTTTGTTAATGTATAGTCAACTGTATCTAAAAAATTACAAACTATCAACTCTACGTCATTTAAAGTGTAATATAACTTGATTGAATTTGCTTCTGATACATATTCCTTATATTATCTTTCTTTTTTATTCATATCTAGCAAATTTATTTGAGGATACGTTTATTAAAGTTTTTTCTGTTATCTACGATTTTAATTATATATTTAATTCCTTGACGAATCAACCCTGATTTCAAAAAAATATCGAAAAAGACAAACAAAGGCGCAAAAATTTTTAAACATAGACACATTTATGTTAATAATACTAGGCGAGAAATATATACGATATTACAAATTAAAAATTAAATATCTTTGTTTTGAATTTAATATTATGTAAATGCAAATTATGGTAATCTTTAAATTAACTCACAGAATGTTCAGTACATGAAACATCCTGCCCGGCTAACCTCTTTCTTTTTATTTAGAAAAATTTTAAATCTTCAAAACACTGGACTAATATTATTTTCGTAAAAATTTTAATAAAGCCAATAAGGAAGAAGCTTTTCCTGTTTTGTCTAATAATGAAGCGAGCGGCTCATAAAAAAATTATAATAATTAGAAAAATCGACTCGGCAATACTTGACGCGTATTTTGTAGGGAAAAAGAAAAAGGTAAAGAAGTAAGTTGAGAAACAGAAGCGATTAATTAATTTTCTACTGTGAAATAGTTTTTAATAAAAAAAGGAAAAGAACCGTCAATGGCTATAGCCACTTTGTAAACAACATGTTTGTTAGTTACAAAACGTGTTTTAACCGATTTTTTTTTCTAGAATTTTGTTTTTTTACTAACTTATCACACTAAATTGCAATAATACTTTCTAAATATTGTCAGTTCAGCTGGGTTGGATTTGAGTAACACAAAGCTTTAAAAGGAATAATTTGCAGGTATTCGTTATTTAAATCATCGTTCTATCAATTTACATTAAACATTTATAATAGTCTTACTTAATCGTTTCACGTGTGGATGGTTTTGAGATGCAAAATAATTTGTAGAAAGTCTTGTCAAAGATACAAAAACTATTTATGATATTTATAAACAGAATAAATCTATCGTTATGTCCCCGAGTGACATTGTAGCGACATTATGCTACAGTTGTAAAACCAGAAGGGCTATATGCATCAGAAACGTTAAATCTAAAGAAGAAAATATTAACAAATCAATTAGAAATAAGGGAACGGAGAATCCTGAGAAAGATTATAGGAGTTAAATGGAATGATGGACAGTTCAAATGGGTTTCGAACTATAAACTATATAGCAAAATTGAACTATTGTCCATATCAATAAGGAAAAGATTATTATTGTACGGGCATATTACCAAAATGCAAGAGGACAGGTTAACCAAGAGAATTTATGAATTCATGAAAATGAAGAAAATAAGACCTGCATGGTTCAATGAATGTGAAAATGATATGAAATTAATGGATGTTACTGAAACACAAATGTTTAATAAGGAATGGTTTCATAAAACAGTTGCGACGTCAATCTTTAAAATAGAACAAGTTAACTGGAGGAGGTCGCTTTCGATAAGCCATAAAAATGCCTTGATGGAGGGTCTCAAGAAATACTGGAAAGATGTTAAGGAAGGAAGAAGGAAAAAATGTAAAATGAAAACTTAGTTGTTTAGTGTAGTCCATAGAGGCTGAAATCGAAAAAAAAAAAAAAAAAATCGTTATGTCCCCGAGTGACATTGTAGCATTTGATAATGCAACAATTTGTAATATTTGCTCAAAAGCACTTATAAAAAACGATAAAGTTCGCGATCATGACCATTTAACCGGGAAATTCCACGGCGCAGTGCACACAAAGTGCAATCTTGAAATGAGACTTCCGTATTTCCTCCCTGTAATTATAAATAATCTTACCAGTTATGACAGCCATCTAATTGTGCGTGAGTTAGCTTATGACTCACTAGACATTAATGTACTAGCTAATACAGATGAAAAATATAAAGGATTCTCAAAACAAGTGGTTCCAGGTAAATTCCAGCTCTGATTTATCGATTCATTCAACTTCATGGCATCGAGTCTGGATAAGCTAGCGAGTTACCTGCCTGATAACGCTTTCCATCACACTGTTTCAAACATCAGGGACCCTGGAGTACTCTCCCTTTTCCAGCAAAAAGGATATTTCCCATATGAATACTGTTCAGATCCAACAAAACTCGAAGAAGAAAGGTTACCTCCCCAGTCATCTTTCTATAGTTCACTGACCAAATCAACAATTACAGAGGAAGTCTATTAAATATGTGATTTTCAGATAATATGATCACCCTAATCAAGACAGGAATATTATCTCCAAATTATGAAAAAATTGCGTGATGCAATAAGAAAAAAACGGCCACAGCTTTGGGCAAGCAGTGATTGGCTGCTTCACCACAATAATGCACCAGCACATGCCTCGAACCTTGTGCAGCAATATTTAAATAAACATTGTATTGAACAGCTTCGTCAGCCTCCATACAGTCCTGACACAGCTCCCTGCAACTTTTGGCTGTTTCCAAAAAATTGAAAATTCCCCTTAAAGGACACCGATTTGATGCTGTGCAAACGATTGAAACTAATGCAATGAATGCTCTAAAGGCGATACAGAAAAACAAATACCAGGACTGCTTTCAAAAGTGGAAAAGGCGTTGGGAGTATGTTATTCAATCAAGTGGGGACTACTTTGAAGGATGTCATAGCCCAGACGATGTAGAGTAACTTCCAGAGAGAAATATAGAGGTAGGTCGGATACTTTTGGGACACACCTTGTATATACCCATTGTTTAGTCCCAGTAGTTTATCTTTCTCATTAAGTCAGAAGTTTGTTCATTACTTGATCTTGTGCAGGATATTCTTTCTGTTCAATCTTTTCATCATTATGCTTATTATAGCCTCAGTTGCAAAGCTGCTTTCTACTCTGCCCTTTTACAAATTGGTATTCCCACTCCATACAGTGCTTCGTTCATTCTCTCCATTCCTTCTCCTTCTGTTGTTCAGGCTCTTGATTTCTTTTTGTCAGCTACCTCTGATCATATAAAGATCTAAGTTTCTTCGTCCTTTTTCCTCTGTTCTTAGGCCAATGTCCTTGTAGACAAAACCAAAAAAATAAAAAAAATAAAACAAACTATAGCCTCACTCTTGTTCTTGGTGTGCATTCCAGCAGTAGTAGGATCATGGTCTGTGATTGCACTAACTGTAATCTGACACACGCTAGCATGATATAACCAAATACTATTCCTGATCTATCACTACCATGAACTGATCATGCAGCAAAAAACAATGTTTACACAAATGAAAGGTATGGCAACTCTATAATTAGATAGAGCCCACAATATCACTACAAGATGTTGCATTTTACCAACTTAAGGTACACTATGACCACACTGGGGAGAGACAATCCATGACCTGGTGAACATAAATAACAGTAGACTAGAAATCAAGAATAGTATATACAAAAAGAAGAAAGAAACTAATTTCTTAATATAGAACAAGGTTACTGATAAGAGGAATAACTGAAAAGAAACAAGAGTATAAGAAAACATAATAGGTAGTACTAAGCTATTCATGGACAGGGAACTTCTATCTCCTTGCAGTATGTACATGTGATCCAGCAGCATTTTAGAATTAAAGCGACCTAGACTCAAAGAGGATCAAAGCTTATATAATACATAATGCAGGATGGAACGATAGGTAAATAAGTGAACAGCATGGCCACTCTATGATTAGATAGAGACCACATTGTCACTACTACTACAGATCCAGCAGCATTTTAGAATTAAAGCCACCTAGTCTCAAAGAGGATCAAAGCTTACAAAATACATAATGCAGGATGGAATGATGGGTAAGTAAGTGAACAGCATGGCCACTCTATGATTAGATAGAGCCCACATTATCACTACTACTAGAGATCCAGCAGCATTTTAGAATTAAAGTGACCTAGACTCAAAGAGGATCAAAGCTTATATAATACATAATGCAGGATGGAACTATAGGTAAATAAGTGAACAGCATGGCCACTCTATGATTAGATAGAGCCCACATTGTCATTACTACTACAGATCCAGCAGCATTTTAGAATTAAAGCCACCTAGTCTCAAAGAGGATCAAAGCTTACAAAATACATAATGCAGGATGGAATGATGGGTAAGTAAGTGAACAGCATGGCCACTCTATGATTAGATAGAGCCCACATTGTCACTACTACTACAGATTCAGCAGCATTTTAGAATTAAAGCCACCTAGTCTCAAAGAGGATCAAAGCTTACAAAATACATAATGCAGGATGGAATGATGGGTAAGTAAGTGAACAGCATGGCCACTCTATGATTAGATAGAGCCCACATTGTCACTACTACTACAGATCCAGCAGCATTTTAGAATTAAAGCCACCTAGTCTTAAAGAGGATCAAAGCTTAAAAAATACCTAATGCAGGATAGAATGATGGGTAAAAGTAAGTGAACAGCATGGCCACTCTATGATTAGATAGAGCCCACATTGTCACTACTACTACAGATTCAGCAGCATTTTAGAATTAAAGCCACCTAGTCTCAAAGAGGATCAAAGCTTAAAAAATACCTAATGCAGGATAGAACGATGGGTAAGTAAGTGAACAGCATGACCACTCTATGATTAGATAGAGCCCACATTGTCACTACTACTACAGATTCAGCAGCATTTTAGAATTAAAGCCACCTAGTCTCAAAGAGGATCAAAGCTTAAAAAATACCTAATGCAGGATAGAATGATGGGTAAAAGTAAGTGAACAGCATGGCCACTCTATAATTATATAGAGCCCACATTGTCACTACTACTACAGATCCAGCAGCATTTTAGAATTAAAGCCACCTAGTCTCAAAGAGGATCAAAGTTTATAAAATACACAATGCAGGATGGAACAATGGGTAAGTAAGTGAACAGCATGGGCACTCTATGATTAGATAGAGCTCACATTATCACTGCTAGATGTTGCATTTTACCAACTTAAGGTACACTGTGACCACACTGGGGAGAGGCAATCCATGACCTGGTGAATACAAATGACAGTAGACTAGATATCAAGAATAGTTTATACAGGTGTGGGGACATCAAAAGAAAAAAGAAACTAATTTCTTAATATAGAACAAGGTTACTGATAAGAGGAATAACTAAAAGGAAATGTAGCCCAAGATTTAAGATTTATATTATGGTAATGTCTGGTGTTATTATGTATGTTCGCCATTGCAATATTGAAAAGAGTGGGTGCCAGAATGGATCCTTGTGGAACACCTGCAATGAGTGTCCTACAATAAATTATTTCATTATCCTTATTCTGGAAAATAATTTCTCTATTTTTTAAAAAAATTTTTATTATTCCAATTAGGTTTGAATCAAATGTATTCAGTTGTAGAAACTCCATACAGTCTGTAAGCTTTTGGTGAAGAGGGTTCCTTATCTAGTTTGTTTAGCATGATAATTTTCCCTCTGTTCCATATTTCTAGAAAAGTGCAGCTGTTTAAATACAAATTGACTATAGTAGGTATTGTAATATGCTTCTATATCTTGTGGTGGTTTCTTTGAGTAATGTGAGTGTCTTATTTAGTTCATTATTTTTCTTTTTGTTTTTATATATGTACTTTAATTTGGTCAGGTTTTTCACTTTTTTTTTTTTGTAATGTTCTAATGTAATGTTCCACCATAGTTGCCTTTTTACTAGTTTCACTTCTTCCCTTTGATTTCTAATATTTTGGATTTTATTCATGATTTCGTTCAACTGTTCATTCAGCAATAATTCATCTGTAGATTTAACCATCTTGTTAATTTGTTCATTAAAACTTTCTTTTATAACAAGTTCCTCAAATATATTGTAATCAATTGTTTTGATTAGTTGTTCATATTCTTTCACTGAACTATTCTTGACTTTATGTGAAGGCTTGGATCTCCGGCCTACTAATAATACCAGATGCACAGTTTTAATTATCATTATTAAAACTACTTCTATTAACTCAGTATGTCATCCTGTGTTAATCTGGAAACCTTTCTGAGTATTGAGCTTGTCGACTACTCGGTCCTTTTCGACCCTGTTAATTTCAACTACTATGATATAGGCACTGCCGTCGATCTATTTTTAAAATATAACGTAGATACACAAATTGCTTTCAATTATCAATATGTTCTCCATTTAGATTTAAATCTTTATGATTATGTTTTAAAATTTAATAAAATAACTGTATCAATTCCGTCCAAATTTAAAACTCATGATGCACATTTGGCTTATGCTATTAATAGAAAATTTACATATTCTGAAATGCGACAATTCGCAGACTTCTGCTGTCCTATTTATCTTGCAGGGGTATTTGCTTGCAAAGAAAATATATATTTAATACTATTGTAATAGTGGAAAAAAGGACATTTAATGATTAATAAAAGTTAATCTCTTAAGGTAAAATAATTCCAAAATTTTTTTTTTTTTTTTTTGTTTTCTGCTTGGTACATTTAATCTTAATAAAGTGAAATAAGTTGATTGTTTGCGTTCGCGTTAATGTCTGTTCCATTATCAGTTTACTGATAAGAAGATGACTCATGCCTAGACGCACGATGTCGACTAAATCAAAGAAAGACACTAAACTTGATGTTAGCAAACCGATAAGCCAAAAAATAGCCAACAAGTCTGCGACTAGCAGACTAGGCCCTGTTAATACATCTAAACAATCTAACAACGAGCCAAGAGCAAACATACCTGTTCATTCAGCACCTGTACCACTCGATACTGATACAATGCTCAACCCAATTAATCAACAACTGCATTCCACCTCCTGCGCAACAGTCGCGAACAAAGAACCAATGCTAGACAAAACACATGCAATAGTAATCCCTACCATCGATGGTGTTAAACAAATCGAGTATATAGAAAAAGTCACCAAATTTGTCAACCCTCATCACATCAAAGCAGCCTATCACATGCCGAATCAAAGATTTTGCATCTTTTTTACGTCCAAGCAGATAGTTGATGACATCATTGAGCAGAACAGAGTTATAACAATCAATAACCAGTCAACTAGTACCCAGCGCTTGATCAACCCAGCTAAGCGCATCATCATTTCTCATGTCTGCCCCAGTATCCCTACTGCGGTGATTGAAGAGGAGCTAAGAAGACACAACATAGTGCCGTTATCGCTTATCACCACTATCCGAGCAGGCTTTGCATCACCTGCGCTAGCACATATCCTAACCAACAAAAAAACAGTTCTACATTGCACCTGATGCAGCCACGCTTATACCAGACAGTTTAGTTATCACTCATGACAATACCAAATATCAGATATTTCTAGCCGAAGAAGGCTCCATGTGCTATCAATGTAAGTAGAAGGGCCACCTGGCAGCTCACTGTGCAGCCACAGAAACGAGTGACAAAAGCCTCCCAAATGCTGACAACACTAAGGCTTCCTTTATAATGGATGGGACCAAAGGAGAAGAACGGATGGATGTTCAGTCAACAGAAGACTGCAACTTCATAGCTCCCTCTGTCACAGTTTTCAAACAAGCAATTTCTTCCTCCACCTCTTCCTCATCAATCGATACCACCTCCATTACAAAATTGGAGAAACTGCCTCCGAAACCCAAAAAGATAAGAGCAACTGAAGACAAAACCGACCAATTATTAGAGACGATCAAAGCAGCAAAAGAGGAAATGGAGAAAAATGCGGGCTGCTATGAAATCACACCTGACCAGTTCGAAGATATAATGTTTGCGATCCTCATGGAAACTAATTACATTGAGGCAGTCTCACAAATGAACTTGGATCCAATACAGCTCTCCAATTCGTTGCCTGTCCTAAAAAAAAATTATCATGGGGTAAGGGATCAAGAACAAATTGTTCAGGCTGATTAAGGCAATACATGGTGGTGCTACCAACTCGGAAACTGAGTCAGTGAACCATGAATAAAATTTTGCAATGGAATATAAACGGTGCTCTCTTGCAGCTAGCTGAGCTTAAAACACTAATAGCACAGCACCAGCCACCAGTAATCTGTATTCAAGAAACTCATCTGAAGGCTAACCAAGGGCTTACTATACACAACTACAAATCATTCAGATTTGACGATACCTCGCACCTGATAGCAGCTGGTGGGGTACTAACTCTAGTCCACAATTCCATCCCTCAGGCAGTCCAGCTTTCAATCAGCGCTGAAATCCAAGCAGTCGTGGTCTCAATAACAATTCCTACAATCCACCACATCCCACCCAACCAACAAACCTGGAAACAGGAGTTCAAGAATATTATAAAACAACTACCAAAGCCATTCATCCTGCTCGGTGACTTCAACGCTCATAGCCCTCTGTGGGGCTCCAGACGTCAAGATTCCAGAGGTAACCAAATTGAGCATCTGCTCATCAACCATGATATAGCTCTACTAAACAATCAAAACCAACCAACGCACTTTGACTCAAAAACAGGACTTTTTTCCATGATCGACCTCACGCTGATTTCAACATGGCACAGTGGATTAGGGCTCTTGGTGAAACCACTGTATAATAAAAAAAAACACGTGATATGATGGTACCTCAAAAGTTGTGTGGAAATCCATCACAAAAGCAAAAGACATTTCTCAAATCATTCATGTTTACATACTAGTTATACTTTAAAAGATCAATTTCATGTTAAATGATATGTCATAAAAAAAGTTATAAGAAATTTATTTATTGAAATCGATTATGCTGTAATTTCTCAGAAACATTTCTACTTTATTTAAATGTTATCAATCTAAAAAACTGAATGATATAAATAATCATAATTACAGGGTTGTGCAATACACTTTTAATAGGTACTCTTTATGTGTTAAATTTGCTATGTTTGGTTTAAAAAACCGAATTCAGCTCTGTTTTATATTGAAATTTTAAATTACTGTTTAAATAATAGACACCAGACACGATGCCGTCCCCAGAATTTTAAAAAGGAGAGGGTTTTGGAAATTTTCTTTGTATATTTATTTTTTAAATAATACATTTTTCACCAATATTTATACTATTAATAATTTCTATCATTTTGATTTATATATTAATAATTTATGAAAATGAATTACTGTATAAACATTATTAAAAATTACATGTTATTGATTATACTCATAATAAAAAAATTTGCATACAATATTAATGAAGTACCTACAAATATGGAGCATATTTTTTTTTTTTTAAATAAAAACATCCTAAAAAATCATTAGTATTTATTTTAAATTTTTGCTTTTTTTTCAGATTCTTGTGTATTTATAATAACTATCAAATAAAAAAATAAATGAAACTTTATTCTGCATGAACATTAAATATTTTATTTTTCTTCCTATGTTAATATTTATTAACTAAAATATCCAAGTGGCCACTTTCTAGCGAAGCAATGATAATCACAGATAGGAATAAAAAGTTTAGCCATCTGTACAATTTCTTAACAAAAATGAGGACAAAAATATATGCTAAACACCATTTGGTAAATTAAAAGTAAAAATAATTTGCATTCAGATTTTTGCTTTTACTTTTTCTAATTTGATTTAGCTTTTGTTTGGCACCTATAGACTAATTTTTTTACAATATCGATATCGGCTCACAAATTTGTTGCCCCTACATCACATACAGTGGCATTTTCACTATAATAACTCACGTCCTTACAATACATATGAAGATGATAAGATAACTTTATCACAGAAAAATGTTTTGAAAGAATATAATTACTCAATAGGCCGAAGCCCTGCAGGGCACAGTTTGTTGTAACTAGAGTATACTTCTCTAGTAAGTAGTCACTTGACTGTCATAAGGTGCTAGTCCCACTGACAGAGAAACGAAACAACAACCGCATGTGTTTCATACGTCTACATCATGAAGGTGATAATTTCCTATTCGGCGGGCTCAGCACTGATTAGGAAAGCTAAATCGAAGCTCACAACAACATATCGCTAGTAGAAAAATGGAGGAAAGTTCATCTGCCTGAAGGTGTTCCTACTAATAAATCCCATTGAAGCTTATTATTGCATTACAATAGCAGACTATCAGCAACTCGTTCCTGACAATGTGCCCAGTCGGTTTGATGAATGTCAAACCAGAACGAGCAGGCAAGTATCCGGCGCCTTAAAACCGGGTCCTTTCGGCTAAGGGAGCAAACCCTGACAGAAACCCAGCAGAAGGCAATAAGGAAACCAACACTGTATCCCATCCCCAGGTTATCACAATGGCAGCAAATAATAAAATAATGACCCTAAATCTGGTGGGGCTCTTTAATGGGCATAGGGTGTGAAGAATCCCACTGTTTGCTAATGTAATGAACTCAAGCATTAAAATAGCCACATGAAATGTCCGAGGGTTATATCAGCCCAGTAAATGGGAAAATGTTTTATAAGAAATGGAGAGGATGAAAATAAAAATATTAGGAATATCTGAATATCATTGGCTTGGAAATGGGAAAATTAATACCCAACACCGCAATTATTCTGGTAGCCAAAACTCAAAACACATTAATGGAGTTGGAATAATTGTTAGGAAAAAATATGCTCCACATGTAACAGGTTTTGTACCATTCTCAGATAGGATAGCTCTTATCAGACTCAAATTTAAAAACACAATCATGAACGTTATACAAATATACATGCCAACAGCTGATGCGAAATATGATGATGAAATTGAAGATATTTAAAACAACATTGAAGAACTCAAAAAAGGTATTAAACCGCATGAAATTTTAATTATAATGGGAGACTACAACGCAAAAATTGGTATGTAAAGTCATGGAAATCTAGTTAAACCATTTGATTTTTTTTTTTTTTTTTTTTTTTAATTCATTTATTATAAAATACAATTTTGCAATAGCAGTATCATGGCCTTTTTGCTGTATTCGCCTATCAGTGTTCTGCAGGTCATCACAATTATATTAATTGAATGTGCGACTTAACATTAATAGCTCATTATTTAAATGTACTTCTCTTTCTTTTTCATTATTTCATTTACATATTCCACCATTGTTTTTGTGTTTTTCCAGTTGGTAAACCATTTCTCATTGATTTCTTCTATTTTATGTTTTATCCTGATTTGACTGAAGTTTGGACAGCTTAAAAAGATATAATCCTCTTTTTTACAGTTTATGCATACATGTACGTCTTTTACTGTTATTTTATATTTTTTGAGGTATTCTCCAAAATTTCCATGTCCTGTTAAAAATTGAGTGAGGTAGAAATTAGGTTCTAGTATCTTATTTTTTAGTCTTTCTTCGATATTTGGAATTAGTTTAAAGGTTCTTCTTCCTATTTTTTCAGCGTTATACTCCTCTTGCCAGAGGTTGTTATATTTATTTTTCATTTCCTTTATGTTTTCTTTTTTTGTTTGTCGGTAATGCTTGATGATTTTGTTGCTTTAATTTCATTGCTTTGCTGTATCTGTAGGTCAATAGGTAGTACTCCTGCAATTACACTGGTTGCAGTGATACTGTTCTACATGCAGATATAATTCCCAATAATACTTTCCGTTGCTCTTTTATAATCTTTTTTTATGTTCTTTTTTCATTTTGGGCTAGTAGATTGTGCTGCCATATTCTATTATGGACCTAAATAGCGCCGAGTATCATAATTTTTCTGTCTGTAGATTTGATGCCAAAGGTATTGTTGTATAGAGCAGTTATTTTGCTGTAAACTTTTTTGATTTTTCCTACTATGTAATTGATGTGACTAGTGAAATTGAGGTTTTCATCTAATATGATGCCCAGATACTTCATTTCCTTATTTAAAAGTATATTTGAATCTTCCAGTTTCAGTTCCCTTCCTATGTCTTCTTTTATATTTTATTTCTTGTGTTAGAGGCATGAGAACTGTTTGGATTTAAATTATGGAGTAGAGACTGGTAGCTTGCAAGAAAGAGAAGAGTTTGTATGTTTTGGTATCATTGTCTGAAAGGCGAGATTCAAGAGAATCGTTTTGGATGTATAGGTCTCTTTGGGTTTGAAATTTTGGACAATCGATTAGTATGTGTTTGATGGAGATGGGAACTGTGCAGGATTCACATATAGGTCGAGGCTGTTTGTTTAATATATAGCCATGAGTGAGAGCTGAGTGACCTGCTCTTAGTCTGAATAATACAACTTCGTTTTTTCTGGATTTTTGATATGAAGTTTGCCAGACATCTACAGTTTTCTTTATGGTTTTTAGTTTGTTTGTGTCTGGGATCTGATTCCAGTGTTGTTGGAAGGATTTATATGTGATGGATTTACTGGATATTTTCAAGTCCGAAAGAGAAACTGGAACGTTTGGAATTGGGGAGATGATCAAGGACCGTTTTGCTATTTCGTCTGCTTCCTCATTTTGATGGATGTTACAATGGGATATTATCCAACAGAAGATGATTTCTTTGTGTGAAGATGAGAGGGTACTTGCTATTTCTTGAGAAATGGGGTGTTGTTTCTTTTTATGATAGTTTTGGATTATGAGGAGTGCTGTCAGTGAGTCTGTTAGAATTAGAATATTGTTTGTTGAGAGATCCATAGAGTAGTTTGTGACTAATTTGAGGGCATAGAGTTCAGTTAAGAGTACTGTGAAATGTGGTGGTAGTGGGTATGGTATTTCATTTTGATCGTGAATAATTGAGCATTCTGTTCTGCTTGATTTGGCAGCGTCAGTGTATATTTCGACGAAATTTGGATATTTGGTAAGGAGGTTGTTGAAGTGACGATTATAGATGAGAGGGTTAGATAGAGATCTATTCAGGTGCGTGAGTGACAGATCTATCTTTGGAGTGTATGAGGTCCAGGGCGGATTGATATTGCTGGGAAAGTGTTGGATAATAGTGTTCTTTAGGATGATTGATTTTAGAAGATTGTTATTGTTGTTAATGAGGGAGTTGGAAGGGCTCATGAAATGGAGAGGGCTGCTGAAGTTGGGGTTTGTGAGGATGTTGAGGATAGCATTTGTGGAGATAAAATGTCTTCAAATGTTTAATGGCAGTTCTGATGATTCGCTTCGAAGGCTTTCAACAGGAGTTGTTCGAAATGCGCCTGTGAGAATGGTATTCAGTGAATCGAGTCGAGATTGAGAGGCGAATCCATACAGAGGTGAACCGTAGTCGATTATTGGTGAGATAAGTGTGTGATAAAGCTTTCTAAGTGTGAATCTGTTGGATCTGTATGAAGTATGAGCTAGCTTTTTTAATATGTTAAACTTTTTGAAGCATCTGCTTTTGAGGTTTTGAATTTGTGGATTCCAGGAAGCGGTGTTGTCAAAGATAACTCTGAGATATTTGATACTGTTAGAAAGTGACAAAGGTATATTGTCGATATTGATGTTAAGATTTTTCAGACATCTGTAATGCTTGCAGGAGTGAATTGTGGTGGATTTTTCTTGTGATATTCTGAGTCCATTGCTCCGAGCCCATTTTATTATTTGATTGACTGCTTTTTGGAGCAGGTTTTCTCCGACTTTTGGATCTTGACAGCTGATGGCTATATAGAAATCATCTGCATAGAGTGCTTTTATGATGAGAGGAGGAACCGAGATGGCTAGGTCGTTGATGCCAATGATGAAAAGAGTAAAGCTGAGAACAGCTCCCTGGGGCACACCATTTAGCAGTCCATGTGTACCTGAAAAAGTGTTTGCAATGCGAATGATGAATTGTCTATTTTGGAGAAAGTTGAATATGAAATGTAACATATTGCCGTCTATATTCATTGAATTCAAAGCGTGGAGAATTTTGTTTCTTGATATTGTGTCGAAAGCTTTAGTAAAATCGAAAAATATTGCCAGAAAATGATTTTTGTTATGATGGGCTTCGTTTATTTTGCTATTTAATTGGATTAGTTGGTGAAGCGTTGATCTGCCTGGTCTGAATCCACATTGATAGGGAGATAACTTGCCGTTTTGTTCAGGATACCATAGCAGTCTTCTGTTTACTATTCTCTCCAAAATTTTGCAAAGATTCGATGTTAAAGATATTGATCTGTAGCTGTCGGCATGAAAAGGATTTTTATCAGGTTTCAGAAAAGGGATTACGATTGCTTTTCTCCACATAGTGGGAAAGGAGTGCGAAGTCCAGATATTATTGAAGATTTTGAGTAATAGATGTTTTATAGTACCTGAAGTGTTTTGGAGAAATTGGATATGAAAATGGTCTGGACCTGGAGCTGAGATTTTTTAGGAGTTCATGGCGTCTTCGAGTTCTCTAAGAGTGATATCTTGATTGAAAGTTTGATTGGATGTTTTAGTTAGAATATTGTGAGCTTGAAGCTGTTGATAGACGGTTGTGTTTGATATATTGCTCAAGTGATCTGTGAACATATTTGCTATTGCTGTGGGATCTGTGTTGATAACGTTATTGATGAAGATGCTTTTTGGCAAAGAAATGCATTTTTTTGATTCTATACTCCGAATGGCTGCCCAGATCTGAGAGCTGGAAGTTGAGGAATTTATATTCGAAATGTATTGTTTCCAGGAATATCTTTTTGCTTGTTTGATAGTTCACTGAGCTATTGCTCTCAGTTTGCGATAATTCAGGAGGTTGTAATGAGTGGGAGCCCTTTTCAGAGTTCTGAGGGCACTTCTACGATTTTGAATTGCTGATTGGCAGTTTTCTGACCATCATGGAACTGATTTTTGGCGGGAAGCATTGCATTTAGGAATTGATTGATATGCATAGTCTAATATGTGATTTGTGAAAGACGATACTAGATTGTCGATAGTTTGGTCAAAGTCGAGTTTGGGAATTTTTGAACATAATTCCTGGAAGAGGGTTTAGTTGGCATTTTTGAAATTCCATTTTTCAGGAGGATTTCCATCCGGCGGTAGATTAATGTTGAGATTGAGTAGCTGAGGGACACGGTCGCTTCTTGACATGTCAAAATGGTGGAATGTCTGAATGAGATGATTTAAGTTAGCTGTGCCGAATAGGAGGTCAATAGTAGACCAGCTACTGTGAGAAGGGCTGAAATGAGTATGTTCTGTAGTATTGAAGATTGATAAATTATTGTCTTCTAGGATCTCTTCAATCAGTTTTCCTTTATTGTTTGTATATGATCCGCCCCATAAGGGATTGTGGCTGTTAAGATCCCCTACGACTATAAAAGTTGTAGGTAGTTGATCAATCAGTGATTGTAAGTCTTGCTTTGTTACTGTGAGATTAGGTGGTAAATATAGACAGCAGATGCTTATTTTTTGACCTGAGCCGAAATCGCAGGAGACAGCTAGAATTTGCAAGTGCATGGTTATATTGATCTTCGAGTGCAAGATGTTGTTCTTTATGGCTAGTAATACACCGCCATGTGCGCGCACTGTATTATCCAGTTCTTTGCGATAAATGTTGTAGTTTTTTAGAATTAAAGTATTGGAGGATCGAAGGTTGATTTCTTGAAGAGCTATAATGATTGGGTTATAAGATTTTAGCAGTATCTGGACATCTTTGTAGTGGGCGAATAGTCCATTGCAATTCCAATTTAGGATAGCGAGTGTTTCAGTTTGTTTGATTTTCAGTAAGAGGTACCGACCAGTCGGCTGGACAATTGATTTTGCCCTCGTTACCATCACGAAGGGCATTGATGATTTTTGTGAATCGGATTTTGGTTTGTTTGTCTTGTAGCAACGGGTATACTAGTCGGAGTATTGTGTTGAGGTCTGGTATGTTCATTTGGAGTTTTTTAGCTGCTTCGCATGGTTTTGTTGATTTTCTGACTTCTTCTAAGAAGTCAGTTATTTGATTATAAGTTATTCCATCTCTTCTTGAAAGGAGTTTTCTAGGTTTTTTAAAATTTCGGTGAATGGTGTTGGTTTTTCTTCTTTTTTGGTTGATCCTCAGCAGTTTTTGTTGAACTTTTAGGCGAGATTTTGGTTACTGAAGTGTTGGAATTGGATGAAGATGTTGTGGATACCGGTCGATTGCATTTATTTGATGGGTTTTGAGTTGCTTTGTTGTTTGGAGTTGGTTCATTGTTGATTTCTGTTGTTATTACTTGGTCAGTTTCAGTGGTTATTGGTGTTGTTGAGGCTTCAAGTTCAGTATTATTTCTGTCATTGAGGTTTTCTGTGATATCATCGTAGGTCGCCTTCATGAGTAGGGTGAAAGGCTGTACTCGTTACGCCTTTAGCATTTATTCCTGGAGATGATGTTGGTATGTTATTGCATTTTGATGAAATATGGCCAGTTTTTTTACAGATGAAGCAAGTAATTTCGTCAATGGTGAGAAAGATACGGTACAATTCACTGGCGGTGAAAACTGTAAACGTTGTAGCCTATGTCATTTTGGTCCATCGATAGTTTCAGCATTTCGATTTCAGAGGTGGTTTTGATATTCAGAAAATTGAGCACTTCTTTCAAACATTTGTTCGATATATCTGGATAACCTTGCCATAGGATGAGCCTTTTCAATGTTTGTAGCATTTTACATGCCTTGAGTAGGGTGCCATTAATCCTGACTTTGCTGAAGTTGTTGATAAAAGTGTTAACAGTATCTTCGTCTGATAGAACTATGCACACGCGGTCTCGCAAAATTTTCAATGCATGTGTGATTTTATCCAGCCCGATTTTGTCACTGACTGCTCTGATGTATTGATTGATGTGAATGTCTTTGTGCGACGGGAAGACAATGGATAATTTTTTGCTGTTGATTTTATTCAGCTTGTTTGCATAGGATGTCTGTTTTTTTGGTGTGAAGATGATGGTTTTATTATGGTTAGCTTGCTTCGCATTTACAGGTACATTGGTTGTAGATGGAGTGTTGCTGTTGCTTAGTAATGAAGGGAAATCGTTTGGGTTGAGCATTTTGCACAGGGCAACTGGTAAAGGCATGTGGCCTTTGGTTGATGAATAACAGTAAAAGTATAAACAGATTATGAATGTTCAGATAAGATAAGATAAGGAAATTACATGTTAAACACGAAAAAGTGAACACAGAAACACACAACTTCTTTGTAACACTTTACATTAATTCGGTGTTTATGAATGTTCAGATAAGGTAAGATAAGGAAATTACACGTTAAACACAAAAAAGTGAACACAGAAACACACAACTTCTTTGCAACACTTCTGTTCTTTGTGTTTTATAGTTTCATTTTAATTTCCCATATAACGTTGATTGAGTATTAAAATCTCCTATAATTAAGATTTTTTCTCTGTTGTTTTTATTTAAGTACGGGTTTGGATGTCCAACCCAATAACATTGTTGCATATATGTGTATTTATACACATTAAGCTTTGGATTTCCGAGCTATTGTAAATATTTTTTATATATTTACTCATTCTTTATATATGTTATTTAACATTATAAAGATGCAACACGTTATTTTTATTGATTTATTGCAACTTCAACTAGATCCACATACTTACAACTTTGAGAGTGTTCGCACCTCAATGGAATTAATATGCAAAAGCAATATCCATACTCAATTATTTATATATCATTATTACAACCAAATATTTGAAATAGATTTAATAAAACATGTAGACAATAGGGGCAGTGTTTGAAATCTCTTCATTCCATCTTTGTTTCGTTTCTTTATGTTCACAAATTGAGAATGGTGAAGTGGTTTTCGAAACTGCAATAAATTTTAAACAATATCAATATGACCCAGAACTTGATCCCGGCAGTAGTGAATTTAAAGTATTTCACTCGCCAGAAGAAGCAGCTGCCTATAGACAATATAAAGCTGTAAGTGATAATCGATCTATGGTGGCACCTATTCCTGTGGCAATACAAATGGAGTGTAATCACATTCCACAGATGCCCTCACAGAATTGCTTGCGGATGATTCCTTGAACCGCAGATACCTGCTAAAGCAGATGATGAACCGGACCCAGAAAGCGATGTAGAAAGTGTTTGTAAGTCGCCAGAATTAAAGTGCCCTTTGCCTGAGTACCAACTGCATGGCAGTGCTGATGTGGTTAAACGAAGCAAGCAAACACGGGCTGTGGCAAGGTCACGCCAGCACATCACTAAAAATATAACATCCACTGAATGCGCACTAAAACAATTTTATCAACAACTATCAGTACCAGAAGAACAAGTAGTATGTAGTTTGAATCAGAAATTAAAGCTTAGTCCGAGTGCACCGGCTGAATGAATAGCGTTAAAACGAAGAAAGATTGATGGAGTTAACTACTTTGAATTTGAAATCAATGAACCCTGGTTCATAATAGCTACCGAAAGCGTCCAAATTGTTAGGCAGCAATTTGTTGATGCAGTTTTATGCTCTAGGAAAAGCTCACATTGGGATCTTTGATTCTAACGAACCATTTGGGTTAGGTAAAGCCAATAAAAGAGGAGAAATTTTTTTCGATTTTTGTGAAAAACATAAGATGTTAGTCATGAATGTGTGGTATAAAATGCCAAAACAAAGGCTGTATATATAGGAGGAATAGAGAGATTACAATTCATAACCAAATTGATTATATCTTGATTAAGGAATGTTTTAGAAATTCTATTAAAGGAGTGGCAGCATATCCAGACGCAGATGTAGGTTCTCACCACAATCCTGTTATAGCAAGGTTTACACTTAGATGGAAACGAACGAAAATGACAAGAGCAAATAATAAAATAGATGAGAATAAGTTGAGAAATATTGAATACAAATCAAATGTACAGAACCAAATAAATAAAACCTTCTCAAAACTGTATAAAGAAACAAAAACAGATAATGTAAGAGAATGTATAACAAGAATTACAGAAGGTATTGCAACAGTATGCACACAAACTCTAAAAAATATCTATACAGCAAGGAAATCATGGATGCCACAAGAAATTTTGGAGTTAATGAACCAACACCATACAATAAGAAATACTGATAAAACATTATATAAAGAAAAACACAAATGTATCCAATGTAAAATACAGCAAGCAAAGAATTGTCAAGAAATCAAAGAAATAATGAAGAAACAGGATTCGTTTAATATGCATCAGAAAATAAAAGAAATAACAGATCTATTCAAAAAAAAAAATCCCAACAAAATTAAATAAAGAGAATGGGACACTAGCATTTGATGTAAAAGACAAATAGCAAGTCTGGACAAAACATATAGAGAATGTGTTCAAAGATATAAGAAATATAAAATTGATGCAAACACCTAAGGACGCAAATCTGGAGATTTTAAAATCAGAAGTGGAATATGCCATAAAGTTAATAAAAACTAGGAAAGCGACATGCCTGGACAATGTACTAGCCGACATTATCAAATTGTTAAATAATGCAAACATCTCAAGATTAACTAAGATTTTTAATAATATAACTACAGTTCACGTGAAATACCTAGGGAATGGTTAGAATCAGTGTTTATAACCTTACCCAAGGAACCACAGGCTAATACATGTAATGGCTGTAGGTCTGATGAACCATATGTTGAAAATCTTCTTGCATATAATGCACATGAGAATATGCAATAAATGCGAACAAGATTTAGATGATTTTTGGTTCAGTTTCTGGCAAGGATTTGGAACTAGAGAAGCATTAGCCGCAATTAATGTACTATTACAAAAATGCTGGGACCAGAGATGTGATGTGTTTATCTGGTTTTTGAATTATGAAAAAGCTTTTGATCGTGTTAAACATGACAAATTAATACAGATATTAAAACAAAAAGGCATAAACGAATATGATCTGAGGGTGATACAAAATCTGTACTGGGAGCAAAGTGCTAAAATTTCTATAGATGATATGAAGTCAGAATTAATATGCATTTGCAAAGGGGTAAGACAGGGGTGTATTTTGTCACCATTATTATTCAATATATATGCTGGTATGATTTATAACGAGGCATTATAGAACAAAAAGTTCGGAGTTAAAATAAATGGAAAACATATTAGCAATATCCAATATGTGGATAGTACTATACTGTTAGGGAACTCCTGCAAAGAATTACAATAACTAATGGAAAGAATTGATTTGACAGGTAAATAATATGGACTTACAATTGGAAAACGAAGTTCATGATAATAAGCCATAAAAGGAATCACAATGTAACTATCACAATCAACAGAAAAAGTATAGAAGAAGTTGTAGAGTTTAAATACTTAGATAGCTATATCAAAAACACTCTTGATCCATCGGTTGAAGTTAAGCGAAGATGTGGCTATGCTAAAACAGCTTTTGGAAGAATGCAAAAACTACTTGCAGACTCATCTCAAGTTTGTGTATAAGACAAAATTTCATAAGATGTTACATATAGCCCATTTTATTGTATGGTGCAGAAGCAGCAACATACACAAGTAAAACATTGAAATATTTGGAAGCGTGAAAAATGTGGCTACACAGGAGAACTATGAAAATATTGTGGATGCAGAAACTGACGAACCATAAAGTATTGTGAAGAGCAAAAGCTGAGAGGAAAATAGTTGACATAATTAAGAAAAGGAAGTTGAGATATTTGGACCATGTTATTAGAGGCAGGAAATACAAATTACTGCAAATAATTATATAAGGGAAAATCATTGGAAAAAGAGCAGAATATAAAACAGCGGACCAGAAAAACAACAACAAAAAATCTAATTGAAGCAACAAACAACTGGGAAATTTAGCCAAATAGTGATCGTCCATATGCACATGTCTGCATATGACAGTAGGAAGAAGAAGAATGGACCAAAATGGAAAATTATTATATTTCTTTTAATAAATATATTTTATAAATATTAAATCATTGTTTTAAAATTTAATTCTACAATCTTTAAATAATTCAATTTTTTTTATCCAGTTTATTAAAACATTATATATATTTTAAATAGTTTCAATTATTGAAAACTGTTTAGCTGAATGAGAAGTATTTACATTTCTTAAGCATAATAATAACATTTTAGGACTATTTTAAAATTATTGACAATAATATTAAACCAAATAAGAAGTAATTAAATTTTTTTTACCCATCACAATAATATTTTAAGAAAAGTTTTAAAATTATTTTCGAAAGCTAAAAGCTAAATGAGAACTAATCAAAAGTTTTAAGCAGTATAAAATCATTTGCCAAATATTTTTAATTTTTTGGAAAGCTATAAGCTAAATAAGAAGTAATTAAATTTTTTAAGCATTATAATATCATTTTAGGACTATTTTAAAATTATTGAGGATAGTATTAAACCAAATGAAAAGAAATTAAATTTTTTTTATACATCATAATAACACTTTTAAGAATAGTTTCAATTATCTTTGAAAGTTAAAAGCCAAATGGGTATTAATAAAAATTTGTAAGCAATATAACAAAATATTTTAAATAGATCACATTTATAAGCAAAAGCTAAGAGGTGGATATCAACATTATATGATTACTTATGAAGGTTACAATGTGCATGTTTTTAAGCCAAGTGAGTACCAGGAACATCAAGAGCATAATGGGCTATAGTGTTCCCATTAGGGATGTGAAAGGTTTTTCTAGAGCAGCTATACTCTAAGTGTGTTCCGCGGAACCCTAGGGTTCCGTGATACCTCTGTCGGGGTTCCGCAAGAATTTAGAAAAAAAAATCAAAACACCTCTCTCTGGTCGCTCCGCGGCCGCGCGGAGACAAAACGCTATGAACGTTATTTATTTATTTATTTGTATTTGTATAAACATGTGTTACAATATCCTTTATCAAAGGATAAAGTCGATATTGTTTACAACGCAAATTTTAAAATTCTGTTTTTATTTTTGCTTTTTGTTTATCAAAGGTGCCGACTGGAGTATTTTCGAGAATATTTGAGATCGAGTCTAGGACTAAGTATAAAGGTGCGTTTGCAATGACAGCACTTTTTGAGAGCAGAGAAACTTGGAAAAGCTCTTGTTCCAAATGCGTTCAATTTTTTTTTCAAAATCAGCTGTCACAATTATGTAAATAATTATTTTTATACTTTCTTGTCAATGTTACAGGCACACTGATTTTGGTGCACCAACTCTATTAATCTGCCGTGCTCCTCATTTTGGTTGAAAAAAATTGACAAAAAAAACAAAGAAAATACTAAAATTGTAACGAAAACAGCTGAATCAGCTGATTCCGAATTTTCGAAACGTATTTCGAACAAGAAAAAGAGTACGGAAATAAGTGGAAACGCAGAGCTTTTTTAACGTGAAAATTGAATTCACTAGTTTTAAAACCTATGCTGTCAAATTTTACAGTGAGAAAAAAGGACAAAGCGAGGAGTGAACGCGGCGGACGTGCAAGTGAGAACGCACGCGTAAAATCAGGCCTCTGCCAAGTGCTGTCATTGGAAACGCACTTTAAAAGCGGCGATCGCGCGTCGCGCGTCCTCAGTTGACGATTAGCGTTCGCAGCGATAAGTTACTACCTACTTACAAGCTCACTAGCGAGAAACTAGTGTTCATTGTTTTACTGCCTGCTGTATTCTGTTGTCTCAGTTTTATACATTTCTTGTACTAAATTTAGCCTCTTATACGCAGTAACCATTGTGCATTATTTAAACCCCACTATCCTGACGTGTAACATTTCATACAGATTCGGCATTTTGGCGCTATCTTTTAGTCGACGTTCCAGTTAGAAATTAACATTCCATCTATTTCATTAATTCACGATCTCTCGAACGTCGTTCTAGATTGCATCGCCGCTTTGTCTTGTCAACGATGCTTATTCGGCCAAAACCAAAAATCCCCGAAATCGGTGGCGTGATCGTCGAGTACACGGTCGCGCTGGGGTAGAGACGCATTAGTGTCTGGCTGGTAGTGGTCGAAGGCTGAGGCAGTGACTTGTGCCTGCGGCGAAAGCGCGCGTCCGTGCTGTGTGCCGAGTAACATCGAGCTGCACAAAAATTGTAAAATCCCGCCGAAATCAGGCAGGGTAATTAGTGCGGGCGTCTGCGTAGAAGCGTAGACCATTGTCTTCGCTGAAACAGTGCCGTTCGCGGGAATATATGTAATTCTATCGTCGTCGGCTGATGGAATTCTGATCATCGTCGCCGCCACACGCCGTTGAACTGTCGTCGGAACGAGCTGCGGTCGAACGCATATCCGATTTTTCTTTACCGCGTGCTCGGTGCATATACATATATATATATCTTTTCTAGTCCTTTCGCGAATGTTCTTAATTTAATTTTGTTTTTTGTTATATTTTTTTTTTATTAAAAGCCTAAAGCTCTGCTCGGCGGAGCTATTCCGGTAGTGGCAAACCGTCACTTTGCCACTGGCGCCCGTATTTTTTAAATTTGTATTTTTTTTTTGTATCGCAAATTTTTTTTTTAAATTGATACCAGAACGGATTAGTATCAACTGGCTCCCGAAACAGGGACTAAATCGATTAGTATCACATTATAAATAAAGAAGAATGGAACGTTGGCTTAAAGGTGTTAAACGTGTTGCAACAACATCTTCTAATGACGCTGAATGTTCAAAAGCAGTGCGCGCGGAGAATATAGCAATCACCGATCCAGAAGATGATGCCACGATGTCAAGCTCGACGGTTTCAAAGACGAAAAAAAGGAAGTATGATGAATCTTATATCAGTTTCGGATTTGTTGATTCCAACGGCTCACCTCTCTACATGCTCTGTAGTAAACTGCTTCCTAATAGTTCCATGGCACCTGCCAAATTGCGCCGACATTTAAAAACTGTACACCCCGAGTCTAAAGACAAGAATAAAGATTTTTTTGTTCGCAAAAAAGATCAGTTATTAGAAAGTCAAAAAAATATGATGCATGTAACACAAACTATCAACGAAAAGGCCACGGAGGCATCATATTTAGTTAGCTATCGCATTGCACAAGCAGGTGAAGCGCACACTATCGCTGAGAATTTAATAAAACCATGTGTATTAGACATAACAAAATGTATGCTCGATGAAAAATCTGCAAAGCATCTTTCTACTGTTCCGCTATCAAACGATACTGTTTCACGACGAATCCATGATCTGGCAAGCTACATCAAACAAGAACTAGTTACACGTCTACAAAATACACGATTCGCCTTGCAAATGGACGAGTCGACTGATGTCGCTGGTTTGGCTAGCCTGCTGGTTATTGTGAGATATCCATATAAAAGTTCTTTTGAAGAAGACATGCTTATGTGTTCACCACTGCTTACAAACACTACCGGGGAAGAAATTTTTACTAAAATAAATATATTTTTTGAAGAAAATATACTCAGTTGGAACAATTGCATTGACATTTGTACAGATGGGGCCAAGGCGATGACAGGTAAAACAGCAGGAGCAGTGTCTCGAATGAAAAATAAAGCGCCTAATTGTAGTTCCAGTCATTGTATTCTGCATAGACAAGCACTTGCGATGAAGCAAATGCCGTCAAATCTAAAATTAGTTATGGATGAAGCAGTAAAAATAATTAATTTTATCAAATCACGACCACTACAATCCCGATTGTTCTCATTATTGTGTGAAGATTATGGCAGCAAACATAAAACACTGCTGCTCCATACAGAAGTGCGATGGCTGTCTCGGGGTAAAACTTTAACAAGGCTATTTGAACTTAGAGCCGAGTTACAAATGTTTCTTTCAGCAGATACTTCTTTTAATTTGAAGGACCGTTTGTATGATAAAACTTGGTTGTTCCGATTGTCTTTTATGGCGGATATCTTTCAAAAACTTAACGAATTGAATTTATCGTTGCAAGGTAAACAGACAACAGTGTTTCAGGCCTATAATAAAATAACTGCTTTTAAAAGAAAATTAGATTTTTGGATCATTTGCATTGGTAAGAAAGAAATAGAAAGCTTTACATTACTCAGTGAGTTTGTTAGCGAAAACGACTCAGAAATGTTTGAAGATGATGTGTTTGAAGAATTGGTCCAATATCTCAGTTCGATGCGCGCATCTTTTGAAAAATATTTTCCCGAAGAACACAATACAAAAATTAAAGTGAATTCATGGATTCATAATCCTTTTTTACCCAACTTGGAAAAGCCTGAAAACATGTCAAACGAGATATATGAATTTCTTTTAGAAATGTCATCAGACACAAGTATGGAGTCACTGTTCAAAACGACGCCTCTCAATGATTTTTGGTGCAGAATCCAAGATGAATATGCAATGCTTGGCCAAATGGCTCTGGATATTCTTCTCCCGTTCCCAACTACATATTTGTGCGAAAGAGGATTCTCTACCTACGCAGCCACGAAAACAAAATATCGCAATAGACTGGACGCCGAAGCTGATATGAGACTCCAACTTTCTTCCATCAAACCTGATATCAACCAATTGATGAAAAATAAAAAACAGTTTCATACCTCCCACTAGCCAGATTTTTTCTTTTTTAATGTTTTCTATTATTGTCCTTGCCAAGTGGTGAAGTAAATAATAATTAGTAACTGTTACATTGTACTTTTATTATGCTGATTAATAAAGAATACACTTATAAAAACAATTGTTTTATTGTAGGGTTCCATCAAATATTTTGCTTCCCAAAAGGGTTCCGTCATTAAAAAAGCTTGAGAACCACTGTTCTAGAGACAATGCGCTATGCAAATACAATCATTATGCTATTTTTTCCTATATGTCAATCCATCTGTTTTTTTTTTGTTTTTTTTTTTATAATCTAGAGTAGTGAGGGGGTGTGACAGCACAATGGTCAATAGTATAAATACACCTACACAACAGTAACTAGCATCATTCTAATACAAGTTCTTTTTCTATACAGTATAGTGTTTCCATTTAATAAAATTCAAAAGTTTGAAAATTGTACTGATGACTTGTAAGTACTGTAACAGATATGAAATGTACATCATCAACAAGGACCATAAAGAGGTTGAGGTGGATAAATATCTGCAGAACATTGTCAGTGCAGTTATTAGCCTAGTAAAGCAGAATGTAGGCAGGGGCTTGAAGTATGGCCTTACCCTGCTATACAGATACTAAAAAGAATGCCGAGTATACGGAACAAGGCAGACGAGAACAGGCTACTTCTCTTCAAAAAGCGCCTTTCTTTGTGCCAATGATGATTTGAATGTGTGGTATGTTAAGGCCTCCGCCCAAATTAAAGCCAATGAGGACATATTTGAAAATGTGCAGGGCTCAGGATGGTGCCTATACATGATCCAGCACATGAGGGTGAAGTTGAATTATAGAAATGTACTTCAGCGGCCCTGCTAAGAAGGCAATTGTTAATGTCAACAACAACAATTAGGAATACCTCAAATATGCTCTGCTTGCAAAATATGTATATAGAAATCTGCAACATGTCAGTAATTACTTGAGCAACCCAAAGTTGAGGGCAAAATACAACCAGACAAACATCACATTCCCTGCTTCTGTGGACGGCATTGCCATATTTGAATGCAACAACCTACTAACATCAGTGAATGTGTACATAGTGCGTCCCGAAAGTTTCCAGATTGAGTTTATAAAATCAGTACTAGTTGCGCTATCTCTTTGAAACTTTGGGAAGTTGTGGCGTGAACCTTTGTAAACAAACGTGCGAAGTTTCATCAGTATGCGGCTACTGGCCTTGAAGTTATGTAGTTGTAAGTAAATGTGTGTATGTACGCTTGGTTACAAATTTGCTATAGAGAAAAATTTAGAGTAATGTGTCGCAATTAAATTTTGTTTCAAAGCCAGTTTAATGGCTACCAAAGCTTTTGAAGTGAGTCATGCTGCTTATGGTGACAATGCTATGTCCTGTACATCAGTTTTCAATTGATTTGGTCATTTTCAGATTATTGATGACGAGCACAGCAGCCAACTAGTGACAACAAAAAACAATGCAAACATCCAGCATGTCTGCTAACACATACAGCCATACAAGGATCTGTGTGGTTACACACACTTTTACAAACAAACAACATAAACACCACACACTTCCTAGCCTGGTCCGAAATTATTAAAATTTGTAGATACAACAAAATCAATGGACTAGTGCTACAGGGCTATACAAACGCCGGCAAAACCATGTTAATTAACCTCCTAACATTGTCATTCCATCCTGAGTGTATTCCTCGAGAGAAAGATAACTCTGGATTTCAATTGGACCAGCAGCCGCTAGCAAGTTGCATACTCTTCGAGGAACAGCTGATAACACCACTCACAGTTGGTAGCTGGAAACAACTCTTAGAAGGTGCACCAGTCACTATACATAAAAAACACAGCTACAAACAGGTGATCAAACATCTCCCAATATACATCACATCAGCTGTATTAATCACCAACCAGGTCGACGCATGGGAAAGAACACAGATCGAGCAATGGGATAAAATATTAAAATTTACTAAAACAATCAAACATACGATTGACAATACTGAAGAAACCACCATTCTCAACAACCTGATAGAACAAGCACCATTTGTTATCAAACAACCGCAACTATACACACTTTTCGTCGCGTTCATCCCAGAAATCAAAAAATATATAACCAAAGAAGACCAATTCCACAAGCTTAACTCCAGTCGAATCAATATACTGGAAGAGGAATAGCAACACCTGGAAAGCATCCATCATCGTCTCCTATAGAAGCATCTGATGCTAAAAACCCTACTCTCAATGGACCAATAGGAATAAATCTCTTCAGAGGAGGTGACAACAACAACAACCAAAAAGATGGATATGGAACCAATGTATTTCCAATGCGAGTGAGTACAACAACAACATGAACTAACATAAAACACAACTTCCATAACAAATATTTATCAAAACTGTTTTGCTTTAGAGTTACACCATCTGGAATAAAGGAGGAAGAACAATTATGCACACCATCAAACAATCAAAATACATTGACATCAATTTAGATAACAATCAGTCGCCAATAATAATTCTGTACCACACAACAGGATTTTGGACATCGATATGGGATCAGACATCGCAAACACACAATAAAACTATCCAGTTCGTTCCACACTTCAATGCAATATCATTTGGTGTTACATGGCAATCACTGGCTGAATATTTCTCTATATGATACCAGAGCACTAGCGCAACTACATTCGGAACTGACTATAGCCGCTTGTTATCATGCTACAGATGCAGACCAAATGTGTCTATACTGCTGTGTACAAAACTATTGCCGTATATTTTTTGTCATCGCCTAGTATCAAACCTGAGACCTCCGGATAGGAAGTCAAGCGCTCTAGCCACTAGGCCAAACACGTGTATATACTATCATTTAAAGTACTTAAGCTTGGACAGATAACAAAAATTGAAATAGCTTGTAAACCTATAGAAGAATTATACTTACATAAATATATATAAGTAAATAGATGGTATTATACAGATGAAAATGAATTTGATTTGATTTTGAAATTATTATTCATTTTTATGCATGGTTTTTCATTATTGCTAATAAAATGTTAGAAAAGATTAACTGTTTAATAAATCAAAGTCCAACAAGTGCAGGAAAATCTTTAATAGTACGTAATTTAATTAAAGTTTTAAAACCTACTCCCATAGATCATCATGATAATAGTAATTTTCATTTTGATATATTACTGCAAGCAAATTGCATTCTATTTGAAGAACCTATTGTTACACCAAATAGTTTATCACAATGGAAATTGTTGTTGAAAGGTGCATCTATAATAGTAGACGCATTTGCAGCCCTAATGTTAGATAGAGAACTCCTTGTCAACCAGCACCACAGGTGCTGTTGTAGCAGTATGGCCATAGTGTTAGGTGTAATTTCTATTCATTTCCTCTTGACAGAATGGTAGGCGCTGTCTTCACAGTCATCACTATAATTATTATACAATTTTCATAATTAAGAATTATATACTTTATTTTAAAGCAGTGGAGAAAGTCATTTAACTTTTAAATAACTCTTCACAGCATGCTAAGCGCTATGGTCTATATAGCTTTGGTGAGTAGTGAGAAAGGGATGGAACAAGGACATAAAGAGATGCTGCCAGTACTAATTAGGACTATCTAGAGAGTGAGAACTAAAACACTATTTTTCTCACGGTCTGGCTCTAGCCACTGCCACCCTGAGAAGTGTGCCATCCATTCCAACACTCCACTTTTTTTTAAATTCTGGGTGTAAGTATTCTAGCTGGGTTCTAAAAATTAGGCTATGCAATTGGGTGTGCAGCCCCATGCACTCGCATTCCCATGGTGTTTGTATTATACAGGCCTCTACTTGTAATATATGTAGTGTAATTGTTAATTCTAATTTTCAGTGGTTGGGAAGGGTAAAATTTTGGTGGAGTATTAAAAACATTCAAAACTTAACATTTAGAACTCAAATTTTAAAGAAATTTTCTACATTTTTTATTTTTTTTAATTTTATTTTTAAGGAAAATATTTGATTGTTTCATCAGTCAAATCATGGCAGACTGGTGTGCTGCTACAAGGGGTGTTATGTAAGCATGACTGGGCGGTTATAATAGAAAAGTTTTTGAATGTTCCAGCAATCAAATGAGGATGGTACAGGGTACAAGGGGCGAATTCCAGACGTTCATTCAATGTTTTGTTTTATTTTTAATGGAAATATTGGAATGTGTCAGCAACTGGTTGAAGCTGTCGCAGGGTGCAGAAGGTGAATTCTAGACATTCGTTTGAAATTAACTATCAGACCATCTTCACAGATTCTCACACACTACCAATGGAATCTTGATTGCAATCGCTCCCACACACACACACACATATCTAATATTTTTATTTTCAATGAATATTTTTAAATGCCACCCCCAAGAAATGGCGACTTTTAAATGGTGGACGATTGCATCATCCAGATGTAAGATAATTCAAGATTCTTCATCTCTGTCTAATAAACACAAAACATACCTACACATATATACATATACATCTTACTATTATGGTGGCCTATTAGTACTTGCTTACATCACACAACGCTCCCATACAAGATCGTCAAAGCCGTTAGATAATTTTAAAGTGTATTTGTTTTTCAAAGATTGTAGTGCATGATTGAAATTTGCATTTGAGTAAAAATATTGAAATTATTTCATTTTATTTTCTCAATCGAAAGTCGTTTCTTTTATAATTTAAAAAAAAAAGTAATTTTGGTGAAGTTCATAACGAGCAAAATATAATTTCTTCAATGATGAATGATTACAATAATATTGTCAGGAGCACTAACTTTGATACAACAGCAACAGTAGCAGATTTTATTCAAATTTTTTTTAAAGATTCAGATGTAGACGCTATTATTTTAAATATACCAGATCTACTATCTCCACTATCCTCTACATCACCGCAAGCTCATTTTCAAGTTTCATCACTGGCATTACTGCCTCTAGCAGATTCTCAACAAGCACTTAATATATTTCAATAAACACCACCACCACCGCCTTATCTAACATCAGCTCCTGCTTCATCTCTGCCACTTACACAGATTCCACTTTCTCCATTTTCACAACCAGGTCCATCACCACCACAGCATTCAGTCGCACAGATACATCTTCCTCCAGTACTAGCACCACCACCAATATTGGACTTACTGAAGGAAATTTGATCTCGGTAAACAGTGATTTATATAAAAAATCCAAAAGATCCACACAATATAAGATTTATGTTTGCAGTGCTAGAAAAGTTTGCACACAAACCATACAGTATGTGGCAGTTAAATGTATTGGAGCATATTTATGATTTTTCAGATTTACATACACTAGTAGCCACGCTAGAAGAAATTGAACAGTTCCAAAGATGAAATAGAGTAACTATTAATCTATACAAATTAATCGAGCCCAACAATGTAAACAATACCAACTATACTATTTAAGTGGTTCATACATTCCACAAAAATATAGGGACATTAGATTATTGAGCGCAAACAAATATTCTATTTTAGGGACCAAAAGGTAATTACCAGTTTGCTTGGATAAAGAAATTAAGCAAATTAATGCGAATGCAGTTGCAGAATGTGAATTATGTTTGTTGGTCATGCTTAGATTCAATGAATACAGATTACGATCATCTCAATAGTATCAAATGTGACAGTGATAGTTGGTGGAATATGCACTGTATGTAAATAAATAAAGACATATTTTTCATATTCATACATATATTTTTTTTTTTTCAAAATCTTTTTTACATTGTTTCATATAAAATGTATGTAAACTTTATTACAGTATAATAAATATTTTTCATATATTTACATTTATTTTTTCATAAACTTAAAATTTCAATTTTACCATCATTGTTAACACATTCTCAACTTCCTTTTGTACTAATTCCTCTTGCTCCTTACATTGATTAGTCAAGATTCAATATTACATAAATGGTCATTTAAATTATCAGTTATTTCAACTAGTTGAGTCGTATCTACAACACAATGTACTTTTTCCTTTTTAATTTCTTCACGAAGATTATCTAGAATCCCATTATAACGTTATTCTATTTCTTCACGCTGTTTATCCATTATTTCCTTACAATGTTTTTCCATTTCTTCATGCTATTTATCCATTATTTCCTTAGTACTTGTTATCTCTGATTGCCTCAGAATCTGAGTAGGTGACCTAAGTCCATGTAGTTGGGTCAGTGTTAACACCAAGTCCATTAAAAGAAAAAAGAAAAAAAAAAAATTACATATTTATCCAACAATACAGTCACTTTGCCACTTAAATCATTTATTATACTTCCAAATATACTGATTGTACCTTTCATATAATTTTTATGCTTTGAAAGTTCATTTGAAACCATACTGTATTTATCCAATAATTTTTGTATCTTCTTGCTACTTTCTAACAATGCGAGAATAGATTTTAATTGATTATATGAAATCATTTCAGTTTCAATCAGATCTTTATTCACAGTGCTCACATTTAGCATTCATCCTTCAGCTATCCTCAGCACTACCACCACTGCCACCATCTCTACATCTTTCAACTAGTTCTAGCAGCATATCAGGTAGGTGAGTAAGGGGGGTTATGGAAAATTCTAGAAAACTCGAATACAATGTGTGCATGTGCACGCCTTCCATCACCTGCTATGTACTACATCATCAATGAACACAACAAGCGTGACCAACTTGAGCGTGCTATCTCCAGATAACTGGGTGGTAGTGGTGGCGAAGGTTAGGAGTCCTCCTTGTTCTCAAACATATGTTGAAAAAAAAATTGTGTAATAAATTTTTACTGCATGATGTACCACCACCTTATTTGTTTTCTATATACAACTTCGCATGTGCACATTGTTGGTGGAGGGGGGAACTAATGGCCATTAGCATTATTTTCTAAATTATTCCTGTAACATGTATTTTCAATCAGAATATATGTTGATAATCGATTAATAAAATTTTACAAATAAATCAATCAAATATATTTTCTTTTCTTCTATTTATATATATATATATATATATATATATATATATATATATATATATATACACACACATATACTTTAGAAAATATTTTTCTACTGAGCTTGCGGCCTACGATGTTAGCGATAATTTACGTTCTAATATTAAACGAAAAAATATTTCTATAGTAATGTCCTTTGATATTGAAGGTGCTTTTAATAATTGTAATCGTCAAATAATTATTGATACTTTAATTTCAAATAGTTTTAGTTTTAACATCATAAAGTTAATTTATAACTATTTATCTGATAGAACAGTAAAATGGGCATATCAAGATGACACCATGATTGTCAAAAACAATCATGGTGTACCTCGAGGATCGGTCCTTGGACCAGATCTATGGAACATACTATATTCAACAATTCATCGCAATATGTGCAATTTATATAACAACATCAGATTGTACAGTTATACTGATGACTTATTACTTATTTATAATATACCTATGTCAGGCAAAGTTGATATTTCCGCTCATGTTGACAGATGCAACATGGTGGTTAATAAGCTTTGTTCAATTGTTGATTCTCTAAACCTAAAATTTGAAATTAATAAATCGTATATATAATGGTTGTCACACGTCGTCGTTCCACATATGAGCAAAGGATATATAACAGTATTAAATTGAATAATTGTAACTTTACCCCTGTCACTTCTATTAAATATCTTGGTTTTGTCATAGACAATAAATTAACTTTTTCCAAGCATATGGCATACATAAATGATAAAGTTAATAAACATTATTATACTTTTAAATCGTTTGGAGAAAAATTATGGGGTTTAAATTATAAAGCTAAGCTAATACTATATAAAGGACTAATACAGTCACTTTATTCATATTGTGCTAGTACATACTACCCTAGTTTAAATAAACAATCTATTCGTAAAATATTATTTCTAATTGTAGAAAATTTTTAATAGATGTAACATCTTCATACATTACTGCATCTAATATTTCTCTACAGGTTTTAGCACATGTATTGCCAATCGACTTGTATATTAAAAAAAGATCCCTCATCTTCAAAACCAAAATAACTCAATGGGGTAAACTGAATAGTAGTAACTTTAAACATATCAATAATTTAATTCGTACTGAATTAAAATCCATATATGATACAGAAGCTAACAGTAAATTAATTAAAAGTTTTTTTTCCTGATATATCAGCTTGTTTTAAAGATAAAAATTTTAATATTAATTTTTACATGTCTCAGATATTACCTGGATATGGCTCTATTGATTACTATTTAAACAAATTAAAGATTATTAATAATAATCTTTGTTGTAACTGTGACAGTAATGATATAGAAGATGTTCATCATATAATATATGTATGTTCTAAATATAATGAATTACAATTAATATATAATATAGACTGCTCACTGCCTTTCAGTGAGATAGTTCTATTGGAATATTTTCCAACATTTATATATGAACTGTTTAAAGTCAAACATACATATAAATAACCGCTACAGGCAACCATAAGCTATCCAGCAGGTTACTTCATCTTTAAGATAACAATGGTTTTTTTTTTTTTTTTTTTTTTTTTTGGGTGCATTAACTATGGACCATTGCCCAGACACAATGGGAAGAAGAGACAACTAACTAGAACCTAATTCGATTGGAGACAGCTGAAATAAAGGAACCAAGGACAAGAACAACAGACTGGGAAGGAAGGGACAAGATGTAAGACGCACAGTAAGGAGTGGGAAGCCCCAGCTTTATAAGGTGAAGATAGAAAAGAGAACGCTCCGCAGAAAGAGCCGAACACTCGAAGAAAATGTGATCAGCATCACAGACAACTGCTTCATCTGGATGCAACGGACAATGAGGAGAGGGAAGCAAAAAGAAACGATAGCGTGAAGAGGGCAGCAGTGTGTGATTAAAGCGCAGGCGGACAATAGAGGAAATTATAAATCATGGAAGAGAGGGAAACTCCGAGAACCATGGATGAGAAGGAAGTGTAGGTTGGATTGAAAGGTAGAAGGAACGATTGTTGGAAAAAGAAGAAGGGTACACATCCGACCAAAATCTGTAGTGAAGCTTCTTAATTAGGGGTAATAGATTAACAGCCGGGACGAACAGCAACCTGAGCCAAAGCATCCGTCATTTCATTACCCTTGATGCCTCTGTGACCAGGAACCCACAGTAAGTCAATGTGGATGGAAAGAAAGATTATAAATGAGAGATCGTATACGAAGAATGAAGAAGTCAGAAGAGGGAGGAGGAAGCGGTGAACTGATAGCCTGGAGAGCAGCCATGGAATCAGAAATGATTAGATAGTCGGAGGACGAACGATTGGACGAGATATGTATGATCGCACGAAGGATGGCCATCAATTCAGCCATAAAAATAGAATAGAAAGATGGGAGGTGAAAGGATTCAGAGAAATTGGAGTCGGGAAGAATAAAAGACAATCCGACCCCACTGGGTCCTCTAGAGCCATCAGTAAAAACAAGTGCAGGAGAAGGAAAAAGACAACTGACTGTACTGCGAAATTCCTCTTTAATGATGGTCTGAGGCATAAACTTAGAAAATTTAGGGAGAAAATGTACTTTGGGAGGGTGTAAGAAGTCGAAATAATTGAGTGAGAAGTACGGAAGATTATTGGTGGATATAATATGGGAGGAGAAATGGCTAAGACGTTGAGAAATAGGGGTTAAGATAGGGATTTTATTAGAAACAAAACGCCAGTTCTTGGCAATGTAAATGTAGGAAGGAATAAGTTGAGACGAAGTGAAAGGTAAACGTTTGGAAAGGAATCGATAGCCCAAAAAAGACCTTTGAACTGAGAGGGGAGGTATGTTAAATTCCACGAGCATTGCTGAAATGGGAGAGGATTTGAGAGCACCGAGGAAAAGACGGAGACAGGAGTTTTGTATTATATCTAATTTGGAAAGAAGGGATCTGGAGGCACAACCATTGATAAAAGAGCAGTAATCAAACTTGGAGCGAATAATGGATGTATACAGGGAAATGAGCAGATGAGGATCACCTCCCCATTTGGTTGGAGACAAGGATTTTAGCAAGTTCAGTCTTTTAACGGCAAAACAAGAAAGGTGGTCAATATGCTCAGAGAAGGTCAGACGACTATTAAGGTAAATACTGAGATAGCAGAAGCAAATAACATGGGGAAGAGAAACTTGATTCAGGGATAGGTTGACTAATGTGGAATTGTAGGGGCGGAGAGTAAAAACCATAGAAGAGGATTTAGAAAGAGAAACAGAAAGGTGAATAGAAGATAGGGACTGTTCAAGTGCAAACAAAGAAGAATTAAGAGTTTTGTTGGCGATTACCACATCGTAGGAAGAAGAAAAAAGAAGAATATCATCTGTAAAGTATAAAGAGAGGGAGTTTAAAGGAAGAGATGCTACAGCAATGGTATATATATTGAAGAGGGTGGGGCTGAGAGAGGAACCTTGCGGAAGACCACGGAAAACACTTCTTGTAGCTCGAAGCCATGGAGAGGAAATGTGAATAATGCAATTTATCATAAGATTAATAGTCAGCGAAATGAGTTTGACTGGGAGACTAATTGTGGCCATTGCGTCTTTTAGACTAGGTAGATGAACGTTATCAAAGGCTGAGGATAAGTCGATAAAAGAAGCCAGCGTGAAATGCTTATGTATGAAGGATTTATAAACGTGGGAAACAAAGGAGCTAATACAATCGGCAGGACCAATGAGTAGTTAATAAATCTATGTTCTGGAGACTCTGACGTCACAACCCCAAACTGTGTGCAGAGGGCAAAAAGTAACCTAAGTATTTGATTCGGAGGCAAAAAGTAACCTAAGTATTTGATTCGGAGGCAAAAAGTAACCCAAGTTTCCCCCGATTTCCCCCAATTTTATGCAAATTTTTTCGCAAATTTCCCCCAAATTCATCCGTACAGGTTCCGCGCACTTCCATTACTTCGAACCGATTAAAAATTAACCCAAGTATATTATTTAACGTCAGAAACTAACCCAAGTCCCCGCCCACCCCTCCTGTCGACACCGTTACCGCGATCTTTTTTAATTAATTCAAAGACTAAGTACATGTAATATAAAATTAACCTAAGTATATATTTTTTTCGTGCGTCAAGGTCATCGTCTCCGATCGGATCTTTCCCCTCATATCTTTTGTAGAAAACATGTTCACATTTACACACACACACACACCTACCCAATCGTACTTAAGCCAATGAACACCTGCAATCATCGTTCATCTGCATATGTAACCAACTATCCCCAAAGGAATGTGATTTTTCTGAGTCATCCCACATTTTTTTTATTTCTTTCGTATTATATATTTTTATTTTAAGCTCTAGACCAAGCCATACCCTTACAGACAATCAATTTAAATCTTTATTTTTTCTGTTATTATATTATTTTTATAATATAACTTCTCTCTACATAAATATATATCTATATGTGGAGTTGATAGTAAAAAAGATCGAAATGAAAAATAAACTATATTGTAATATATACAACGAATACACGTTTCATTCATTTTTTATTATTTCACAAGTATTTTTCGAGATATATATGAAATCGTCTATGAGGTGTGAGGAACAATTGTATAGAGCAACAGGTAGAAATCCTATTAGATTACGAGACGCAGTATATTCAAAGAATAACGCGTTAACATGCATAGATCAGAGATTTAAACGTGCGAGTAAGAATGCGTGTGTGAGATAGACGATTATATTTCTCCGATACAACAACATAGTCGTAAAAATCAAAAATCGTCGTTTGTTACCTCGAATCTTCGAACATTCCGTTTAAAAGCCTGAATTATGTATTACCTGACAACCCCATATGCTTAAATCGTTCAACGGAGATTACAGTCACAATCAGAATAATTCTATACCCCCAACCTCAAAGGATTTTAAATATCGAATTAGAAGGTGGCCGTTTGATCCCCTTGCATTGTCCGGCTAACGGATGTATACAATGCGGACATCAATCTTTTACGAAAATGCTCGAACCGACTTTTGTAGTTATATCTATTGAAGAAACCTGTTTTTATCAGCTGAAGTTCGAGGGTGTTTAGCTGGAGAAATCCGAATTCATCGTTCATTTGACTTTTTTCAAGTGTGTACATCGAACGTTGAAGATTTTCGCCTTTCATTATTTTAAATTTTTTTCAAAATCGTTTTGAAAGTTTTTCGAAGTATTTTATCAACCGTCAACGTTTCATTTAATTTGGTAAGTACAAACATGTATTTATTTACTTATTTAAATTATTATTATATACAATACGAAACAATATCATAAAAAATTATCTTCGATTTAATAATACAAAGTCAAAGTTTATTCGAATGAATTCGTATGCAAAAAATCTCTTTTGTGAATTATCTTTTTCATGTTTTCCTACAATACATTATATTTTTTGATTCATTTTAAAATATTTTCATAAATTAAATAAAGTATACGATGAATAGTTTTTTCTTTTATCATTTTGTATAAGTATTGAATTTACCTGAGTTAAAAGTATTGAACTTTTTTTTGGTTATGATAGAATTTTGTAAACTTTTATGTTACGCTATATTAAATTCTTCGTCTTTTTATCAATTTAAAGATTCTTATTCACAGATTTATACGTTTCTCGCTATTTTTTACGTTACTTCCAATCAATTTTCTCAATCTTTCAGATAATAGCACACGTTTATTACATGCTTCAGATGGAACTCAATTACGATTGTACTACCATAACATTTCTATCATTATTTATGTTGTTTTATGACTTATTATTTATATTATGCTGTATATGGATACTATTTAGATATATTTGATTTATAAAAAAAAAATTTTCCACGTGCGATTAATGAAATTTAGAAAAGAGTTTATTTAAAAATATAAAATGATACAATCACAATGTACTTTTTTGTAATTACATTCGCTATACTAATCTCTATTTTGTAAATATATTTCTTTAGCACAAGAATTGATTGGGCCGACAAATTTTTACGCGAAGAAAATACATCAATTAAAATAATAAAGCCACTCGAGTAGTGAGGTAACTTAATATACCAAGTATCTGAAAGGGAAGAGCAGAGGACCTTCGCGTCAATTCTTTTATATCGTTTGCTGTTGGTGAGTACTCAAGTTATTTATTTACGTTTAATATGTATATATCACATTTGGAATTTACAAAATCAAGTTAGTTTTCAAATTTTACTAATCCACAATTAATTCCTTTTTTTTTTTTTTTTTTTTTTTTCATTGAAAATACATTTCGAGTATTAATTTTTACACAACTTTCGTATTCATTTAATAATGTTTTCGATTTTCTCTGCTAACTTAACATTATACAAACTAATCACAAATTTTTCAAATACTCTTTTCATTAAATATTTTCATACGAAATCATTATTATTTTTTGCGTCATCTCATATTATTCAAAAAATTCCGTATGTGGTATATATTTGTTTATTTACGTATGTATATATTGTTGATATATGTATATTTTCGATATTTTACTATATGCTCTTCTTTTTATTCATGAATATGAAACCAAATGGTAAAAAGAAAATTACGACTTAATACAATATGAACGTCTATTTAGAAAAACTAAAATATCTGTTAAAGTATATTCATCTCCTGTAAAAAAAAGTGATAATAACAAAACTAAAGAAATATATACGATACTTTTTCAGGCTCAGAGTGTAAGAGTCATTATGAATATGTATATACGATCACTATTTATTACTTCAAAAAACCAGGAAGATTGTATATGTAAAAATATAGTTAATAATATTTATTATAATAAGTTTATCGTAGTAAATAAATGTAAATGTAAAAATTATATTAATTATAAAGCCCTGTTGTGCTCGAGCTATCATTTATTAAATAATATAGAAATACATAAGTATAATTACGACCATATTTTAATGGAGCTATTTCCTTTAGTTGATTTAGATAGTATTAGGGATCTATATTCTAAGGAGATAAATATTATGCTTACGTTATTAGAATTAGAGTTAAGATCATATTACGAAACTATATTTAATATATGCCCCTCCCCACAGCACACTCATTATAAAAATAAGTTAGAAACTGGAACATATATTTATTTAAATTTAACCTATAATCAATTAATTAACCAGTTATTTAATAGAACAAAAATTTTAAGTTTAGACTTGACAAAGCATGAAACAAAATTAGATTTATTTATAAACAAATCCTTCAAAAAAGATCCTTACAATATGATTCGAATGGACATACATACAGTCTCAGATGGTGTAGGGATACTATTTTCAAATAGTATTCCGAAAGATGTAGAACATTTTGAAACATATTGTAAGAATTTTGTTGATAATAAATTATTGTGTAATTATAAAAAAAAATCTATTAATTTTAACAATTACACTGATTTTAATTATGTTAATAAAATTAAATTAGTTTTAGTCAATGAATTTAGTGTTAATATTAAAAAAAATTATATATATAATATCAGCTGTGAGGAGGAAGATTTTAAATTTATTATAAACTTAGTAAATAATGTTATTGATAATTTTAATTTTAAGAAAAATTGTTTTTATGACGATGATTTTATTCATACATATGATATTATGGATAGCCCCATTAATTATAATAACATCGACAATAAAGTTTTTTTCATCATTTTTTCTAAAATGGTGGAATACAAGTCGTCGTACAATTATAGAGTTAATCTATTATTTATATTTAATTTTAATTTAATCGATTTTAAAAAATCGGTCAACAATTATGATCTAATTATTGACCAATACAAATATATTACTAAAATTAAAAAAAAATCACAAAAATTGAAGATTCTAGATACACTAGATCTTATATTATCTGAAAAAAATGTTATTTTTCAAATATAAATATAGTAGTTTTTTTGTTTTTTATTAATGAGATCTATTTATTTCATAATATTATATACATTAATCTATCTTAGATGATTTTATCGTAAATATGTTTTTTCTAACCAAATTTTATATTCTGGTATATACGATCGCATAAAATAAAAAAAGAAAGAAAAAGTTATACACTCATTTAAGGTTCATGCTTATTTTTCAAAAGTCGTTTTAAAAACTATTAAATAAAGACGGTCTATTTAGATCGTTTATATATCAAATTGATCCACTCAATTTCAAGTTAAAATAACATCATTAAATAATGTCTTATTCAGTCTTTTAAAAAACCAGATGAGTATAACCTTGAAAGAAACATTAATAACGAATTAGAAAGTATCTTTTTAGGCATTGTTATGATACAAATACGTCGTTATAATAAATGCTCTTTTGTAAATTTGAATAAAAACCTGTTTTTTAATGATGCAAGTTAGAAGTTCTAGTGGTATATAAGTGGAGATATCTGAATTCCATGATGATTTAGTTTTGTGTCTTTGTACAACCTAGTTCTGTGTTTTTCATTACATTCTAAAAATTTTTCAAAGTGATTTTTTAAAAATAGTATAAATACTCTCCACGTTAGTGAGTTTTTTTTGTTCAGTAAAAATAGTTTTCGTTTTCTGTTTTTGTTAATAGTGAATTTTTATAATGGCCGCATCAAACGCTGAATTAGTGAAAATGTTCCCGATGCGCGTATTGTTCCATGTTGAAAATATCGATACGAAATTTCGTAAAAGACTTGCTACACATAGAATCGTTAACGATAATTTCAATATCCGGGACATTAATAAATTTTTAAAATATGTAAAACCGTCCGTTTTCGAATTAATAACCGGAAATATAGGAACTGGCTTAAAATGTAGCATGGTGTTACATTCTATATTTCATAGAGCGACAGCCATTACTAAAGGTGATCATGTCGCCCCCATTTATTTTTCGTCCGAATGTAAACTCTTAGTTGCAGGAAACGATCTTAACGCTTTTTATAACATGTCGATCCGCGAAATAAAAGAAAAACTTGACAAATTCGAACATGTGAAAGGCTCGGGTTGGACAGTCGATAAAATTGTATACCTTGAAATTAAATTAAACTATGCAAACATTCTATCGCGCGCGTCATCGTTTATTCCTTTGCCGAACATAATTAGTGCGCGTAAAGCCGTTATTAATGTTAAAAATAAAGATGTTTTTTGTTTTAAATACTCGATGCTCGCAAAATTTATAGAACGATATGCTGAATGTGTATTTCGTTACATAAACAAGCCCGAGCTTGATGCAAAATATAACTGGTCAGGAATTTCGTTCCCTTCCAGTCTGGACGATATAAAAATGTTTGAAAAAAATAACATAAATTCATCGATTAACGTTTATGGTCTTGATGAAAACAATTTTGTATATCCTATAAGAATAACGAATGAGGAACGTGCGGATCATACAGATTTGCTACTAATAACTCAAGGTGAGAAGCGACACTATTGTTACATCAAAAATCTGGAGCAGTTGGTGAGAAGTCAGATCACTAAAGATTGCCATCGCATTCATATATGTAGAAGATGTCTTTGGCATGTAGATAGTGCAGAAAAATTAGTTGAACATAAGAAGATTTGTAGCGATCATTCCGCAGTTGCTGTTGAGATGCCTAAACCAGGGAAAAACACATTACAATTTGATAAGTTCCGTCAACAACAGTATGTAGCATTTTCCATATATGCAGACTTCGAGTGTTTTATACAACCTGTCGTCAATGAGAATCATGATGCAGAAGAGGAGGAGGAAGAAGAGGAAGAACCCAGCATAAGACGTACTCAAAGTGAACAACCGCATTCGAATACAATTAAAGTTCATAGACATGTGCCTATGAGCTATTCCTACATAATCGTTTCGCGTGTGGATGGTTTCGAGATGCCTACATGTTTACGAGGACAAAGACTTTACCGCGGTCCCGAGGCTGCAAAAAAATTTGTAGAAAGTCTTGTTGAAGATGCCAAAACTATTTATGATATTTATAAACAGAATAAATCTATCGTTATGTCCCCGAGTGACATTGTAGCATTCGATAATGCTACAATTTGTAACATTTGCTCGAAAGCACTTATAAACACTGATAAAGTTCGCGATCATGACCATTTAACCGGCAAATTTCGTGGCGCGGCACACACGAAGTGCAATCTTGAAATGCGACTTCCATATTTCCTCCCCGTAATTATACACAATCTTACTGGTTATGACAGCCATCTAATTGTGCGTGAGTTGGCTTATGACTCACTAAACATTAACATACTTGCTAATACAGATGAAAAATATAAAGGATTCTCGAAACAAGTCGTTCCGGGTAAATTCCAGCTCTGATTTATCGATTCGTTCAACTTCATGGCGTCGAGTCTGGAAAAGCTAGCGAGTTACCTGCCTGATAATGGTTTTCATCATACAGTGTCAAACATCCGAGACCCTGGACTACTCTCCCTTTTCAGGCGAAAAGGATATTTCCCATATGAATACTGCAGTGATCCTTCGAAACTTGAAGAAGAAACGTTGCCTCCGCAGTCGAGCTTCTACAGTTCGCTAACCAAATCAACAATCATGGAGGAAGCATATGCTCATGCACAGAACGTATGGAATATCCTCGGAGTTAGGAATTTGGGGGAGTATTCCAATGAATATTTGCGTACCAATGTATTATTATTAGCAGATATTTTCGAAAATTTCAGATCTGTATGTTATAATATTTATAAATTAGACCCTGCATGGTCATATACTATGCCGGGGTTTAGTTTTAACGCTATGTTAAAAATGACTGGTTTACACATCGAACTATTAACTGATTATGACATGTACATGTTTTTTGAATCGGGAATACGTGGTGGTTTAACACAATGTGTACAAAGATATTGTGAAGCCCGTAACCCGTACATTACAAATAATAACATACCGTCATCGTCCTTGTCGACGTCCTTGTCTGCACAATCTTCTTCATCGGTGGCAGAAGAAAATAATTATATTTTATATTTAGATGCTAATAATTTGTACGGTTATGCCATGAGTGAACCCCTTCCTATAGGGGGTTTCAAATGGATGACCGAACAAGAAATTGAACAAATTAATATTAATAATATCAATCTGGACGGCAAGACTGGTTTTGTATTTGAGGTGGATTTGCAATATCCTGCAAATCTACATGAAATGCATAACGATTTACCATTCCTTCTAGAAAGGAAGGCAGTCTCAAAGAAAGGATCGATAAAAAAATTAGTTGCTACATTAGAAAATAAAAATAATTATATTATTCATATTAAATATTTAAAATTAGCATTAAGTCATGGCCTGATATTAAAAAAAATTCATCGCGGCATATCATTTAACCAATCTCGCTGGCTTAAACAATACATCGATCTCAATACTAGTCTTCATCAAAGGGCTAGTAATGAGTTTGAGAAGAATCTTTACAAATTATTAAATAATAGTATATATGGGAAGACTTTGCAAAACATTAGAAATATATTAGATATTAAGCTTGTCGCTGATGAAGTTAAGTTTACAAAGTTAGTCAGTAACCCTAGATTTAAGGACCGTACTGTTTTTTCCAAAGATCTGTTTTTGTGTGCTGTTCACTGGAACCAAAAGAAAATATTATTTAATAAACCAATATTTATAGGCATGTCTATATTAGATATAAGTAAATATGTTATGTATAGTTTCCATTATGATGTAATGTTAAAAATGTATACTAATAATAAGTTAAGTTTATTGTACACGGATACCGATAGTTTAGTTTATAATATAATAACGCTTGATGTATATAAAGACATGCATGATAATTTAAATTATTTCGATACAAGTGATTACCCCAGTGATCATATTTGTTATTCACTAGAGAATAAAAAAAAATTAGGGAAATTTAAAGATGAAATGAATGGTATTCCAGTGACAACATTTGTAGGATTAAGATCAAAAGTGTATAGTATTAAGGTAGATAACAATTCTGTCATAACTAAATGTAAAGGAATTCCCTATAATATAACCAAAAATGAAATTACATTTGAACAATATAAGTCATGTATATTTAGTAATAATATTATTTCCACCAAAAATTATCGTACTGCTTATTTAATAAAAAGTTTTAAGCATGAAATATATACAATATGTTCTACAAAGCTAGCCATCAATGGTTTAGATGATAAACGTATTGTATTAGAAAATAATGTACATACATTGGCCATTGGCCACACAGCATTAACTAATAATAGTAATAATAATAATATTAATCCAGGGACCAGCACTAGTGATGATAGTATTGAACCGACCCCACCCCCCAAACGAATTCGGTTAGGTTAAGATGTGTGTAAATATTGTTTTGTATATATTTGTTTATTAATATATATATTTTTATACATGTATAAATTTTTTGTCTATAAATTTATGTATATTTTTTTTACCTCATACTTCAAATCTTTTCATATTCATTTTTTAATACTTGTTATATGTTCTATTTTTTCTTCATTATTTTTCATTTCTATATTACAGGGAGATGGATCATATTTTGAATTTAGCAACAGAACTAGTTCTGCATATATCAAATTACATGACTACGAAGGATATAGTCATGTTTTCAAGATGTAATAAAAGGTTGAATAAAATATTGAAAGGTGAAATTGAAAAACATATTGTAATAGTGGATACAGTAGAAGAAGGTTATCTATGGAAGGGTTATACACCAATATATTTATCACCTCGGATAGATACAGTTTTGTTTAGACCAGCTTCTTCCATTGATTTTGCGGAAGCTATAGTAAAAGTAATAAAGAAAATATATAAAGCAAAGCAAAAAATAATCCTTTGTCTCCATACAATAATAATAACATAAAAACAATTGTAATGTTTTATCGATGTATAAGACCTAAAATTTTTTTCAATTTTGCAAGGATGGATATAGTATACAAGTATGGATTTGAAGTATTCTTACATCCTTCTGAGAATTATTCCGATGCTCGTGAATGTCAATATTGTTTAACATGGTCACCTATAGAGGATGAGTTAAGAGAGCATGGGTTACTCTTTGACTATTAGAAAAAAGAATCAGATTATTTCCCATCACAAAATTAAAGTTATATATTTATAAGAATAATAATATTTTTTTTGTCATGTTTCAGAGCAAAAGATCTAAACTTTGGATTATCAGCAATAATAATTTATATATATTTTAATTTTTTATCATACTATTATATATATATATATATTTATTTTTTTTTTTTGATTCATTGCATGCATATCGTATTATATCATCGCTCACATTTTTATATTCTCATTCATGTTCTTTTTATATACAGTGAGTCAAATAAATATTCGGACATCTTTTTCAAAAATTAATTTACGTCAATAAAAATGAAAATAAAAAAATTCATTGAACAAATTTTTGCGTAAATTATAAATGAGATCTTTGTGAACATAATGTAATAAAACAAAAACACAAGAATAAAAAATGAGCCCACTGTGGTAAAAAGAACGTAACAATTAAAAATGGATAGGTCAAATTAATATTTGGACATTGTAAATGCTATCGGTAAAACTGACTCTGGGTTTTTCCCACAACACGAGTAACGCGCGATATGCGTTCAGTACCACATTAGTCATTTGTACGTGTTACAACTTGCAACATTCCACGCGTAACAGTACCGTTTTTTTGAATTTTGAAATAGTTCTGATTTAATTGTGTGAAAAATGAGTCGTAAATCGAAGAATACTTCTTTGGAGACGCGGAAATTGGTTATTTTCAACTATTCAAAAGGTATGTCGGGGGATAAGATCGCGCTAACACTAAATCTGCCAAGAAGTACTGTTTATGATATTCTTTCGCGTTTCAATAAAGAAAACAGGATCGAATCTATTTGTCAACCGGGAAGACCTGAAAAGCTTTCGTTGACCGATAAACGATATATTATTCGAAGTATTAAAAAAAATCCAAAATTAAGTGCTCCTACACTAGCTACTCGACTAAACGTAAGCAATAATGAAAAGGTTTGTGCCGAAACAGTTCGTACAGTCATTAAATCATATGGATACAATTCGTGAACTGTTAGAAGTAAACCTTACATTGGTGAGACAAATCAACAGAAACGTCTGCAGTTTGCTAAATATTATATATTACACGATAAAACGTATTGGAACGACGTAATTTTCGCAGACGAATCCAAATTTAATATTTTTGGCGGCGATGGAAAACCGCGAGTCTGGCGAAAACCGAATACAGAATTCGATCGAAAACATCTGAATGTAACCGTGAAGCAAGGAGGTGGTAATGTAATGGTATGGGGTTGTTTTTCGGCGAATGGAGTAGGTACATTACTGTTCATCGATGGGAATATGAACGGAGATATGTATGTTGCAATTTTAAAAAAAAACCTTCGTCAGAGCGCCGAAAAATTAGGAATTTCGACTTCATTTAAATTTTACCAAGACAACGATCCGAAACATAAAGCCCGGAAAACACGCGAATGGTTATTATATAACTGCCCCAAAGTTTTGGAAACACCGCCTCAGTCTCCAGATCTCAATCCCATTGAGAATCTGTGGGACTATTTGGATAAAAAAATTCGAGAAAGTCCCATTTCAAGAAAAAATCAATTAAAAGAACGGCTACTTGAAGAGTGGAATAAAATTCCCTCTGACTTTATGAAAAATTTGGTTTCCTCGATGCCGCGACGTTTAGCTGCAGTAATTAAAGCGAAAGGTTTCAGTACTAAATACTGATCACTTCTAGTTTACTCAATTAACGTGGATTTTATGTTTTTCTTTCTGTTTTTCCTCATGTCCGAATATTAATTTGACATGTAAATTTATGATTGTTATGTTTTCTTTACCGAAGTTGGTTAATTTTTTATTTTTGTGATTTTTTTTATTATATATATATTCATGAAGATCTCATTTATAATTTACGCAGAAATTTTCTCAATAAAGTTTTTTATTTTCGTTTTTATTCACGCAAATTTATTTTTCGAAACGATGTCCGAATATTTATTTGACTCACTGTATATATTTTGATATGATGTTATGAGATGTTGAATAAAAAGTTTTTCTTTTCTCATTCATTATTTTGCATTTATGTCATATTTTACCATTATTGTTTATATGTATATGTTTCAGCAGTAAGGTGAAACTTATGAAGAAGAATTGTGAAAAAAGTAAACAATATATGAAAATAAATATATTTATTGATTCTATATATAAAATATACAAACATCAAACGATAAAAGAAAAATACAATTCAAAACATCGTATTATCTAAATATTATCAAAATTTTTTAAAAAGAAAAAAATTAATCGTCTGGAAACATGTTAAAAACAACTTCGCATTTTCCACAATCGCAAACGACATTTTCATCAAAAAATGAATCTTTAGTTTCAGGAAACATTTCACAAATAAAATCAGTAAAAGATTTATGTCCGCATTGTTTACAATCTTTAACTAATGTTGGATGTCTTGTAGTAAGAGGTAACGAATCTGGTGTATCATAACTATGATGTTTAAAACATGGTAAATATTTTTTAATATTTTCATTATTCTTCACCATTTCAGGTAGTTTATCTTATAATTCGTAAATTTTATCAGGACATTCAGCAATTAATATCTCCGCAGTAGCTTTCTGTAACATTTCATGTATAGAATACTTTAATGCAGATAAAACTGGTCTAACATTCATATCGAACCATTTCATCATTACATGAACATTTTGTAATGAACATGCATTAGTTCTTCCATCAGTGTGCGCATCACATTTTATAGCACTCGATATAGCGTGATAAGTATTGTTTAAATTTCTTAAATTTGGCATACCATATTGTGTTTCTAAATTAATTATTTCGTAATTTGAAAGCGATGATTCCATAATCTTTTCCCATAATGTTTCTACTTTTGCGTCTCCTTTAACATAAATTTTTAAAGGTTGATATCTAATTAAAACATTTTCCAAATCGTTCGATATATTTCTATAATCTGAATCTCCGGGATTCCAGGGAATTGAATGATAATTTCGTGTAAGCCACCAATTTGTACGTCTCTTACTATTTGATAATATATCCCAATCGAACGGTGGTTTATAAATTTGATGAAATTGTATTTCACCATTCAAACTTATAATCGCTAGTTCTTTAATTATGTGACATCATCATTATTTTTAAAACATTGAAAATCAATTATAACATCGTATATATTATTATTCATCGTTATATTCATTATTAACAATTACAACAGCGAAACAAACTTTTTATAAAAAAACTTTATTATTTCATGAAAATACAAATGTGTAAAAAAAACTGAACGCACGTAAAAGTAGTGTTAACACAAGCATAAAACAACAACTACTAAATTGAAAATTGAATTTCTTTTATATTCATAGTTCAAGCACATTATAACTGGTTGATTTATCATGTATAATAAGAGTGTAACATGACGTGTTTGAAGGTACATTATTAAGCGTCTTAAAGTCAATTCTAATCTGCAGCGGACTACCGTCATTTAAGAGCTCATTTTGGAAGTTACACGGTATGATGAAAAGGGGATATTTAGTAAGAAAATCTTCTACGCTAACAGCGGGGTGTGGTGGTTCTTTTCCATAATACATTCTTTGAAAATGAGCATATAACAAGTATAGGTTTCCAAATCTTTTTCGGTCGAAATCTAAATTCATTACTTCATAAGGATATCTTGTTGAATTTATGTAGGCGCAAATTTCAGTTATATTCAAATGATCGAATGTAGAACTATCTTTGGTTAAATTATTTTGTTTATTCGTTTGAAATCTAATAATAATGAAACGAGGACGTTCTACCGTTGATGATGATTTAATTACCCAACTGTGTTCAGAAACAGGGGGCAGAGCCGGTTGATGAGAAAGAGACCATGCTCTAAATTGAATAGGCGCGTGCTTTATCTTCTTTATTCTGTTAAGTAAAGATATTTTTGCTCGATCGCTCAATTTAACAAACGGTAGTTGCCATGCAATTGTTTGAAATGTTACATTAACTGGTTTATCATCTGTTGTGGTAAAGGCATTTTTGTCACTGTTGGCATGGATGAGAACAATTTCTTGACTTGCGTGTACAATAGCACGTCTATAGTCTTCCGCAAACCCGAATATGTATCGTAAAGGAATAATAAATTGAAATTCCAACATCATTTTCGCTCCGCTACCTGACGATGTTGAGGGGGTTGAGGTATCTGCAATTTCTCGTGTAAATACTTTTAATTCTTCAGAATTTAGAGCACATGTACTGTAGTTGTAGTCTGATTTGATATCTTCTGAACATAATAATCTACGCATGAGAGTTGTAATTCCAGGATGTCGTACACATTCTATAGTATTTCCATTAATTTCATATCGTAATTCAGAGAATAAAAATAGTGGTCCATTCATTGAAAAATTTACAGATGGAGAAACTGTACCTTGTAGAAGTAAATAACTTTCTGATGGTAAAGTAATAACATCCTTTTGCTGAACGGGTATTCGTATTTCATCGCTAGGTCCAAATTTTGAACTTGCATAAGGTTTGTGGGTATGTATTTCATAACTTGCAACTGTATCATCCGTAAGGGTATTGGCTGAATCAATTTGTAATATATGTTCCATTATACTGCACTGAACTTATCTTACTCAACTAGCACGCTGTAACCCAACGACTTAAGTACACAAATACTTTTTCTACTCAACGCTTTTCGTCTTTTTCGCTCTCTATTTATATACTTTTCTTCACTTCGAATAGGCGTTTGAGATCGCTTATATATACTTTTATTAGTGTATATGATAGGCATTTTAGACGTTATTATTGCAGCTTTATTAAGATGATTATGAACTGTTTAGATGTAAATTTATAATTAAATCTTCACTAGCAAAATCAACGATATTTCCATTTTGGTCCTTTATATATACATTTAACTCTGAAATATAATCCGTACTCACGGGTAAATAAATAATCGTTTTCGGGTTTTCTGTAATTTTATATCCTGGTGCAATATTTAAAGGAAAACTGTAAATGAGATGAGATGAAGTTCCATTCGTATATCCACCTGTTGCTATGTTACAATATACATTCAATATATTAATCAGTGTAATTTGAACGGTGTTAGGACTCATATGCATCATTAATGGTTTTAAAACATCTGAAACTCCAGCAAAACCCAATAATGGGCCAATACTCCGTGGACCGGAAAATTGTATGTAATATTTACTTTGTATAAGACACTTTAACGTTCTTTCATCACCTTTTATAATAATATCAGCATCTAATTGTTCTCGCAAGTATTCTTCTATATCGCCCACTTCGTAACATCCGCTAGGTAATATAATAGATTTTGGAGATTCATTATTTTTTACTGCAAGATCAGATTCGTAGTAATATAACGTATTACATTCAGGAGTGATATTATGTATAGAATGATATGTTGTTAACGAAACTAATCCAATACTCCACTGACGATTATTTGCTAATAATAATGGGGGATATATATTACTAATCAAATTACCTTTTTTACCATTTAATTGAAATAAGTACGACATGACAATATAATAACAAACAAGCTAAATTTTAAAAACTTGTATTCACGTAATAATATATACAATAATCAAAAAAATTTTTACAAATACACATGCTTATATACTAATTTTATCGTTTTCGTTCATCAAATGGGGCAGGTAACGTATTTGTTAGAAATCTTAAACATAGTTCTCCACAATTAATCGTATTATAACTTTGATATGCACGTCTGTTGTAGAAAATCTCAATCTTTGGATCATATTTGCGTAAATAATTAATTAGCTCTGTGGAGGGAGATAAATTACCATAACTATCAAAGTATTCTGCATGTTTTCCATATTTTCTGTATGCAGTCCAATGAGTTCCCGGACCTTTTTGCGAATCCATATTAACAATCGCACACTCATTTTTCTTAGGTTTGGAGGGCAGCCCATCTCGATCAAAAACTCCTCTAAAATTTTGAATTTTTAACTCTTTTGCGTAAAATAAAATATCGAAATGTGTTAACTCTCTATTGCTAGGTATAGAATTAACCTCGAAAAAACTGGTTACGTCTCGCACCGCCACTATATGGTGCTAAATACAAACCCAGACCACTTCGATATGGTCGTAAATAAAGTCCTTTTCCAATTTTTTTATTAATTTGTAGACCACTGCCTGATTTAAAACTTTTTCTAGCATCATTTACATCCTTCACCGCTTTCGCTATTGATGATACTGACGATGAAATTCCACCCAATGTAGCAATACCTGCTAATAAGGGGACAAGGGGAAAAGCTCCTCCAGTTTTGGTAATCGGAATAATTCGTACATTATCATTATCAGCTACTATAGGATTTAATTTTTTAACTGCTGTAATCGCTTTTTTTCATACGTCCTTAAGAGTTTTTTCTTTTCGAACAGCTTTCCGCGCTACATTTAACACGTCTCTGAAATATAAGTTTTTTCTTTTCGAAGATTTTGATTTAGTTTTCCGTTTCGCAGCTTGTTTTTTACCAGAACGACATCCTGCTCCTAATTTCCATTTTACTTTCATAGCGTTCGTAGTTATCCAAGCAGCCGCTTTCTCACCGAGACTACTATCTGATGCTTTAACACGTTCCCAGGCTTTAATTTCTAATAATCTATCCGCTTCAGCACGGTTTTTATTATCAGAATACTTGCTATATGTTATATCGTGTTCTTTAGCAGCTTCGTCCAATGGATTTATACCGGTTACGCCACGACTTAGTTGACGATCTAACTTTGTACCAGGTCCTAAATAATTATAACCAGGATAATGCAACTGAAATGGAAGGTTATCTATAACTCTATTCCACACAGTTCCAAGACCTCGACCACGTTTTATTTTCTTTCTTAACACGTTAACTTTTCGTTGTTTTCTCGCCATATTCAGAAGTAATTTTCTATATATATACTTTTTATCACACGACTCTGCGAGTTTTACCGCTATATACAGGTGTATTTATACTTTTTTAATTAGTATTGATGGTGAATATTAAGTGAATATATAAGCTATAATGAAAATTGTAAAGCAATCAACTATATTACCTATAAGTAATGTGCTAACACTAGTAGAAGGTAGTGATACGTTAGAACGATACAAACATGGATCATTGTTTCCAAATAATATAAGATGTTTAATTATTGGACCGAGCGGTTGTGGAAAAACAAATTCTTTATTTACGCTATTAACACACCCGAATGGACTGCGTTATGAAAATGTATACATATATAGTACTTCTTTATATCAACCTAAATATAAGTTGTTAGATACGATATATAAGTCCACACCTGAGATTGATTATCAAACATTTGTCGATGATGTAAATTTAATAACGCCTGACGCGATTAATCAGAATTCTGTATTTATATTTGATGATATACCAACGTGCAGAGATCAACCTGTTGTAAAACAATACTTTTCGATGGGTCGTCATAAAAACGTAGACTGTTTCTATTTGTGTCAAACATATGTAATGATTCCTAAACATATGATACGTGATAATGCCAATTTCATACTTATCTTTGCTCAAGACGATATAAATATACGACATATATATGATGAACATGTTAATGGTATGTGCTCGTATAAGACTTTCAAGAAACTTTGTAAAACTTGTTGGAAGAATAAACACGGATTTTTAGTGATTGATAAGGAGAATGAACTATATAAAGGACGGTTTCGTCGTGGTTTTGACGAGTTTATAGTGATTGAAGACGAAAAAGATGGCGATTAATAGCGTTAAAAGAAATATTGAGGATGAATTACAACTTAAAACTGAATTGGAAAAGATACACACAGATATAATGAATAAATATAATACGTTAAAGAATGTGTCTAAATCTATTACAAATACTTCAGCTGTAGTGTTTGAACCTATTACAAAACCTTTGTCAGAGATTCGAGAAGCAATACAAAAACCAAAGGGAATGAAAAAAGATGATGAAGAAATACTTAGATCTTCGATTGCAAAGCGAAAAATAGAACATAGTACTCCAAAGAAAGATGTAGATGAAGAAATTGAAAATGATCAGTTTAATCTAAGTGAAATGGGTTCTTTTCGTATTGATGGAGATGATCCTATACCTAAAGATATAATTTTTGGAATAAAGTATAATCCTATTGCAGATGAGTATATGTTGGGTACAACAACAATTTCGTGGAACAAAGATCGTGGAGAAATATATTTAGGAAAAGGTGTTAATCGTGCTAAATTTCCATACACTACAGGAGTAATGAATTTGCTATTGGAGTCGAAAGTAGAGAAGATCGATTATAATAGTGATGATTTACAGATATATAAACAATTACTAGAATTTACAGGAGCTCATTTGCGTGGTAATGGTGCATTGAAAGGCCTTCCCAATCAAAAATATAAGAAAATAATACGCCCGTTATTTCAATCTGAAGTACGTAGCGGAAAAGGGTATGAAAATTATATAACTAACCGTAAAACTTCTCGTGTTGCTGGAATAAGTCTTAAAAGACCGCGAATTGAGTATTGGAACGATCCGAATAAACTAGTTGAAAGATTACAGTTATTACACGCATCTAAACAAAGTGGTAATACAGGTGTGGACAACGAAATTTTAGCAATCGAGGAAGAGTTGGCTGAAGAAGGATATATTCAGTTACCTTATTGATTAGTAGTATTAGAAAAAAAAAAATATGCATACGAAACAAACATCTACATCGAAATCCTTACAACATAGTATAGTTGATGAACTTCATAAACCTGCACGAAAACGTTACTCTACGCGATGTGTACAACTTTTCGGTTTAAACGATTTATGGCAAGCTGATTTGATCGATATGTCGCAATATGCACGATTTAAAGAGGATATAAATTTATTTTAACTGTAATAAATGCGTGGACCATTCCTATAAAGAAAAAGAGTGGATTGATAATTTCTAAAGTGTTAGAAAAAATTTTAAGTGAAAGAGGTGTTGAAGCTCCTAATCATTTGGTACAGAGTTTTATAATCCTCAAGTACGGGGCGTTTTAAATCGGAATAATATTAATTTGTACAGCACCCATTCGCCGCTTAAAGCGAGTATTGTAGAACGTTTTAATAGTACAATAAAGAATTGGATATGGAAAGAATTTACTGCTAATCGTAATAAACGATGGTTACAAGTTTTGCCCGAGCTTACTCAAAAATATAATAAGAAAATACACTGTATGATAAAATTTGCACCTGCTGATGTAAATAAGATCGTTGAAAGACAAGTTTCAGAAAATATTGCAAGAGAATGTAGTAAGTAGATGATAAATGCAGGGACTGGGAAGTCCGCTAATCCGAACAGCAAAAAGCAGTCCAAACCGGTAATCCGAACCCCTAAACGTGTGCAGGGGGCTGAAACTAAACTAAGTAACCCAATTTCTTGCTCGGGCGCCGAAAATTCACCCAAGTTTCCTACAATTTCCCCAAAATTCCCCCCGTGCGTTCCCCTGCACATTTCCGATAAACTGATCAGATTATTAATTAACATAAGTATATTAATTAATGTCTGAAAGTAACCCAAGTCTCCGACCCCCCTCCTGCCCACTGCGTTACCGCGGTTTTTCAAAATTCCGGGCTTAAGTATGAAAATTCCAAAATGTAACCCAAGTATGGTATTTAAAGCCAAAATTTAACCCAACACCCCCGTTCGCCCCTCATACATATATTCACCACAACATTAACCTCCGCGGAAGCGCACGCGCCGTTCCCCCGCACGCTTCGATCTCCGCCACTATATCATACCCGCATACACACGCGTTCCGTTTCCAATACCGCGTTACTTTTTATAAAGTAGACAAGTATATTTTTACACACACAAATTCTAGCACAAGCCGCAATGAAAAATGCCCCGTTCTTAACCTTGCAGACAAAAATCTCCGCGATATAATAATTTATTTTAATACTCATTTTTATTTATTTTATCATATTAATATATAATATTTTATTATAATTTCTTTTCGCATAAATATATCGCCATGAACCAACATGGTGGAAAAAAGTTCGATAAATATAATATGAAATATTTCACAGAGAACTGGAAAATTAAAACAAATCGTAATATTATATGGAATACGCATTTTATAAAATTAAGTGCATGCTTCTTGCATCATGTGATTTTTTATTTCGTAAAGTATTTCTTCCAGGAAATACACGAGTTCGACTAAGATTCGTTGGCGTCAATTGTATAGAGAGACAGTGTCTGTTTACAACTCAGGCGTGTTCGAATAAAAAACACGATTCCCGAAATCAGATCCTATTTGCAATGTAAGTGCGAGTGAGATAGAAGGTTATATTTCTCCGGTACAGCATCATGACCGTAAAAAAAACATCGAAGATGTCTTCTGTTATCTCTAAGCATGTGTCACATAGAACACAAAAAATTGTCGCCTAAAAGACGCAAACATTTTTTGGTTTCATTATGTGAGTGATTTTCGATACAGTACTGTTCGTTCGTTCCTTACCAACAAAGTCGATTGCGCAAAACGTTTAACAAAGCTCGTCGCTACAATCGAATGAATGTTATACCATAAACCCCGAAGGGTCGTAAAAGATCTTTTTCTGTCCGATCGTGTTGTTGGGCTAACCGTTGTAAATGTTCCAGTGCAATACCGATTTTTCTGTGAAAATGGTGAAAGCGGCTTTTTCTGACCGATCGTGCTGTTAGGCTAACCGTTGTAAATTTTCCAGTGCAATACCGAATTTTTTTTCTGCGAAAACGGTGAAAGCGGCTTTTGCAGATACGTTTGTTGCAAAAACTTGTTTTGTCACGTAGCAAAGGAGAAAATCTAGAGGGATGTTTAGCTGGAGAAAATCTAGAGGGATGTTTAGCTGGAGAAAATCTAGAGGGATGTTTAGCTGAAGAAAATCAGAACTCGATCATTTGGATTTATGCTTTCGTTCAGTGTTCACTTCGTTCGAAAATATTTCCAGATTTAAAAAATTTCCAAACTGTTTAAATTTTTTCAAAGTTTTCATCAACCATCTTCAATCATTTAATCTGGTAAGTACATTCATATGTTTATTTTTTAGTTATTTATTTAATTTGTTTTCTCAATGATTATTATTTTATACGATACAATACAATATCATATAAAAATTAGCGATCTATTCAATATTAAAATATCAAAGATTCTTCTTCTAATACTCATACAAACAAATAAGTTGTTTCTCTCTCACGAATTACATTTTTTTGTTTTCATCCTTCAATTTAATGAATCATATTCACAGATTTTTTACATTTCTCGCGATTTTTACGTTACTTCCAACAGTTTTTCTCAATTTTCCGTTAATTCTACTCATTCCTTACACATTATAATCGAACTAAATTACGAATGTCGTACATTATCATTTTTACAGATATTTATGTTGTTTTATGTCTTATTATTTTATATTATGCTGTATACATATATTATGAAGGAGTATTTAATTTATAGAAATTAATTTTTTCCATATACGAATAATGAAATTTAGAAAAGAGGTTACTTTTTGAAAATACCAGATTTAATTGTAAATATATAATGATAAAATTACAATTTATTTTTCCTGAATCACTTTTGCTATAGTCAGTGGCGGCGCGCCCACTAGGCAAACTAGGCGGCCGCCTAGGGCGGCAAAAAATTTTTTTTTAAAATTTACAATTAATAATGAAAATATTTTTTTTCTTAAGTTTTAACCAAATAAAACGGATTTTTGTCGCTCATAGTTTTCAGGTAGTCGCTCGAAGTATGCTGGTAGGGGGTGCGGCCGTGTACTATCTGAGTAGCCGCGTGACCTTAAGTGAAAGTTGCATGTCCCGACATGAATCGGTTTTGTTGCCATTCTTGCTCTGCTCATAACGACAGTTGTGTTGTGACAGGCGAAAAGATCAGTCAAGATTTTGCCTTTATAATGATACGGATTCGGTACTTTTGGCGCGCTCTTTTGTTCGACGTTCGAGCTAGAAACTATTCTTCGGTGATTTCACTAATTTTCGATCTCTCGAACGTCGATATATTTTACATCGCCGCTTTGTCTTGTCTTGATAGCTCATCTGGCCGCTACCTAAATCCCCGAAATGGTCGGTGGCGTGATCACCGAGAGACGCGTTAGTGTCGGAGTGGTAGTGGTCGAGGGCTAAGACAGTGACTGGTGCCTGCGGCAAAAGCGCGCGTCCGTGCCACAGGCAGAGTAACGTTGAGCTGCACGAAGTTGTGAAATCCCGCCAAATCAGGCAGGGTAGTCGGTGCGGTGATCTATGCAGAAGTGTTCTAGAAAACTGCTGCGTAGCCTTTTACCGCGGTGTGTGTGCTTCGATCAGAGTTACCGTTCTACCGGGTCGTTTGCGCAACGTTTATGTCGCTGTTCGTTTTTTCTTCGTGTGGCGTACGTGTAGAATAAGGCGGATTAGTATTCGATTCCGCGCGAGAATTTCAAAATTTTCATTAAAAGTCATGTGTCGCGACTGATACTTATATGCGTTTGTGAATTTTATTGTTCGGCTAATGTCAATAAATTGTGTTTCGTTTTAACTTATCAAAAATACACGCTTTACAACAGCGGGGTTTTTTCTTATAATTAGAACACATGGTGCAGACCGTGATTCTGCCCCTGCCCCCTTTATCTTCCGGATTTATATACACAGACATTTTCTTTCCTCGCAAATGCATACAATCTAGAAAAAGAAATTCATTTCATCAATTTCGAGAGCAGAATTCATTTCATCAATTTCAAAAGCAGAATTCGTTTCATCAATTTCAAAAAAAGCGGAATTCATTTCAATAATTTTGTCTACATAATTTAGTGAACACTCTTGTTTTCCAAGATTTAAAAGTTTGATTTCATACAGCCTTGTAACGGAAGTGGAAAAACTACATACAAATACGAACTTGTTATAGGTAAGTGAAGAATACTAATACATAAAACTGTAGCGTATTTTCTGTCTGTTTGTTGCGATTTAACTCAAAAACTATTAACCCTCCGTTAGTAACGTGAAATTATAATAACACTCACAAATTTATTGAATTTGTTACAAACAATTGAAGTATATGTCACAATTATAAATTTTAATATGTGCTATAAAACATAAAATTAAACGCAAGCGTTTAAACTTACATATAATACCAATAAAGATTCTATTCTATTCTACATATAGTGCCTTAAATTTCAGGTAGAAATTGTTCGTTATAATGGCTGAAAGAAAAAAGCTATCTGGCTCCCAGGGCCGGAAAAGGAAAGCTGAGAAGGACAAGTTTATTTTAGAACAAAGAGGGTCATTTTTAAAGTATTTACACCACGAACAAATTAAACAACAAAACACACCGGATCAAGAAGAAGCGGGACCAAGATCCTCATCAGAAGCAGGTATTGAAGAAGAGTTAAACGTGTCTACGCTGGAAAATCAAAACAATTTAGAATCAGAATTAGCTCTTGATTTTAATGACCCAGCTACTTGGCCTGATAGATGCGATGACACACTTCGGATATCTCTTGTTCAACATGGTCCTTATCATCAGGAAAAGGATATTGATTTTCCACTCGATATCGGTCGTAGGAGGTTTTCGAAAAATTATTACAAAAGGCAACTAGCCAATGGTGAATCTGTATGTCGTACGTGGTTACTTTACTCAAAATCTAACGATTTGGTTTTCTGCTTTTGTTGTAAACTGTTTTTTAAATCAACTTCACCACCAAGTTTATGTTCAAAAGGAACCAATGATTGGAAAAATATATCTACAATTCTAAGAAATCATGAAAAGAGCGATGGTCACATAACTTGCTTTCATGAATGGAAGGAACTTGAGCTAAGATTAAATCAAAATAAAACTATAGACGATGACAATTTACGTCTGATGAAACAAGAAGAAAAGTACTGGAAAGGTGTCTTGGAAAGAATAATTGCGCTTGTGCGAGTTTTAGGAGCTCAAAATCTGGCACTTCGAGGAAAGCATGAGGAACTCTTCACAGCCGGTAATGGAAACTTCTTGAAATTTCTTGAATACTTGGCACTATTTGACCCTTTGATGCACGAACATCTTCGCAAAATTCAATGCAATGAGACAAAGGTACATTACTTAAGTAAAGATATTCAGAATGAAATGATCAAACTGTTAGGAAACGCTGTGCAGGCTAAAATTATTTCCCTAGTCCATGCTGCAAAGTATTACTCCATAATTCTTGATTGCACTCCAGACGTCAGTCATACAGAACAAATGACTGTGATTGTAAGATTTGAGGCTATCACGGAAACTACAAGTGAAATTCGAGAGCACTTTTTAGGTTTCATACCCTTGAATGAGACAACTGGTGCTAGTTTGACTGAAGCAATTTCTGAAAAGTTGAAACAACTCGAACTTTGCATGGATGATTTACGCGGCCAAGGCTATGATAACGGAAGTAATATGAAAGGCAAACACTCCAGAGTACAAAAGAGAATCAAAGAAATTAACCCGAGAGCGTTTTATGTGCCTTGTAGCTCACATTCATTGAATCTTGTTGTTAATGATGCAGCGCATTGTTGCTTGGAGACTACGAAGTTCTTTGCTTTGGTTCAAGAAATTTATGTATATTTTTCTGCTTCAACGCAACGTTGGAATACTCTTAAAAAACATGTAACTAACTTGACGCTTAAGCCCCTTAGTGAAACCAGATGGGAAAGTCGAATAGATGCTCTGGTACCTCTTCGATATCAACTGGGTGATGTTCATAATGCTTTAATGGACATTTATGAAGATCGTTCCTTAAATGGGCCAACAGGTAATAACTCGCGAGTGCAAGCTTTAGGTCTGGCAAAAAACATTGGAAAGTACAATTTTGTTGTAAGTGTGGCTTTATGGCACAGTATACTCTTTGAAGTCAACATAACAAGTAAGCAGTTACAATCGAAACAATTCGATTTAGCTGCTGCCAAGGATCAACTATGCAAAACTAAATTGTACTTACAGAAGTTACGTTGCGACGATGGCTTTCAGAGTATTCTAGTTGACGCCAGAGAAGTGGCAGAAGAGCTAAATATTCAACCAACATTTGAAACAGAAACTTTGCCAACTCGGTTGAAAAAGAAGAAAAAACAGTTTGATTACGAAGCGGATGATGAACCTTTGGTTTCTCCTCAGGAACATTTTAAAGTTAATTTCCATTTTGCCATTCTCGATACTGCAATCTCTTCTCTGGATGAAAGATTTCAACAACTAGAAGAGGTTACTTCTATATTCGGATTTCTCTACAACATATCCAATGTGAATGCCGCAACAAGAAAGTCTCTGATGGACGATTGCATGAATTTAGAACATTTCCTCTCAAACAATGAGGCAAAAGATATTGAAGGCCACGAACTTTGCAATGAAGTTCAAGCCATTGCTAGTAGGGTACCGAAGAACGCAAATCCACAGGATGTCCTTAACTTCATCATAAGCAATGAACTTAAAGATTGTGCCCCAAATTTGTCCGTGGCTTTACGAATTTTGCTGACTCTGCCAGTGTCTGTCGCTAGTGGTGAGCGTAGTTTTTCAAAATTAAAATTAATTAAGACTTATATTCGATCTACCATGACGCAAGAAAGGCTTCAAGGACTGGCCACTCTATCAATTGAACAAGACTTGGCAAAAAACATCGACTTGAACGAATTAGTGACTTCTTTCACAAAGATGAAATTAAGAAAAATTAAATTGTAAAATGTAAACCTTCTCTCTGTTATTTTTTCACTTTTAACTTTTCCCAATAATCTATGAAAACTTTTAGAATTAAAGTGCAAAAACAAACAAAAATGTGTAAGAAGTGGTTATTTCAGGTGAGTAAGGGGTTCAATTGAGGAAAATTGAAAAAACCTTGTTGGGGGGGGGGGGGGGCGGCAAAAAAAATCTTGCCTAGGGTGGCAGAATGGCTTGCGCCGGCCCTGGCTATAGTAATCTATATTTTTAATTTGTTTCTTTAGCACGGGATTGTTTGGGATCAACAAATTTTTTACACGAAGATTTTTACGTATTGATAATAAAGCCACCCGAGTAGTGAGGTTTCGAACCAAGTATCCGAAAGGGAAGAGCAGCAGATCTTCGCGTCAACTTATTTATATCGTTTGCTGTTGGTGAGTACTCTCATTATTTATTTATATTTAATATATCACATTTGGAATCTATGAAATCAATTTATTTTTTTTTTTTACAATTTTTACTAATCCACAATTAATTCCTTTTTTCATTTAAAAATATATTTCGAGTAATAATTTTTACACGCAAGTTTCATGATCATTTAATGATGTTTCGATTTTCTCTGCTAACTTATGGTTATATCAAATTAAACACGTATTTTTCAATTACTTTTTTCGTTAAATATTTTCATACGATATCATTATTATTTTTGCGGCATCTCATATTATTCAAAAAATTTCCGAATGTGGTATATATTTGTTTATTTACATGTGTATATATTGTTGATATGTTTTTATGTGCTCTTTTATCTATATTTTTGTATGTTTTCGAAACCAAATGTTAAAAAGAAAATTCTGACTTAATACATGATGAATTTCTACTTAAAAAATAATTCAACGATGTTTGGGCTGTTAAAATATACTTCCCTACTTTATAAAATAAAGAAAAAAAAAACCAAAAAAAATGTAAAAAATAAAAATCTATAGATCGTACCCATACCATTTTTTTTCAGGTAACAAATCATCACCCCCCTCAACATCATGAAGACATTTTTACTTTCATTATTATCCTGTTTTTTATCCACCAAAAAAAACAACAAAAAGAACGAAAAATGCGTGTGTAAAGATGTTGTTAACAACATATTTTATAATAATTTCAAACCTTCAATAATATGTAAATGTGGTAAAAGGATTAATTATAAGGCTCTCCTTTGTAAGAACTACCATCTACTGAATAAATTTAATATACACGTGCGCAATTACGACTATATTTTAAGAGAATTATTCCCATTATTAGATATTAATACTGTTAGGGATATATATTATAATGAAATCCGATTAGTAGTAACATCATTAGAATTAAATCTTAGAGAATATTATGAAATAGTGTTTAATTTAATTACATCCCCCCATCACAAATTTTATAAAAATAAGTTAAGTAGGGATATTAAAAATTACGATAATTTACCGTACAATGTTTTAATTAATATTTTATTTAATAAAAATAAAATATTAGATTTAGATTTAACAAAATACGAAACAAGACTCGATTTAATTAATAATAATAATAAATTTACAGATGAGCTTATTTACGATTTAATCCAGAAAGATAAACATACAGTCTTGCACGATGTAGGGATATTATTTTCGAATAATATCCCGAAACATGCTGATCCTTTTGCATTATTTCGTAAAAATTTTATTGATAATAAATTGTTTTTGCGTTGTAAAGAAAAATCGATTAATTTTTATAATTATGAGATCTTTACAAGCATACAGAAAACAAAATTAGATTTATCTAATACAATCTACTTTAGTATTAAAAAGAATTATATATATGAGATAGATTGTGAGGAGGAAAATCATTTTTATATTAATGATTTATTATACAATGTAATAAATAATTTTAATTTTAGTAATAATACGTTTGATGATGAAGATTATATATATACAACTGATTATAATTATACCTTAATTAATTATAATGACATCGACGACAAAGTTTTTTTCATCATTTTCTCTAAAATGTTGGATTACATGTCGTCGTATAATTATCGCGTTAATTTATTATATATTTTTAACTTTAATATAAAAAATTTTAAATGTACAATTGATAAATATAATATTATTATTAATGAAAGTAAATATGTAAAAAAAAAAATTAAAAAAAATAAAAAATTACGGATTTTAAATACCTTAAATCTTGTAATATCTAAAAAAAATTCTGTATATACAATATAAATATAGTTTTTTGTTGTATTAACGAGTTCTATTATTTTGTAATATTATATACATTATTCCACCATATATGTTTTTATCGTAAATATGTTTTCTAAACCAATTTATATTCTGGTATTTACAACCCCTGAAATAAAAAAGAACAAAAATTATACGAGCATTTAGGAGTTGCGCTTATTTTTTTAAAAAGGTACTTTTCAAACAATGAAAAAAAGTTTATTTCTAACGCTTATACACCGAATTGAGCTGATCAATTTAAAGGTAAAATAACATCCTTAAATCACGTCTTATACAGCTTTTAAAAACCATCTGTATAACCTTGAAAGAAACGTAAATAACGAATTAGAAAGTATCTTTTTGGGGCCTGACATGATCTAAATCCGGCACTACAAAAAAAAAGGTCTTTTGTAACATCTGTGAAACATGCTTTTGCAGACATATTTGTTGAAAAAGCTGTTTTATCGTTGCAAGTTTGAAATTCGAAGGGTAGTTAGTTGGTGAAATCAGATTTCTTCGATCATTTGGTTTTGTGACTTCATGCGTTACAGTTCAATGTTTTTTTAAAGTGATCTAAAATATTTTTTCAAAGTGATTTTTTTAAAAATAGTATAAATACGATTCACGGTAGTAATTTTTCGAGCAGTAAAAATAGTTTTTCGTTCTTTTTGTTTTGTTAACAGTGAATTTTTATAATGGCAGTTTCAAATAGCGAATTAGCTAAATTGTTCCCGTTGCGCGTATTATTTCACGTAGAAAATATTAATACTAAATAAAGTATTATTATGATGTGTAAAAAATTAAATTACTTCTCATTTGGTTTAATACTATTGTCAATAATTTTAAAATAGTCTTAAAATATTATTATAATGCTTAAAAAATTTAATTACTTCTTATTTGCTTATAGCTTTCCAAAAACAAATATTTAGCAAATGATTTTATACTGCTTAATAATTTTGATTAGTTCAGATTTGGCTTTTAGCTTTCCAAAATAATTGAAACTATTCTTAAAATATTATTATGATGTGAAAAAATTGAATTACTTTTCATTTGGTTTAATACTATCATCATTAATTTTAAAATGAACCTAAAATGTTATTATAATACTTACAAAATTTAATTACTTCTCATTCAGCCTACAGCTCCTGAAAATAATTGAAACTATTTAAAATATATATAGTGTTTTAATAAATTCTATAAAAATATTGAATTATTTAAAGACTGTAGAATTAAATTTAAAAAACAATTATTAAACAAAATATAATAATTTACCGCTTCTCCCCATTGACAAATTATATTCTTTCGAAACATTTTTCTGTGACAAATATTCTTATCATCTTTGTATGTATTGTAAATATGCGGGGTTTTTTAAATTGATGAATTTTTAAACTGAGTTCACATTGGAAATTCTCCCCAAAGGGGAGAGAATAATTGATGCATTAACAGTAACTATACATTACTTTTTTTTTCCTTATTGAGCATTTTACATCATTATGATGCTTAATTTCTTTTTTCCCCCTATAGTGACATGTTGTACATATATTCCCAATGTGTCCTGTTGCACATGTGGGGGGGGGGGGCAATTGACAAGTATCTCCTGGCTTGTGTATGCCGCTATCAGGAGCCGCCTCTGCAAGCACCTCTTGGGGGAATTTTTGCGAGTGGCAACTTATAGTCACAACATCAATTTTATTATGGGGATGGGGGATGATGCAAGTTAGGACTCACTCGTGCTTCCACTGTAGCATTATTTGCCATCATCCCCAGCCGAAGTAAGATTTATTTGATGTTTCTTTCTCTCTCTTTCTCTCTATAACACACTTATATGTGCTTTGTTTATATTTTTCCAAATAGATCAGAAGATAATAAAAATTTGCATGTTTCATTAAAAATTGAGTTTTATTTTTTCTCTATTTGGTTTGTTTATATTTTTTCTGAATAGATCGGAAGATAATAAAAATTTGCATGTTTCATTAAAAATTGAGTTTTATTTTTTCTCTATTTGGTTTGTTTATATTTTTTCTGAATAGATCGGAAGATAATAAAAATTTGCATGTTTCATTAAAAATTGAGTTTTATTTTTTCTCTATTTGGTTTGTTTATATTTTTTCTGAATAGATCGGAAGATAATAAAAATTTGCATGTTATTTTTCACTTGTAGCGGTATTTATTAGCCACCCCGCTGTTGTAGTGGTGTGAGCATTTTCCCCATTTTGTGTATTGTATGTAAATATACTTTCGGTGATAAATTGTGATGATACAGCAGGTTCTGGCGATGGTATATGCAGAAACGACATGTCCCATTTAGACTTTTTATAAAATTTTTCAATTTCCTCTTCTGCAGTCCTTGGCTGCTTCTTACTTGTTGAATACTTCAATGAGGATGATGAGCTAGCCATTTATTATTTTAAAATTTAACACTAGCATTAACAGCATAAACAATTTGACACTATAGTAGTATAAGCACGACTATGACCTCCATCAAGAATATATGGTGTTTTATACTTTCTAAGAGGTTATATGGGCGCTATTGTCTTTATTTGCCTCATTGTGATTGGTCATTTGAATTTGTAAAAGAACAAAGGAGCGGTCATGTGTGAGTGTTAAATATTATAATGAAACATAGGAGGAGGTGACTAGTTATTGCAAAATTTGTTAATAGACACCTGCATCCTGTTATTGTCTGTACTTCTTGTTATTGTTTATACATCTTGTCATTGTTTATGCTTTGAGATTTGGCCTTGATTGCTAGCTTGTTGAATGTATAAAAAGATAATTCTACCCTACAACATATTAGTCCTATGCATGACATGGCTGGGTTACAATACTAAAGATGAACTATTGGGTGGTGGTGGGGGTAGTTCCAGGGATATATGGGGTGGCTTAGGCATTGAATTATTCAAGGAAAATATGGGTGGGAGTGGGAAATAGGGGTAGTTGGGTGGCTCTTTGGCATTTGTAGAGTAGTTGGGTTAATTTTTACTGATTTTAAAGGCATTTGGGTTAAATTTTGCCTGGAAATAGGGGTAGTTGGGTGACCTTTGGGCTGGAATAGGGGTAGTTGGAGTGTGACATCACACTTCCCCCTTTGCCCACTGTGCTAGAATGCCTGTTTTTATCCTACTCATATCTCCCTTAATGGCTTACTCAGATCCTTTATCTATTAATATTGTACATGCTTCTTCTCATAGATTTGATATGCCCAATTCATTTCAGCTTAGCACAGTTCATCCTGCCTTAATTAAAGATTGTAAACAATGTGGATATAAAAATGTAGTAGTTCTACTCAATAATTTTTTTAGATTTTCAAATCTTTTTTATTTGTAATTTTTAGTTTTTTAGTATTTTAGTAATAAATTTTTAAATAAATGTATATAATTCATAAAACTAGTATTTTCTTCTTATTCTTCTTTTCATCCTTTAACCTGTATAGTTTATGCTTAATATTGAAACAAATACATATTATATATGTAGATAATAGTAAATTGAAATAAACACAAAATAAATAAATGGAGAAAGAAAATGTATATTTATAGCAAATAATATAAAAATAAAAAATAACAACGAAAACAACAATGAAACATAGTATACATAACATTCGCGCAATGAAATAGAAAACAGAAAAATAAAGAAATATGTATAAAAAGTGATGATAAAAATAAGTAAAAAAAAAGGAAAAATAATAAATGGAAATAACAAATTGAGAACTTACTCCTCATCAGTCAATAAACATGTACATTTCCCCTTTATCGACCCCCCCACCTCACTACTGCTCACTGGCGGAGTTGTTTTCAGCATCAAAATTCCACTTTGCTATAAAGTAGGAACAAGAATAAGTAAAAAGCATAACAGTACTGAGAGTGGATTTTCCCTTTAACTTAGTGAGCTTACCTCTCTGCAGGTGATGACATCCACTATCCTCTGAAGAGGAAGACTGCATTTCCACAGCAACCTGCCAATCCTGCAATAATATTGAAGGCAGCGACTCATTCAATAGCTGCAATTCTTGAACATCCTCCTCAATATATGCAGCATAATAAATACATTGATGTATTGGTAAATGATGATTTAAGGGACTTATAGGCTCCTCAGCTTTCTGCCTACTCACCCAGTAGGGTATTGTGACTTTGAGGAACTGGGGAGCAGTCTCTTGGATTTCGGCCCCCAGGAAATCTAATTCCAGAGAAATCTGTAGGAAAAAATTAGACATAATTTAATTTTTCTAGGTATGGTTAGAATGATAGGTGAGATAGTCTTATAATAGAAATGTGTCAAGAGATTACTTACAGTAATCAGGATCATCTCAGCTGTGAAATGAGGATCGATTACAATGATTAAAACTGTAGTTGGATTCAGAAAGGCCATTATGCTAAATGAACAAAGAATGTATAAAGAAAAATTTAAATATATAAAAGTAAAATTTATGCAGATAAATGAGTGTAAACAATTTTGTATTTTTTAAAAAGAGGAATAAACTTGTAATTTTTTATTTCAGAATTTATAATCAAAAATTATGTATTTTGTTGCATACTATTTTTTTTTTTTCTGAAATTCTTTACCTTCATCAATATTTTTTCATACTGCAGACAAGGGCAATTCTCAGTTTTAGCAAGAAACAAACATTTACACTCCATGCAATCCATGTCACACTCACAGTCATTTTGCTTAATATATAAAAGCCATTTATCTAAACAACACTTTTCATTCTTCTCTTCTTCAATATATTGGAAAAAAATATTTTTTTGGGCATTTTCACACATTTTAGTACACAGCAGTAGATTACTGGTAATTATTTTTCCAAACAAGTGCAATATTTTTTTCTGTGATCAGGTTCACAAAAGCACATGTCACAGTGGAATTCACAAGGGCAGATGTTCTTTTCTGGACGGTATGATTTACAATTACAAATGCATGCACTGAAATATTTACATGTTCCACATGCCATACTGTCAACTTCTGTTTCAAGCAGTTTGAAACATCATTGAATGCAACAATGCATGTTTGTTTTTGCTTTTAAACCTTTTTTTTTTTTTAACCCCCCTTTGGGCATATCAACAAAGGATCTTCGCCCAGAAACAAAAGGAAGGAGAAAGATCAGTTAAATGTAGATTCGGTCGGCTATAGATAAGATAAAAGAACTGAGGATAGGAACAACTGAGATCGACGGAAACGATAAGATATACAAGGCACAATAAGGAGGAGGGAGTTTGAGTGACAGCAGATTGGAATACAAAGAGGTACGTTCGTTCACGAGGGATGGACATTCAAAGAGGATATGGTCAGGATCACAGACGGCTACGTCGTCAGGATGAAGAGAGCAATAAGGGGAAAGAGTGAGATGAAAACCGAAAGCGTGAGGAAGGAAGAAGAGTATGATTCAGACTAAACGGATAATAGGGACAATAATGGAGCGGTGAAGCGAAGGAAAATTGTAAAACCAAGGCCGCGTGGGAAGATTAGGTTGGATGGAAAAATAAAAGGAAGGATGATTAGAAAAGGAGGAAATGACAAAAATCTGACCAAAATCTCACATGAAACTTTTTGCACAATGGAAGTAAATTCGAAACGGGAATTTTAGAGAAAAAAAAGTGGGAGGATACAGCAATCTGAGCCAAGGAATCTGCCATTTCGTTACCCTCTATTCCCATATGACTGGGGACCCAGAGCATTTCAATGTGGATAGTGTGAAGTGAGAAGAGAGTGTGAATGAGAGAGAAGGTATTAATGTTGTTTAATAGTAATCATAATATGCCTCCTTTTAAGTGGTAAATTTTAAGAAATATTATCTTTCATCGAGTAATTTTTCTACTTCTTATTTATTAAATTTTTCGAGTAAATCTTCAAGTATCGGTACTTCATTTCAAACTATTTTATTTTTCAATTTTTAACGTAAATATTTTTGAGCAGTAATACGGATAGACGAACATGAATGCCACTACTTTCGCTACTTTCTAAAGAGCTGGGTATATTAAAGTCAAAGAGAATAATGTTCAAATTCAGTTAGCGATGAGACGAAATGGGAAAGAAAAGGCTAGCCCCGGTTGCATTCACTTTCACTTTATAACGAAAGTGAGAAGAAAGACTAATTAAGGTGAATGTAGTTAGATAAAAAGAGAGGTAGGGAGTCAACAAGGGAAGGAGAAGAATCAATGTTATTGGACGCAAGAAGATCTAAAATCGCTTCAGCTATAAAATTTGCTGTAGGAAGAACAGTAGATGAAGGAACTTTGGAAGTAGAAGCGGAAGTAGAACTGGAAGCGTCATGAACTAAGGAATTACTATTAATGGAGGTGGAATTACTAGTAGAAGAAGAACTATTAAAAGCCCAACCATTAGAGGGCGACGGAAGGCGGTTAGAAGGAAGGGCAGGAAACTGTGGGGAAGGTTTAGTATAAGATTTAAAATTAGGACGTTTATGAAAAGTTGGGGATTTAGGCCGCGGAATAGATTTAGGAACTGTATGAGAGGACTTAGAAGATACATTAGGACAGGAAGCAGGCAACGAAGCACGGTCGGCATATGAGAAAGCCTGGGAGACTAAATTACTATTTTTAAAATTAGATGCCTCATGGAAAGAGATGTTTTCGAATGCCATAATGCGCTTAATTTCCTTTTGTTTCACCCATTCCGGGCACGTACGATTATAAGCACAATGAGAGCCTTTACAATTCCGGCAAAGAGGGGGCTCTTGAAGATTACTGCAGTCTGATAAAGGATGTTTGGAGGCACAGTGAGGGCATATATTCGAAGAGCTACGACAGTGTTTGGAAATATGCCCAAAAAGGAAAACATTTCGAACACTGTGTAGGTAGTCGTACGCTAGGCGAAACAGGAAACCGGAGTCTGTAAATGGAAACAAAATCTGGAAGAACGGATTTGTGGAATTTAATTTCTACGGATCTAGTCGGAATTTTAGTACCCTCGGAGGAACGATAGATACGACGAATGGACGCTATGGGAATAGACGATTCAATCCCCTCCGTAATATCGTCTTCAGAAAACGAAGGATGGACCCCTGAAATAATTCCCATTCTGTATAAGGCGCTATTGGGAATGTAAGCTTTAATATTTTTACTGAGAAAGAAGTCAGAATTAGATAAAAAGGAATTTGCAGTGGAAGCAGAAGGGAAGGTGACTGAAATGCGGTTCTTTCCTTGAGGAGAAACACTAAGAAATGACGAAGAAACAGAATTTAATAATCTTGCAAGAGCCAAAGGGTGATTATTGCCTATGTTCTTATCGTCATCTAAATTTTCGACAAAAACAATAAAAGGTCCCGGATGATCATTTACGAAACAAGTATTGGAAATGGCGGTAATGCAACTATTATTACTAGCACTATTATTATTATTATTATTATCACTATTGTTAATGTTACTATTATTGTTGTTGTTGTCGTTATTGTTGCTATTAATGTTATTACTATTATTATTAATAATGTTGTTAGTAGATGAATTATTTGAATTGGTCTTAGTATTATTATTAACAATGTTGTGGCTGAGATGATCGACAACATGGGAAACAGGGGATGTACTAGGTTCAGCCTCAGAGAGTTTAATCTCTTTCGGTAGAACAGAGGAAATGGGCGAAAAAGGATCAACAGATTTACGTTTTGAATTACTGTCCACGTCCATATTAATAGACAAATTGGACGGTGGTTTAATAGCTTTAGCGGGACTTGGGGAGGAGGCCGCAGAGCGGCCCCCCTTAGCTGCGCTCATCTAACCAACTAAAAAGTAAATAAATAAAAATTAGAAACAAAAATGACAAAAAATTAAATCGTTAAAAAGACGAAGACGAAATAAATGAAATAAAAACAACGCTACAAGTTAACTTAAATCAGCGAAGCGACAAAGTTAATTTACAGGGTCCATTTCAACAGCCCCCCCACTTTAATATTTTTTTTTCATATATAGCGCAATCGTTTGTGCATCGCTTGTGCAGAAATGTGCACAAAGTTCCATCGTTTGTGCACATTCCTATCCCGAGATATTAAAGAAAAACAGTTGGGGGGGCTGTTGAAACGTTGGCCCCCCCACTTTGGAATTTTTTATCAAAATATAGTGCAATCGTTTGTGCATCGTTTGTGCAGAAATGTGCACAAAGTTCCATCGTTTGTGCACACCCCCCTCCCGCGATATTAAAGAAAAATGGTGGGGGGGGGGGGGCTGTTGAAACGTTGGCCCCCCCACTTTAATATTTTTTTTCAAAATAAACTGCAATCGTTTGTGCATCGTTTGTGCAGAAATGTGCACAAGGTTTCATCGTTTGTGCACATTCCTACCCCGCGATATACAAGAAACACGGGTGGGGTGAGGGCTGTTGAAACATTAGCCCACCCCTATATTAATATTTTTTTGTAAAATATGGTGCAATTGTTCGTGCTACGTTTGTGCAGAAATGTGCACAAATTTTCATCGTTTGTGCACATCTTTATTCCACAATATTGAAGAAAAATAGTTGGTGCTCGTTTAATACAAAAATCGAAACAAATATCACTTAGAAAGCTGTTGATTAATTACAATTTTGAAATATAATGTTTTGATTTTGTAAAACTTTAAGAAGACTATTACAAATGTTAAATTCAATTTTGTTAAGGAATTTATTTAGTTACAATTAGGTAAATTTTTGAAAAACAGTATTGAGTTTTTTTTCCTTTTTAGCAACCCGAAAGAAAATTCACTTGGACCATTTGGATTTGAAGAAGACAAATAAGGTCTATTACAAAAATACCAAATAGACGACATAACTGATAAGCTATTTATTTGCTATACTGTTTTCTCTACTGAGCGGGTAAATTTTTACGAGCAATAAATACTGGTTGTTGCTAATTTTTGGGTGACGCGTGTTAAAAGGGACCTAATTCAGTTACGGGTAATTGTACATGAAACGTGATTGTGTTAATACGACCACCAGAAACAGTTTTTAATTCAGCCCTGTAAAAAATGTTGGGATAATTTGTTTTTTTTTAAATTTCTTTACCGGGTGTTTCTTCAGAACTAGTCAACAAAAAGGCTGCCGCTGGTTATTGCTTTACTGTTTAATAGAGTGCGTTTTTGCACTATCGGCAAAGATCGTTTTCATTTATTGACGCGTTTGAGTTGTTTTCGCTACAGGCAGAATTTCATATAAAATATAATCAGCGTTTGTCGCACATATCTTTTTTCATTCTAGGAATGTTTTTTTTTTTTTTTTTTTTTGAACATGTCGGCTAGGACGTTTAAATCATAAAGTGTTTATTTTATAATAGCAGTCGTAATGTTGACTGGGTATTCAAAAAAATCTGAACCACTTGTGTGCAGTATTCCAATTAAAATCAGCTCATTTTTAGTTTAAATTTTTAGCATCCTCTATACAAAATCGGGCGTTTGTTCGTGAGAAGTTTAGTTGATTCTGTTTTTTTCTGTTTATTTCCTACGATCAGTGGATTAAATATTCTTCATAACAAATAGTGAGTAAACTAAAATATTTGTATTTCAATATAATATTTTGTACTATTCTGCGTATTATATTTGAAAAAATTATTTTTAATTATATATTTTTGGAATAAATTTCTTGTGATTTCTTAGATATCTATGTTCCATTTACATTTAATAACATCAAGAAAATTAGAGGTGAAATATATTAATTTGAATGTATTTTGGCTTCTCATAAAATTTGTTGAAAATTTTCTATTTTTGTTATGTTTTATTTAAAGGGAATTTATATTAACACTTCTGAGTATTCTTTTTTTCTTCTTCGCAGTATATTTAAATTTTTTGTTGTTTCACTTTTATTTTTATTTCAGTAAATTTATTTCTACATAATCAGAATTATTTTCATTAAACCAATACATATTTACCGATTTTATTGGTGAATTTTAATAATCGTTTTTTTATATTTTTTACCATAAGGTAGATTTAATATTGAAATTTAGTGTTTTTACAAAACATCTGAACGATTTTATAATTTCTAAAACTGCATAATGAAATTTTTTGTTTTGACATAAATTATTACCTACTTTGCGATTTTAAAGTAAACTTCTTTTCCAAAAAATTGGCCAGCATTAATTTTTTTATATAAAATTTGTTTTTTATTTTTATGTTTTCTATTAAATATTAGCAACATGAGCAAACAGAAATAATGGATACATTACCTATAATTTTTACAGGCAGTCCATTTTGGGCACAGTTCATTTTCTACACAAAAAAATATTAAAAAAATGTTAAACTTTTCAGTATAATTCGGAGGAATAGAGCTGTAAATATTTCAATAGGTCCCATGCAAACGATACTTAGTTATTTTTGCTGAACTGGACAAAAATTATCGTTTATTTTCTCTATTTATTTTACCGATTTACTTTTAGTTTTTATATTTCTAATTTCTGTAGTTTGCTGTTATTGGTATTATGAACGTTTGTCTTGGTTTGGCTTATACAAGCGCACCTTTGAATACGTTTTGTCCAAAGCGGTAATACTTGTCTTTCACGCGGGAATGCGAGTTTTTCCTGCATTTTCGTGCGAAAGACAGTTATGATCACTTCGGACTAAACATGTTGATTTTTACTTCTTTTTTGCTTTCCGTCAAAATTTTAAATTAAAATTTAAAAACTGATCAATAGATTTTTATAAATTTTCAACTTTATACTTTCATTACAAAAAAAAAAAAAAATTAGGGCAGTTAAAAATGGAGATATTCACATTTAAAAACTACTTCATTTGTAACTGTATGCCGCGGAAAATAATAAAAGCAAGTACAAAAATAATAATATTTAAAATAAATAATTTCTCACTGAATATTTTACAAACATTTATCTATCAGTCTATACTTGCTAGTAATAAATATTAATAAAAAATTATTAACTGAACTTAGGAAAAGATGCAAATACATAATGGAGTAAAGTAAAATTGCGGATTAAAAACATAATTATAAAACTTTTATAACTGAAAAATATTATTAATGAAAACAATATTTGTAAAGTACAAAAATGATCAAAAATATTTACTAACAGTTCACAGTTATTTATTTACTTACATTAGTGATGAATATTAATAAAAAATTTCAAACGTAAATGATTTTTGACAATATTTATCTATAAAATTTCAAACTTTTGGATTTGTATTTTATGCTTAATATCAAACTGCCATAGCGTTGTTGGTTGGGATGCGGTGTTTTATTTGAGTAGGAACTGGTTTGAACCCTGCTGCAGCATATTAAAAACTAATTATCATTGCACTTGGTTAATGTCCGAAAAAAAACCAAAAATAATCACAAATTGTAATTTTTTGATCTTTTAAAATATCACTGTGGAAATATTCTTTGCACTGTTTCAAAATCTCGATGTTATTAATGATAATATAATTGCTGCTACTGTTAGTCATTTACGAAGATAAAAAAAAATTAATTTGTGCATAGTCCGATAAAATGAAGACTTCTAGTTTCCAGACGCTTGTCCTTCTGTAATGACGCAGTTTTTGTGTTCTACCTATTGCTGTTCTCTGTCAACTGTATCGAAAAAAATAAAATAAATTTGAATACTTTCACCGTTAAAGAGGAACTTCGGAGATGTCACATACTCGGAAGTATTACTAACACGAAAAAAATAATCGTTATATATAGCCAATTAGTTATTTATTATATACATTTACTTCGTTTAAATTTACCACGTGTAACTTGCTCTGACGTGTTATGCCATTTCTATTAAGCAATATTTTCGAGTATTTACTTAAAGTTTAGAATTCATTTCATTTCTAATTTTCCTCTGTACTGGTGCGCGCTCGTATGAGTGTAAGAATATTTTAGTCAGGTGAACAAAATTGTTAACTTATCGAGAACAATTTAACGTTGCTTTTTGCTCGAATTAACAAATAAATAAATAGTTTTAACCTTTTATGACATAGTAAAACCGGAGAAAATAAATGTAATATAAAATTATTTCCTACACCACCGGTAAAAAACATTGATGCGTAAAATTTCTCAAATATACCTGTAAATATAAAATGCAAGTCGATTGTGCGCCGTAATAATAACCGTAGTAAGTTGTAAATGTATTTTTAAATATTCATGTATTAGGAAAGTAGGCCTTCTATAAGTTCGCGGGCCAACCCTTTGCATTTTTAATTGTTTTATTTTGTGAATTTTTAAAGTAATTGCAGTACCACATAATATTTACTTTTTTAAAGGGGGATATGAATACGTTAATCATAAAAATTACGTCTGAAATAAAATATTCTTACGAAATTCTAATTATTTTGTAAATGGAACATAGCCTTAACTATTTGCATTAGCGGAGCTTTCAAAGGCAAAAATTTTTTTAATAAATCCACTAAAATTAAAAACAAAATAATTTTTATAACGTTCAATAGATTTATCCTCGTTAAAGTTGTTCAAATAATTTATGTTATACAGAAGGTAATTATTTGCATCTCAAAATTAAAAAGAAGTTATAAATATATTTTTACAGGATATTTCCAATATTAAAGTAAATATGCCACGTCACTTAAGGGTATCTCTGGATAGAATTGCCGATGAAATTAAAAAGCATCTACAAATTATATTTGACGAAGAAAAAGTCTGCATTGGACCATCAAACCCTGTTTGGAATGCCATAGCTAAAGATTTAAATTATGAAATTTCACCGAAATCATTGTATACTATGGTTAAATGTAATAGAAATAGTATATTAACTAAGTTAGGTATCAGTATTTTTGAAGATATACAACAGATAGATGAAACTGTGGACGGAAAAAAAAATGAAAAAAGTAGTGAATCTTCTGCGACTGATTATTTAGAAAATGAGGAGAAATTAAAATTTACATTCAAACTAACTGCTGAAGAGTGGAGCAGCGTACAATATCGCGATATTATTTACAATGAGAAGAGATCAAATATCACTAGCGGGAAACGTTACAGTATTTTAAAGCCTCACTCCTGGGCTAATTTATTCCACAAATATTTTTGGCAAGAAACAAGACTTCCTTGTTCTTTAATGTATAAAAGAGCAAAAATATATGAGGACGGATTAAATTATTGTATTTTCATTGCTGTCTGCACTTCATGTAAAAGCAAATTAAAAGGTATTCTTGCAAAAAAACCAGTACTGAATTCTGTAGCTGTATTCAGTTGTACATATCGAGGAAATTTTAATAATTGTAAGCCGATAAAGAAAAGAAAATTGACAGGAGATTTTAAAAAAAAAATTAATGGATAAAATTATTAATGAAAAAATATCTTGTAATATGCTTAGAAGAATTCAAGCAGACAGAATTATGAATTTTGGCGACCCTGAACCTAGTCATTTACCAACTAGCAATGCACTGAGAATTGCAAAATCTAGATCTTTAAATACTACCAGAGAAGATAATAATGCCATACTAGCTATTTGCAAAATGAAAGGTATGCATCCATTTAAAAATATAATTCAAGATGTAGGATACGATCGTTTTTTTGTACATTACTGGACAAATGTGGAAATGAACGTATATAGAAAATATATTCAAAATGATAAATGTTCTACTATAGCTATTGATGCTACCGGTAGTTTAGTGAAAAAACCTATCCTACTATCAGGAAGGAAAACTCAACATATTCTTTTGTATGAAATTGCTTTGAGGGACAAAAAATTCAAATTACAGTACTCTGTATGCCACATGCTATCTGAAAAACATGATAGTAATTCGATATATAACTGGATTGTCGAATGGCAAAGAGATGGTGCACCGTCGCCAAAGCAAGTTGTAACAGATATGTCATTAGCACTAATGTCAGCTACAGTTCGGGCATTTACACAATACAGTAATATACTACATTACATTGAAGCTTGTTCTCATATTTTAGAAAAATCAAACAAACATGAAATACCAATTTGTTTTATTCGAATTGATGTAGCCCGCGTCATAAAAATTGTTACAACATGGTTACCATTTCGCTCAGTTGATAAAAGAGTGAAAGAATTCATAGTACGTGTTATAGCGCAGATTATTTTATCAACCGATTTTCAGGATTTGAAATATTTATTACGTTGTCTTTTTTGGGTTATTCATAGTAAAACTGATGGTTTTTTATGTAATGGAAAGGAAACTTTCAGTGAAAAAGCTCGTATATACCTTCGCTCAAGAATTTCAAGTAATGATTTAATTCAAGGTTACATTAATAACGTTGAAGATCAGTTTTTTTATGAAAATAGTAGCACAAAAAATTGTTCAAATAATCCCGACTTTGAAACAGAATTATCTTCAAATAAAGGTCAAATAGAACAGAAAAATAATTCATTTTATCGTGTTGCTGAGGAAATTTCAGAATGCTGTGAATTTGATACAAAGGACCAAGAAGGTGATCACGACAATTTATTTTATTTGCCTACACTTGTGCCATTGGTATTGAAGTTATGTACTTATTTACCTTTGTGGTCCAGTATTATGTGTCATAATTTTGGTTATGGTGATATACCGCCAACCAGTGCATATGTAGAAAGCCAATTTTCAGATCTAAAGAACAGAGTTCTAAAGCATGCTGATACACCATTAAGATTAGATGATTTTTTAAAATTACATATTTTATCAATAAATGGCTCTATGAAATTAGTTACTGCTAAATTAAATGCCGAAAGTGTAAAAATAATACCTTGCGATCCGATTAATGCATTAGATTCGGTATGTACTGTAAACGAAAATTTGAACTTGAATAATAACACTTTGCCTCTTATTCCAAGAAAAAAAGAACTTTTACGCACATATTTAGAAGCAAATGTTGAACATTCTTCAAAAAATGTAAATCAGGAAGTTAATTGTTTTCAAATTCCATTAATAAGCGACGAGAAAAAAGCAGAAGAAAATTGGGGAAACATTCAATCAAAAAGTCCTAAAAAAAAGAACTCAAAATATTTAACTAAAAAAAGAGAAATCTTGCACAGAAATGTATTTTCAAAAGCTCGATCCAAGACAATAGGATTAATAAAAAATGGATCAAAGTCATCTTTTAAATCTATACGGTTACCAGAAGGGAATTTTGTATTATCAAACACATGCGCATTTGATTCAGTTATTCAAATTATAGCTGTATGTTATTGCGATAGCGTACAATACGAAAGATTTGTGGTTAGCAAAAAAGAAAATGACGCTTTATATGATCTTGTGTACACACTTTTACGCGATGGTGTCACAACTCAAACTTATAGAAAACGGGCAAAGATTTTACTTAAATATCATAATGCAGAATTAATGCCGCATAATATTTCATTGCTTTCAGTGGAACAGCCTGTCGATACACTTTGTAAAAAAATATTTCATGATCCGTCAGTTACATTTCAAATTAACTGCAAAAAATGTAAAAATGTAAGGAACGAGTACAAAATTATTATAGACGTTTGTATTAACATAAATATGGATGAAACTAAAGGACTATTAGAATATTTAAATGAAGAAATGAATTCTTTCAAGTTATGTAATGTATGTTCCTATTCAGATGCAGAAAATATTACAGCGATACAGTATAATGAACATTTAATATTTAATATAATTAACTTATCGAACATGGCTGATTTTCAAATTGAGTTATGTAAAATGCCATTAACTCTAGCTGTAAATTCAGATATTTATTATTTAAGAGGAGCTGTTACAACACCTAATAACCAAAGGTCAACGATTTCATATACTACTATAGGACATTACCATGCTCACTGTTATCGGGAGCCACTAAATGCATGGCAGATCTATGATGACACAAAAGAAGCAGTGATAAATGTAAATAATACAGAGCGTGTTAATATTCAGATTGTGGTATATTCAAAATAGTGCGCAGAACAGTATTGCTTGCTTTCAAAAATAGTTTTATGTGATTAGTAAATTTATATATAGTACATACAAATTTTTGTTATACTTCGGATTTTCTGTTTTTTTCTATTTCAGTGACGAGAAATTTCACCATTCTATACGTTCTCTTTATAACTATATGTTTTCATTTTATATGCAAGATTATTTTTAAATAATGGTATAATATTGTTGAATTATATAATTTATTAAGATTTTTAAATAATTAGTGCTACAATTACATTTGGTTGTGCACTATTTTTATTCCTTTATTTAATTTTTTGTAATACTTCTTTAATTGAAATATTTTGTTTTTCCTATACCCGTATGAAAAATAAATAATTATTGCAGCGATCAAATGTAAACGTTTTACTAATACTTTTTTTTCTGTCCCTTTATCATATTCTTTCTTTATCTTTATCTGATTTTATAAAAAGATATCTAATTAGATGTATCTGTTATTTTTTGAGAAATAATGAATTAATTCAGATAAATTTTTTTAATGGGAGAATTTGTGATTCTGAATATTTTTTTTTTTTAATGGTTAATGAAATTGGATAGAGGATGCTGAAATTATAATAAATTGAAAAAAAATATTAATTTGAACAAACATACAATTAAACTTTATTGGAAAATATAGATTAAAAATAAATCACAGACTTGTTTCTGAAACACAGTCCTATATTCATGGCGTATTACAAAATTATAAATTAATAAACTATAACGTACAAATTTTAAATAATTATTTTAGATATTAAAAAAATAAACCTATTAATTTCCTAATAAATAAAAATGTAAAATAATCAACAGCTTTCTAAGTGATATTTGTTTCGATTTTTGTATTAAACGATTATTTAGCAATGAACTGGTACACCAGCAACTTCATAAACCGCTTTTTGTTAATAACCACCAACTATTTTTCTTCAATATTGTGAAATAAAGATGTGCACAAACGATGAAAATTTGTGCACATTTCTGCACAAACGTAGCACGAACAATTGCACCATATTTTACAAAAAAATATTAATATAGGGGTGGGCTAATGTTTCAACAGCCCTCACCCCACCCGTGTTTCTTGTATATCGCGGGGTAGGAATGTGCACAAACGATGAAACCTTGTGCACATTTCTGCACAAACGTAGCACGAACAATTGCACCATATTTTACAAAAAAATATTAATATAGGGGTGGGCTAATGTTTCAACAGCCCTCACCCCACCCGTGTTTCTTGTATATCGCGGGGTAGGAATGTGCACAAACGATGAAACCTTGTGCACATTTCTGCACAAACGATGCACAAATGATTGCAGTTTATTTTGAAAAAAAATATTAAAGTGGGGGGGGCCAACGTTTCAACAGCCCCCCCACCATTTTTCTTTAATATCGCGGGAGGGGGGTGTGCACAAACGATGGAACTTTGTGCACATTTCTGCACAAACGATTGCACTATATTTTGATAAAAAATTCCAAAGTGGGGGGGCCAACGTTTCAACAGCCCCCCCAACTGTTTTTCTTTAATATCTCGGGATAGGAATGTGCACAAACGATGGAACTTTGTGCACATTTCTGCACAAACGATGCACAAACGATTGCACTATATATAAAAAAAAAATATTAAAGTGGGGGGGCTGTTGAAATGGACCCTAATTTACAGCACAGATAAGAGAAATACACTAGAATAGTTTAATCGGAACAATCTCACCGGTTTTATCAGCTACGATGATATCGAACAATGCCGAAGAAATCGAAGACGACGTTACCGGAGAACAATTGTTATCTAATAAACAACGCGAATGAACAACCGCTTATCACATCAATTTTAAAAGCAAGAAAAATGATATCAAAAAATTATGCAAGAATAATTGCACAAAATTAAATATTATTTTAACTTTTTACAACTGGCTCCAATTTGTTAATTTCAATTTAAGCTATGAGGGGCTGAGAATGAAGGAGAAAATATATTTGTATAGCAGGCACGTGCTTAGGAATAAAGGGTCAGCAGAAGTGTCGGTGTGAGAAAAAATACATGTGTATAACCTCCAACAATGTAAACCGCATACAGAGGTGTAAAGTAAAGAAAGGAAAGAAAAAATATATATAACAAAACGATTGAAAGAATTTTAATCCGTGTGAATCGAACATTGGAAATTAATGCAGTCTTTTACTTTCATATAATTTTGAGTACTCTGTCGTAATGTATCATGATGGATATAATATTCTTCATCATGCTCATGTTTGTAACATGGTAGAAGTGATTTTATCAAAACAGGATGCTGTTTTAATCTATCTGGTAAAAATGTATAAATGTTTCCAATGCAACTTGGAAATAATGTAATTCATAGAGAATAGTATTTACATGTTTTTCCTTCTTTTTGTTTCATCTATTACCAATTTGTAAAGTTGAAAATAATTTAATTAAATTTTCGAAAGTTACTTTATGATGTGAGAAATGGGAAAAAAAAAAGAAATCTCCAGATTGTAAGTATATATTATAAAAGTAATGGAATTTTCAATAAAACTTTGCACTTCGTGTAAATATATTTCAATTCTTATATTTTGGGAAGATCGGCTATTTCATTTATATAAAATCAATTGAATGCAATAAATGAAATTTAAAAAATGCTAATGTATATTAAAATTTTTACTGTGCTTGTTTTTAACGAATAAAGATTAGAAATCTACAAAATTAATTATATATTGGTATAAAAATCCCGAGTCACAAATGTTTGGTCGACGTAATCTCTGAAACTACTCAACCGATCTTAATGAAATTTTCACACTATGTGTGATTTAGTCCAGCTTAAAATATAGGATAGTTTTTATCTCGATTGATGACCTCAATATTTTTTTACTGCAAATTAAATGGTTCATTTGGATAAAAAGGTGTAATTAATTAGAATGAAATTTGCACACTAGGGGTATTTTGGGGCAATAAATCAATCTGCCAAGGTATAATCCATGAAAAAATTCGGTTTCGTGAGTTTTAAATGAATTTTAATATTTTCAAAATGATATGAATCAGGGTTGGTGGCGCGATCTTTCGACGTCGATCTAATAGATAATTTGTTCTGCCTTTAGTGTTATTTTTTGATTTTCGATCTTCGTCGATTATTAGCTCTGGTAGTGTCTTTGTGTACGGGCCGGTGGCGTCAATACTGCTGGTAGGGCAAAGCAATGAAACTATGGTCGGCAAAACATGCGAGCGGGTAATTCCAGATACCAGGAAATGGCGAGGAACGAATAGGCAAAAAAAAAAGGCACCGATCTTGGCTCCAATCAGCGGGCAGTTCAAAAATCATGCGCTACGCATGCAGTAAAAATATATATAACAAAAACATAAACGAATCGAAAATATCATAACAAACAGTTCGTTTTTTTATTTTTTTTTTTGTATTCATTTTATATTTAAATAGGAAAAAAACTGATTTTTAATAGCTATTTAACAAAAAAAAAGAAAAACAAAATCAATTAATAAACAAAGAAGGACTTTGCCTATTTATATGCAGATACTAAATGTTTTGTGTATTTATATATTTGTTTGTGAAAGTGAATTACTGAGAATATATTGTACACATTTAAAAAACCAGGGCCCCCCTTATTACATTTTGTAGTGATTTAGTCGGAAATTTTTTCAAATTAGTTGAAAAACAGCTGATCACAGGTAAAATTACAAGAGGATTTCTACTTATTTTTATAACGAATAAACCGATAGATAAAGCTGACAACCCTATATATGTACCTAAAATATAAATATGTTCTAATAAAAAACGTATAGAAATATATTCATAAAAATCAACGTGTGCAGAATCATTGAAAACATTTTCCAACCATCCGGAAAGCGAATTGGAAGGACCTCTAAATTTTTGTTGCGTTCAGTATTGAAAAGCAAAGTTGTACGGAAGAGACTTTAAATTAATAAATTAGTTATAAAACATTTTATTTCGTGAATATGATTTGAATGAAATTTTGTATTTAGATAAGGTTTTGCTTTTTAAGTTTACCTATGTAGTTGTATATTTTTTTTTTAAATTTTCATTTATTTTTAATTTTTTTCTCCTCCATGCGTGCTTGCATCTAACATTTGTGATTTGTAGCGGACCACATTTACCATCGTTAAATAGCCACAGCCACGCTAAACTAAATATATAATAAAAAAATGTGGGAGAACAATGTAGGCGAATGATTGTTTAGCGAGTACGGTGCAAACCAGTCTGCATTTCTCTTAAACACGATACACCCTAAATCTGGACAACGAAAAGAAAATAATAAATGACCTAACTTCACAAGTACCACGAGAACTATCGAGAATAATGAAACATTCACGCGTCTCGGCAATCTGGTCACGAAAGAAATTTGAGGAGCACAAAGAAATTGTCCAAAAACAATGAGACATTTATAACAACTGAAAGATCCTTAATCCAAAAAATTAGCGATCGGCAGGAAATCGAAAAGTCGACTACAAACATTACAATAAGTGCATGAATCATCTTTTGTGTATTTTTCCTGTTCCGAGTTATTCAGATCTATTCCTATTTTCATTTCGGTAAATGTGCATTATTCATAAGTTACTCGAATATTATCCGCGTGCATTCGTTTTTAAAGTGTGTTCGGTATTTTCGCAACTTTTGGTAATATTGTATGAATACATTCACATTTGTGCGGTGAGTGTCAATTTTATATTTCAGTTGTAAAAATATTGTGATGTATTATTGTGACGGATTCGGCCGCCATGACTTTCGATATTTATCACGCTGTATCGAATTAAAAAATGATAATGATGACTCCTTTTCCAAATTCTAAATTCCTTATTTCTCCGCATTTTGACAGTTTCTCAGGCTTATTTCTCCAATTTCTATTTCTCCGGTTTCTTCGGGCAGCGTGCAACTGAGCATTCTCCAACCATTATGCTAGATCGACAAATTTCGTGGGAATTGCCAATGTGCACGGCGCCAATTTGGCGATCCGTGCATATGTGTGTGTTAATTATATGAGGGTGGTTCGTCCGCTGTTTGTCCGATCTGGTGTTGTGTGCGTCGGAGATGCGATTCGAGCTACGTCGAGGCGTGAGAAGTTTTTTTCTTAGAACCCGAAAGAACCGACGCAGGGTACACGCCGTTCCACCGATTTTCAGAATGTTCTAGAAAAATCGGTGGCGTATTCATTTTTATATATATATATATTTTTTATTATTAGGCAAGATGGCCGTTTAACAAAATCGTCATCGAATTCTCTGTGAATTCGAGCGATCAGTCTTCGCTTCCTCGTGGTCGCGATTAGATCTCAACTGCTTTGGCCCGTGGGCACTTTCGTTTTTCTTTTCACTGCCACGCGCCGTTAAGGCAAAATTTATATCTTTTCACTGTTTTGGCCGCTTAAGGCAAATAGTACCGATTCGACATTTTCTTTGGTGGTCAGTTTAAATATGTTCTTTTTTTAAATCAAATATAATTCGATTTAATCGTCTTAACAAAAAGATTTGTTGTGTTTTTTTTCTTTTCGTTGCAAGGACACGTTTTCGTGACATCTCCGCCGCAGAGACCTTTCTTTTTTTTTTCTTTTAAACCTTAGGAAAGCCTAAAGCTCTTCCCGAACGAGCTAACGGTTACGTTACACCCAGAAGTAACGTTGGCGCCCGGAACTTTTACTTTATTATTTTTTTTATATTTTTTTCTATTTATCATCGGAAGCTGGTCAGTATCAAATGTCGTCTAAGAACAGGGACAGAGTTAATCAGTTACAAATGGCGGCCCGAACGAACAGGGACTCGATAGTATATGGATAGATACGTTACCTTGCGAAGTACATAACAGTTGCAAACACAGTGTTCCAAGCTGCGCTTGTCCATACTGTTTTCTAAAGCAAAAACCATACGTCTGCGACCAACTGCGATCCGATACCGGATTTACAACCAGCAATAAAGAATTCTTCAAAGAATACACCAACCGTAAGTATTAACCTACAATTTTTTATTAATACACAACACAATCACATCAATCACCTCCGAACACCAACATCTACACAAAAAACAACTCCATCAACTCATTCGATTCTTTTTAACAGTTATTCACGGCAAAATGGATAGCGACTATTCCGCCGACCATCAAACCGGCGACAATCGTAACACAGAACAAGACGATAACAATACAACCGAGACAGTACTCAATCTTACTACTCAAAATAACTCCAAATTACGAAATTCCCAAATCAACAATAGCATTACTACAATCGCTAGCGAAAATACATCACGACACGGAAATATACAACGAACCGCTGAAGAATTACCACTCGACCTATCAATTAACTCAACTCGCGACGCCAGACCACCTACTCCTTCAATTAACCAATATCAGCAGTCGAGCGATGCGGAAGATACTAATACAAGAAACCCTCGATTATCTCCTGCCAAACATCAGGCCGTTAAAAACAATCATACAAACAATAAACGACCAATATCCCCCAGCAGAGTACATCACAACGACGACAGAAGAAGTTATACACATAATAATGAGTCCATTCACAGACATCCAAAACATCCGCGATTACAACCGCCAACTACACCAACTAAAACCGATTACAACAATCCTACAGCACACAATAACACCCCAATGGGCAAAAACGTCTCTCGACAACTATTTAGAGAAGAATCAACCATCAGTGAACAATCAGACGAATCTGTACCAGAACCCCCAGGACCAGTCATCTGGTACGCCTTCGTATTGCATAAACAAGGATACGCCGCCGATTGGAAGCATCGATCTACCCGATGGAACCAAACACCAACATTCGCTGAATTCGATCATCTCGACCACATTCATGTGTTGTACGGCGGGCAACAAACAAACCAAAACATCGCCCGAACCAGAAAAAGAATCGCAGAATACCACGGATGTTCCGTTGCAGGAATTGCAGAGGCGACTGCAACGAACATCTGTATTAAATTTATACGGAACTTCCTTCTATATTGCCTCCGTTTCGGAGGATCCAGCTACAGGTTCTTTGGAACTAAAATTAACAACCAGTGGAAAACAATTATGAAATACATAGAGGAGATAACAAAGGACGAAAGCACATACCCCCTGCTTGAAACATGCCAACAGTATACGGAAAACAAAAAGAAAGAGCAAAACATCGATAAATACGAAAATGTCGTAAAGCGACATAAAATGTGCGAACTCATCGAGGACACCATCACCGACAACAACATTACTTCCATGACCGAATGGACGGCCAAAATTCCAACTGATACGAAAAAGGAAGCAGCAGTTTCATCGGAGAAGGATCTGCCAAGCAGAAACAGATAAGATTTTATATTATTTTAACTCTCTCCTCGGCCTGCTATAGCTTAAATACGTTTTATTTTCTCGTGGTTCACTCATTCAAAATTTTAAAAATTTATTTTTTATTTTTCTGTTTTTCTCGCGTCAAGAATTATTCAAAACATTTTTTTTTTTAACGAACCGGAGTTTCGAAGTTATTTTATTTTATTTAAAATTTGAATATTTAATTGCTGATAGTTAGGCCCGAATTTTCTTATTTTTTATTTTAATTACCCTGCGTCAACATGGAGAACGAGGATTTAGCCAGTGGTGTGGTGACCAAGGGAAATTATTGTGATATGGATGAAAGTGAAGAGGATATGCAGAATGAGATATCGGATCGTATTTCTGAGGCTAGTTCGGAGGTGAATTCGGAAGAAACGTGTCGCGCTCCAGTAAACTCAGAGACACCTGTAAGTCAACCATCTCTGGAGGATTTAAGACAGCTCATGCTCGGTCTAAAGGAAAATAATAATACACTTGTGGAGGATAATAATAAAAATTTCAATAATTTAAAAGACGAAATAAATAACAAATTTGAAGAAAATAATAAAAATTTTGTGGAAAGTAACAATAATTTAAAATACGAAATAAATAACAAGCTTGAAGAACACAATAAAAATTTCAATAATTTCGAGACAAAAATAAATAATTTCGAAGAAAAATTAAATACAATTAACGCAAATATTAACGAAAAATTGGATTATAATATAAAACAAATTAATAATAAATTAGAGGAAAATAACGAGAATATAAACGCAAAACTTGAAGAAAATAATACCAAAATAAATAATAAATTTGAAGAACTGAATAAAAATCACGTAGTTTTGAATAAAAAAATTGATATTTTGGAAGACAAATTAGAAATAAAATTCAAAAAACAAAAAATTGAAATGAAAGAAGAACTCAATAATACGGTAAATAACAAAATCTCCAAAGTCGAAGAAAATATCAGTCATAAATTAAAAAATGTACGGGATGAAATCGGTGTTTCACTGGAGCAGATGAAAAGTAAGATGGAAGCGAACGAGGTTCGTATTGAGCGAATTAACGAGAATGTAAAATCATCGGTAGAAGGAATACGTGAGGAAATTCGACAAAATAGCGACGAAATAGAGGAAAAATTGTATGAGCGTGTAAAAATTGTTGAAGAGCAATGCGCGAATGTGAGTGCCCGCGCCAACCATACGAATACAGCTATGAGAATCCCTGGCCTAGATGTAGAAGTAAGAGGGTTCGGAGGGAAACATCCACCCATTAGCGTTGTAGAATTTTTAGAGAGTATCGAAAGTAAAATTAGGATGTATGGCGTTATAGAGTTAAAAGAGAGGTTGGAATTGTTATTAAATAAAATGGATGGAAGCGCCGTCGAATGGGCTCGTATATTTTTGAAGGAATGTGATTCGTGGGAGAACGTAAGAAGCGAGATGATCGAGAATTTTTGGAGTGAAAAGGACCAATTGGAGGTCAGAAGAAAGTTATATTCCCCGATGGATAAGTGTGAAGGATCGCAGAATCTGGAAGTCTACTTGATGCAATGGATGAATCGTGTGAAATATCTTGACCCACCGATCGGAGACGCTGAATTTATTCAATTGATTATATGGAAATATTCGAAGGAGATGCAGAAATTGTTGTTGGTGATGAAGAGCGTTACGGCCAGGGAACTTTACGAGAATATACGGACGATTTCGCGTCAAGGGTGTTTAATGAGTGAAAATCAGAATGAAAGTGGTAGTAGTGGTTGATGCAGGTAGGTAAATAATATGCGTGTTGCTCCTTCATATAACAGAAATAATAATAATAATACCGGAAGGGCACCAGGAGACAATTATCAATCGGGTGGGAGCGCAATAATTTTAATCCGAACGCTCCCATTATTGAAGGGCACCAGTGTATCAGAGAGGGGCCTTTATACCAGCTGGCATTACACCGAGATCAGAGAGGAATGAACTTACCGTCAAGAAACTACATTGGATTTTGTTACAGGGATCGGACAATAGAACAAATTCGTCGAGACTTGGCGAGGGCATCAATTAAACCGAAGTCGAGAGTGTTGCTTATGGTAGGAGGAACCAATTTGAAGTATCGCCAGTCTGTGGAGCAAATGTGCTGCGATTTTGAGAACTTGTTAGAATTGTTATGGTCGCGAGGTGTTGAGAAGGTGGTAGTGGTTCCAGTTTTTCCGATCATGGAATGCCAAGTGCTAGCAGGACATTGGAATGACATCAAGACATTTAACGAGAAGATTAGGTCGATGTGCGGCGAGAGGTTGAGGATGCTTGAGGTGTTCGACGAGTTTGTTGTACCGCCAGCTGCGGTGAATAGAGATGGTTCGGAAGCGTTACCTCGGTGTAATGACAGGCTGTATGACGAAAGTAAGGCCTTCTGTTGTAGATTGAGTCGCGTTGGAGTCCAGAGGCTGGACGGATTAGTGAGTACGTTTTTTCGACAGGACTGAGGAGGTATGACGTCCAGCCTAATCAGTCAGATAAAATTTTGTCCGCGGACGTGATCAAATATGTAAATTTTTGCCATCCTTTGCCATGTGAAGAAGATACTGATGAACTAAGAGAAGAGAAACTGTCTCATACGAAGCCGAGTGTTATTCCAAATATTTTTATTTCCATCAAAGAAAAGAGTTTTAAGGCGATTATTGACTCGGGCTCCGAGATTTCCGCATTGAGCGCAGAGGCATGGAATGTTATTGAGCGTATAAAAGGTGAGGGTTCTTTTCCGATACTACCGGCTAGCCAAATTCAAATTTTAGGAGCGTGCGGAAAAGCAAAGAAAACAGTGCGATTGCAGGTACTGGTCACTCTGTTTATAGCGAATGTGGAATACGTGTGTAATTTTGTCGTCGTAAATGGTTTAAATGTGTCGGTTATATTAGGTGTTGATTTTTTGGAGAAGTATCGTGCGTCTCTTGATTTTGAAAATTTGGCTCTTACTCTGGTTTCGGAAGATTGCAGTCAGTTTGTTCGTTTTATTGATATATCGAAGGAATGGAAGAGTTTAGAGGTGTGTGATGACGATTCTGATGATGTCGGTCCGGTTTTTGTTATTCGTAATTTTTTTATATCTGGCTCGAGTTTGGATGATTGCTTTTCTGGTTGTGTCGCGAGTTCTGATTTTTCCGATGCGTTTAAAAATAAATTGGGTTTGTGTCTTCGTAAGAATTCTGACGTTTTTTCTGATGCTCCGGGACTGTGTAACCGCTTCGTGTATAAAATCACGGTTCGGGAACATGAAGTCTATCGACGGATGCGAAATTATCCGATACCCTTTTCCCGTAGAGAAGCTGTTGGTAGAGAGGTTGAACATATGATGCGGCTTGGTCTCATTAGCCACTCTTCTTCGCCGTACGTGTCGCCTCTGGTGCCAGTTTTCAAAAAGGATGGTAGTGTTCGATTGTGTCTTGATGCGCGGGACATAAACAAAATTATTGTCGCCGAAAATAATCTGCCTCCGCCGATTGACGAACTTTTGTATAAGTATTCTGATTTTAAATGTTTGTCCAGTCTGGATCTCGTCGCGAGTTTTATGCAGGTCCCACTTCAAGAGGATTCTCGCAAATATACTGCTTTTGTTTTTGATGGTCGGTATTTTGAATTTAATGTTGTCCCGTTTGGTTTAAAAATTAGTACGAGTGCGTTTGTGAGAGCGTTGGATTTTGTTTTGTTGCCGCGATGTTCGGAATTCATTTTAGCGTATGTGGATGATTTGGTTATTTTGTCTCGTTCGGAGGACGAACACTTAGAACATTTGTCGATTGTTTTAGGGTCATTGAAAGACGCCGGTATGACTATAAATTTAAAAAAGTCGGTTTTTGGAAAGAAAGAAGTGGATTTTGTTGGTTATAAGTTGTCCGCGGCAGGCATTTCTATGCAGACCGAAAAGGTAGAGAAAATTTGGAATTTTCCACGGCCTGTTAATCGTGATCAAGTGATGTCGCTTCTGGGCCTTTGCAATTTTTATCGTAAATTTATTTGTTCGTATGCCGAAATTATTCAACCGGTTTCTGAGTTGGTCGCGCGCAAGGTTCCGTTCATTTGGACAAAGGAACATGAGGCGGCGTTTATGAAATTTAAAGATGCGTTTGCGGAACATGTGAGGCTTCAGGTGCCAGATTACACAAAGGAATTTATTATTTGTTCGGATGCTTCGGATAGAGCGGTAGGCGGATCATTATCCCAATTGGATGAAGAAGGAAATCCGCGACCTGTTATGTTTGTTAGTCGCGTTTTGTCCGCGGCTGAACGTAATTATTTTACTACGGAGAAGGAATTGTTGGGTGTTGTTTTTTGTTTGAAGAAGGTTCGCATAATTGTCGAGGGTTTTCCGGTCGTAATTTTAACGGATCATATGAGTCTGAAGTTCCTGCACGCCTCGAAATGGCGAAATGATAGGCTGACGCGCTGGATGCTGTTCTTACAGAATTTTGATTTGAACGTGCAGCATTTGCCGGGCAAAGAGAATGTTGTGGCCGACACCCTTACGAGAAATTTGGGTCCGTCGGATGATTGGAAAAAGAATTGTGCTATGATTGCGTTTTCAGGGATCTTTTTTGTAATTTCGCGCAGGATCAGAAGGATGATGAGTCGTGGTGTCATGTTTTTTGCGAGTTGGATTCGTCGGATAAGTTAAAGAAATTTTATGTTATTTTTCGTGATTTGTTGTTTTTTCGCAAAGGCCCGGGAGAGAAGTGGAGATTGTGTGTGCCTCGTATACATGTGGAAGAAACCGTGTGGATGTTTCATACGAAATTTGGACATCCTGGCCAGTGGCGATCGCATCTGCTAATCTCTTGAACTTGCTATTTTCCTCGCATAAGACGGTCAATTAATAACGTGATTCGTCGGTGCGATGTGTGCAAAACATCTAAACCTTTTACACAATCTTCGGCTGGCGCTCTCACTTTGTATTCTCCAAAAGGTCCCCTTGATGTTGTCACTGTCGATGCTTTCGGTCCGCTACCCATCATTAGAGGTATGTGTCAAATTTTTGTTATGTATGACGTCTTTTCCAAGTATGTGCGCTTATACCCGATGAAGAAATTATGTTCGAATAGCTTGTTGCAAAAGGTCAGTGACTTTATAAGAACTGTTGGAAAGATGAATGCGATTGTTTCAGATAACGCAACTGTTTTTAGAAGTCAGCGTTGGAGTGCGTATTTTGAAGAGCAAGGTATAGAGGTGCGGCATATTGCTGCGTATTGTCCGAAGAACAACCTGACAGAGCGAGTGAATTTAGAGCTTGGAAAGATGATCAGAAGTTTGTGCCATCGACGTCATACCGATTGGCTGAGACACATCAAAGGGATCGAGGCATGTATGAATAGTCTACCTAGTCCTGTGACTGGTCACGTGCCGAGCGAGATAATTTTTGACGGTGTCGCGCGCGATCCGGTGTCTGAGGTGGTGTCTTTTCCGGTATCAAACGACAGCGAAACTCAAGAACAAATAATAGAATCGGTAAAAAAGAGAATTGATGATTACAACTATCGGCGTCATGCTAAGCATGACGGAGCGGCGAACTTACAAGAGTACCAGGTCGGTGAAAGAGTTTATATCAGAAATCATGTGTTGTCATGCAAATCAAAGAAGCGGATGAAGAAATTGGAACTTTTGTACGTCGGACCTTATGAGGTCACAGAGCGAAGGCATCAGAATGCTTACACGCTGAAGAACGTTTGCAATGAACGCGATGTAGTTTTACGCAATGTCATCGATCTGCGACCAACTTAACAGAACTTTATTTCTCTTTTTTTTTTTTCTCGATATTTTGCCGACCTGGAGTGCTCTGAGAGCTGTGTTTATTTTGTATGTAGGGATTAGTTGTGAGTTCGCTGCCGATTGCCTGGAGAGTTTTGTTTATGTTTACATTTGGTATTGATAAGGCAGAAGGTATACAATGTGCGAGAAAGAGCTCGACTTATGTGTGTACTCGCTCAGAATTTTGTTTCAAATTATCTTATTTTTATTTTTTTTTTTTATATTTTCATCTGGGCGAAATGCTTCGGATTTCGGGTTTTGCAGTTTTTCCCATTTAAAAAACTTGTTTTTTTTTTTGTTTACCTCTACATTCATACTTACCACTCTGGTTTATAACCTCTCGCGTTTATATGAGGTGTAGATGAGGATATATTATATTTCTCATTTACGAAATTATGCATTTTTATGTTCGCGTCATGTTATGTTTTATATATATTGTTTTTAATACTTTGTCTGGGCGTAAAACACGCTTCGGAGCGCAGCTTTTATTCAGTTTTTTTCCTGCCATGCAATAAAAACTTGTTACCCGTATGAACGCTGTCGTTCCACATTAGTGCTTGTGTTCATATCCGCTACCTCTTGTACCTGCATTAGGTGTGTAGGAGTGCATGGCAAACTATGGAGCGACAGATGCATACATGCAAATAGATTTTATATGTTTTTTTTTCTTATGTATTTTGTTCAGGGTAATCCCTTTTATTTCTTTTATATTTTTATACTTGATCCAACTTAGTATGCTGGATTTATTTTTTTGACCATATTTTGGTTTTGGTCACCTACATTTACATTTTTTTGTTTAGGGAAACTATTGCCATATTTTTTTAGTTTTTTTTGGTTCTCGCAATAACCTTTTATATATTTTATTTTTTTTTGTTTGTTTTGTCGGTCGCCGTTACTTTGTGGGCGTCGTCATGGCTTTTTGGCTTCGTGGTTGTTTAACTCTTAATTTTTCTTCTTTTCTTTCCTTACTCTCTTTTCTCTCTCCTTCCAATTGACTCTATCATCCGTAGATTTCTCCTTTTGCCATTTTGGTCGAATTTTCTAGTTGTTGGTAGACGTTAAGTCTGGAGTTACCATAGTAGGATTAGTTACTCACGGCGAGGTGTTATCAATTCTTTGTGTTTCACTTAATTTTTCCAAGGAATCCCTTATCACTTCCTTTTTTTTCCACAAGCATCGATCTTGTTTTCTTTTTTTCTATTCCCTTTTTCATGCTCCTTCTTTCCTTCCTTATCTTTCTCCAATTTCCATCCTAGCGTCACACGATGGGTCCGGTCGAGTAGAAAATGGATACCTGGTACTCTAGCGGGATCTGTATTTTTTTTATATATTTTTTTTTATTCCCCTTCCGACGTGCGAGTTTTTCGGTGTAATGGACGTCAACATAAAACGTATGCGGCCACGACATTGGATTTAAGCCTCGATAAAACACATGGAAATGATTTTGGCTTTGCCAAAAACAAATAATACAACTTCGGTATAGCCAATTGTGCTACCGAGAATAATAAGCATCACGACGCTATGCCCGCCAAGGGTGCCGGGAAGTATGGTAATATGTTAAAGTCACTCGGCTGAGATTTCTGTCTGTGATCGCGATCTAATAATAATAAATTTTTTTTTAGTGCTGTTCATATCCTACTAATTTGTTATCGATTGCTGTTTCTTTATCTTACATTTTTCCTTTCACTGTTAGAACAATTTCTCTTTTTTCCGAGTTTGATAAGATATATATTTTTTAAAAAACATGTGACGCGGCTTAGCGGCTTATCAATAAACGACATCCGGTGATAACAAAAATAAAACTTCTCTGTTATCTACAACCACATCCGGCGATAACTTTAAATTAAAATTCTAACTTATCATTAAACAACATCTGGTGATATCAACTAAACAACATCCTGTTGAAACCTTATCTCTTAATATATAAACGCTGTTTAAACTGTTAACCAGTACAGTATGTTCTCGTGTTGCGATCACAGTACATGTAAGCATAACGTTCCCAGTTGCGCTTGCCCATATTGCTTTCTCAAACAAGAACCGTATCTGTGTTTCAATTTGCGTTCAACAGAACCTTTCAGAACCAACAATAAAGAATTTTTCACTAAGTACTACAACAGTAAGTATTAATATTTCATACCAAACACACCGACAAAACAACTCATAAACAAACACAACAACACTATACAACCTCCGAGTAAAAAATTTCAAGTAAAAATAATACCTCCTTCACTCAACACAGCATTCCATGGAGCAATGGATGACAACTTTACCAAACAATGTTCCTCACCCAAACATAAACATAAACAACAAACAGATCAAAATATACCCGCGCCGATACACGATAATACTGCAAACACCGAGCAACCAATACCAGATACCAACACAAACACAACTAGCAATATGGTTGCTAATATCAACACATCACAACACGAACCTCTATAACGAGCTGCTGAAGAACTTCCGCTCGACTTATCAACTTTTAAACCGGGCAGAATCGAGACTGATTGCGTTAATTCTAACGAACATCAACAGTCGCCAGATGCGAGAAATATTAATACAAGAGACGCTAGATTACCTTTTGCCAATGATAACACCAGTTGGAACCATCATAGAAATGATAGGAGAGAACCATTATCACAACGAATATATAACACCAACCACAGAGGAAGTCATCTTCACAATATTAAACAGTCACACAGAATTGCAAAATCTCAAAGATTACAACCTTCAACTTCATTCGATCACCGCCAATATTCACCAATGGAACCCAATCATAACACACAACATCGTTCCAACGTGGCAAATAGGAGCATCAATCGAAAACTTTTTCCATCTGATGAAGAACCAGAACCACCCGACAACACCAGTACCGCATCCAATGAATCCATACCTACAACACCCGGAACAGTTATGTGGTATGCATTTGTCCTCCATAAAGAAGGATATGCTCCAAACTGGAAAAACGATCACACTGATGGTCACAAACTCCAACTTTTGCAGAATTCGACCATGGTGACCACGTTCACATGTTGTATGGGGGACAACCGAACAACCAAAACATCTCCCAAACCAGAAAACGAATACTCGAATACCACACTTGCACAACTGCGGGAAACGCAGAAGCTACTGCAACAAACATCAAAATTAAATATATTCAAAACTTCTTACTGTATTGTCTCCACTATGGTAAACCCAGCTACAGAACATTTGGAACTAAGCTTAACGCTCACTGGAAACAAATAATCGATATTATCGAAGAAATAACAAAAAACGAATCAACATATCCGATCATAGACACGTGCCTACAATATACAGAAACGAAAAAAAGAGAAAACAACATCGACAAATACAAAAACACGGCTAAAAGACACAAAATGTGCGAATTAATCGAAGATACCATAACAGATAACAACATAACATCAATGACAGAATGGTCCTCGAAAATTCCAATCACATTACATAAAGAAATAATTCGAGAATACAGTATAAACGCACTCAGCTACATCAAAGAACATATCAGTATGTATAAAACGTCGCTGTTGGCTGAACAAAAAATTAGATACAATTTGCAAATAACGGACGAATACTTCACGGACGAAGAACTAGAAATAACAGAGGCCGATATCAACTGCGCACTTTGGATCAACTACGTACTAACAGAAAACAACATAGACACCGCAGAAATATTAGTGTGGAGCGAAATAATAAAAACGATGCGATACAACAAAATTAACGGTTTCATACTCCAAGGATACACCAACGCTGGTAAAACGATGATGATAAACATCTTAACGAACACCTTCAAACCCGAGAGAATTCCACAAGAAAAAGATAATTCGGGATTTCAGTTCGACCAGCTTCCCGTTGCATCATGCGTGCTCTTCGAAGAGCCATTAATAACTCCGACAAATGTAGGGACATGGAAATTGCTGCTAGAAGGGTCTCCGATATCGACAGACAAAAAGCACTGTGACAAACAAACAATCAACAGACTACCGATTTACATAACAACAGCTATTCCGCTATGTAACCAAGTGGACAGTTGGGAGACTACGCAAATAGAACAAAGAATCAAAACCTTCGTTTTCACTAAAACCATAACACACTACATAACACATTCCGACGGAACTTCAACATCAGCTAAAGCTAACGATATTTTAAACCCGGCACCAGATTACATCGAACCGCGGCACGTATATATCCTTTTCTGCGCGTTGCAACATAAAATAAAACAAATAATAACTACGGAAGATTTGTTTCACAAAATCAACAATAACCACATACCAATTTTATTGGAAACATGGCTACATCTACAAAATCATCAGAAAAACTTAATGAAGAAACACCCTAAAGGAAGAAACATCGACAGAAAAAACGCTCTTCGGCGGAACCAACAACAACAACAACACCAAAGACGGATACGGCGCCAACATATTCCCCATGCAAAGCTACACCATATGGAACAAAGGCCAAAAAACTTATCACCACACCGTTAAACTGAGCAAATATCTCGCTATTCTCCACACTTTCATATTCCTTCTCGCTTCTCTGTTATCTACGTTTTATTACCCTGGAGTCAAGTGTTCGCGTGTGTTTCCGCAAACCTTTTTATATATATTTTTTTTTTTGCTGTCGTTTATAATCGGCATCCTTGCTATTTTTGTTTATTATTTTTGATTTTTTTATATGGGATGCGATCCAGTTTCGGATCATGTTTATTAACGTTGATTTTTATTTTTTGTAGGGTAGTTTATGATCAATTGAGTCATATGTTTTATCAACATGTGTCTATTTATTTTATAGATATGCTTGTAATTTTTTTAAGATTTCTTCGTCATTTTAAATGTTATTATTTGACATCTGGTCGATATATTTTTTACAAAATCAGTAGAGTGTCGCCTTAAATATTTTACATTTTTTTATTATTATTTACTTGGTACGATCATTTAATACGCTAATTCCGTTTATATTGCCACTGGGACAGTGTGTGAGTGTAATTGTGCAATTCTCCGGGCTTACGCACACGTGTTTGTAAGTTCCAGAGGTCGGAGCGTGAATGAAAGCGTGTACACCAGGCCCCTTTAAATTAAACCTAAAATCATAATTTCTTAAATTTTTCTAATTTTTTTTTTTTTCTTCTAAATTTCCCCACAAGTTTCAATGGTCTGGTTAAGTGTAATTCCAGTCGTCTATCCCAAGGCATTTTTTTTTTGTAATCCTGTTGAGTGTTCCTGTTCTATTCTTCATATTCCTGTCATATTCGGTGACAAGCACCGCAGAAGGCTTGTAAGGCAGCTCTGGAGCCTAAGGAATCGGAAGACCAGTGTGGTGCCCGGTTCACAGGCGGCTCCCCAATCAAGAGGGATGTTCGTCGTCAGTTCAGATGTGTTGAGTAGGGGGCCCCACCGTTTTTTTTGGAGGGTTCCTCTAGGTAAGCCAAGTTCATGTCCCTCGAGCGGTCCTATCGGTTGTGATGTTATGCAGATGGTTGGAATATGTTGGATGTTCGTGACGCCGAGGGGACATTCATTGCGTCCCATGAAATAAGATGGTGATCGCACTCAGGGGGTGTCTATAACGAGGGTCCCAGTCAAGTCCACCATTAGGTTGGGTAGGCCAGGTAGGAGGGAAAGGATCTGTGTGGGGCGTCGCTGTGGTGCACTGCCAGAAAAATGCCGGGTGGCCCAGTTCGTACATTCCCACGCCATGTTTTCATCAGGGGGTGTCATTGGGGGGTTTAAATTTCCTCTGCGTAGGCCATAATGGGGGTTCCACTTTTAGTACGTGGCTGAGCGTCTCCGTCCCAGTTTTTAGCAACATAAGTGGGGCGTCTCAGTTGCACGTATTCCACGCACTGTGTCATGGGTGTCTGGGAATTTTTTTTTATTAATCCAACGGAAGACCGGCTGAGTCTGCCGAGTCTTTCTCTCTAGTAGGCAATCAATTTCATTCTACAATTTTTCTCATTATGTGTTCCTGTGTCTCTTCGTGCCTAGGGCCGCTGTACTCGCGGGAATCAGCTCTATTCACATCTTTCTTATCTTCAAATTCATATTACGATTCTTCATCCATCATTTATATTTTCATTTATAATCAGCATTTCCTTTGCAACTAACGTCGTATTTTCGGCCACTCCTTCATCGATCAGGAAGATGAAAAACCCTGTGCGTGATGCGTCAAGTCATCATGTACTGGCTTCATGATGGGGCGGTCTCCTCACTATCTCCGAGGTGGCCACCACCCACCAAATCTAAAAAGAACCCTTAATCTGTCAATCTTTCCGGTGTCCGTGTATCCCCTCTCGATATCGAATGCCGTCAATTTATTTTATTATTCCTAAAATTAACTACTGACGAATGTAGTAATTTAATGACGTTCAAATCCTTTCTAGACCAATTGTCCACTCCTGGTGGTGTATTCCTCCGTCAATTCCTTAAGTTTCAGCTTTTCAGCCATACTGTAATTCATGTTCTCCCTTTACCGCCCCGTCATCCGAATTCATGATGTACCTGGTGTACACGCTCCCCAACCCCAAAATCATTAATTAATTAAATTCAATTCATTTCCTTATATTCAATTCATTTCTTTCAATTCAATTCAATTCAATCCAATCATTTAACTTCGATCGCAGGTAGTCCATCCTGCATCGTTGAATCAGTTCTCATAGTCACTTGGTTCGCCGAGTTCAGACGCGGGGAGGTCATTACCCTCCTCGTTCCTCAACCTCCTAATCATTCTTTTGTAATCATCGATTTATAGCGCTCCCCACCATCATAACACGTCGGCTCCTTTAATGTCATGGAGTACGAACATAACGCACGGTGGGCAAGCGAATTCTATTCATCCAATATCATGTCAGTCACCGTCAAAACGTTTCGGCTTCATCAATTTCGAGAAGCACGAACAAAACGCACGGTGCGCATTGCGATATGGTACTCATCCTATGATGTTATTCAATCATTTTCTTATCATTTGTTAAGGACCATTTGGGCCTTATCTTAGGTGTTCATCCCTTATATAATCGTTTCAACCCTTATTTTTTTGTTTTGCAGCCCTTAATTTTTTTTCAACCCTTACATATATTTTTTTATTCGAATTTTTTTTTCTTTTCGAAATTTTTTTTTTGTTCATCTTGTCCTGACTGAATGTGATCTCAGTGGTATACCCATAATTTTATAATGTGTAACGTGCGGTATATATGAATGGGTTAGATGGTGGAGATCTGTTCGGGACTCCGTAGCTCGGCAATGGGTGGTCCAAATTTCGTCGTTCTTGGGTCACCTGAATTCTCATCCAAAACTTCTGTTTTGGATGAAAATAAGGGTGGGGCAGTGTGACGGATTCGGCCGCCATGACTTTCGATATTTATCACGCTGTACCGAATTAAAAAATGATAATGATGACTCCTTTTCCAAATTCTAAATTCCTCATTTCTCCGCATTTTGACAGTTTCTCAGGCTTATTTCTCCAATTTCTATTTCTCCGGTTTCTTCGGGCAGCGTGCAACTGAGCATTCTCCAACCATTATGCTAGATCGACAAATTTCGTGGGAATTGCCAATGTGCACGGCGCCAATTTGGCGATCCGTGCATATGTGTGTGTTAATTATATGAGGGTGGTTCGTCCGCTGTTTGTCCGATCTGGTGTTGTGTGCGTCGGAGATGCGATTCGAGCTACGTCGAGGCGTGAGAAGTTTTTTTCTTAGAACCCGAAAGAACCGACGCAGGGTACACGCCGTTCCACCGATTTTCAGAATGTTCTAGAAAAATCGGTGGCGTATTCATTTTTATATATATATATATTTTTTATTATTAGGCAAGATGGCCGTTTAACAAAATCGTCATCGAATTCTCTGTGAATTCGAGCGATCAGTCTTCGCTTCCTCGTGGTCGCGATTAGATCTCAACTGCTTTGGCCCGTGGGCACTTTCGTTTTTCTTTTCACTGCCACGCGCCGTTAAGGCAAAATTTATATCTTTTCACTGTTTTGGCCGCTTAAGGCAAATAGTACCGATTCGACATTTTCTTTGGTGGTCAGTTTAAATATGTTCTTTTTTTAAATCAAATATAATTCGATTTAATCGTCTTAACAAAAAGATTTGTTGTGTTTTTTTTCTTTTCGTTGCAAGGACACGTTTTCGTGACATCTCCGCCGCAGAGACCTTTCTTTTTTTTTTCTTTTAAACCTTAGGAAAGCCTAAAGCTCTTCCCGAACGAGCTAACGGTTACGTTACACCCAGAAGTAACGTTGGCGCCCGGAACTTTTACTTTATTATTTTTTTTATATTTTTTTCTATTTATCATCGGAAGCTGGTCAGTTACATTATTTATCTTAGCGAGAAAAAAAATTTGAAAATGTTGTAAAAAGGCTATATATAGAAAGATCTCTATCATTTCGGCTGCTAAATGCCCGTAAAAACAAATAAAAATATATTCATAAAAATCAACGTGTGCAGTCATTGAAAACATTTTCAAACCATCTGGAAAGTGAATTCGAAGGCTCAATCCTGTGTGTTTTTAAATTGGATAAAACGCTTTTATCTTTATTAGTAAACATTAGTTTGACTGTATTGAGTGGATTAGTATAATATTAATCCAACATATTACAACTGAGCCATAGCAACGCGTGACCGGGTCTGCTATCTATATATATATAAAACAGAGTCGAGTTAGTTACACCATTTATAACTTAAGAACAGCTGGACCGATTTTTATGATATTTGATTTGTTGGATTTGTCTCCGCCCCGAATAGCAGAATATGAAATTTAAAACATAATTTGTGCAGAAAATTCTTTCTTTCTTTTGCTGTTTTTGTCCCAAAGGGGGAGAGGCGGTTAAATAACTTTTTAACCGTAATTTTTGGATTTTATGAAAGGGCTTCTGTGTTTTTTATTATATTTTGAATTTGGCTTTTAAAGGATTACCTGGAGATGAGTTATGAATTTTTTAAGGGTGAATTTTGAGGTCGTTCTAAATTCAGTATTAAATATTCTAGATGGTTTCTTGTCGGCCAAGGTAATCGCTCAGCTTAAAGTTGTAAATTGTCATGGATAAAAGTTTAATTGTAATTTATGATCCAATTCTGATAAGTCAAACCGTTTCCGAGCTATTGTACAATTGAATATTTTTGTCGTTTCTAAACCATCTTATTAGGATTCCATACATTATACTCGTATGTGTACAAAATCCTAAAATGGATATAAATTTCCTTTAAGAAATTAAATTACTTTAGAAACACGTTTTTTCATGTATACCTCATCATCGGGCATAGAGTACACACTTTATTAAAAAGTATATAAATTGAGTGTGTACTCTGTGTCGTTGGCTGATGATCTAACCTGAAAAAGCATGTTTCCGAAGTAATTTACCTTAATTTTTCAAAGTAAATTTATATTGATTTTTTTTATTAAAGGGAATCTTGCTGCCACGTGGATTACATTTATTTCGGCGCAATTAAAACACTTTTCATTTTGATATTTGTACATTTATTGAACTTAATTAATTTTGAGTATTAACTGCTGATAAGTTATCACAACATTTATTGGTTCTGGGGTGGTACGAAGTTCGCCGGGTCAGCTAGTATTGGTATAAAATTTCGAGAGAAATGCATATAAATTGTAATTTAAAAATGTGTGGTGTGTGCTCGATTGCAAATGAAGAGAAAATCAAATAATAAAAAAACATAACAATCATATTTATTAGAGATGTACGAAAATAAAAAATAATTCAGAATAATTTTGATATTTTAATTAAATAAATAAATACATCGCGATTACTTACCAATTTTTGGAAGCAAATCTGATGATTGTAAAACCAAAAATGTATGAACTTTAAAATTTCTTTACGTACACCATGAAACGTGAGCGAGGCTACAATGCGTCAAACGCGAACGTTCTTGCCTCAATTGAAACTTTAATGAGGAGATTCGAAATGTGGAAGTGGTTACATACGTTTCCAACTGATGTAACGAACGCGGCTTTTCGAAACAATCCCCTCGATTATATGCTTAAACTTAAGGCGGATAGATCTTAGATAGTTACATAGTTCGCAACCTATTGATCTGTAAATGATGTACATTCCACCCGGTCACAGCATAATGTATAACCAATGGACTGATGTAGTCTCCCAAATTAATCACCCTTACATAATTATGGGAGACTTTAACGAAATCCATCCAGCTTGGGGATGTGTTAAATCAGATTTTGAAAGCGCAAAGTTATTAAAATTAATAAATCAATATTCAATGTTTGTAGTCAATACAATCCATAGGACACGGGTAGCTCGGCTAAATACCAAACGAAATAATTTGTACTTAGTTTTATGCCATCCCAGACTCGCTACAAGACTACAATATAGCGTCGGGGTAGACCTATGGGTAGTGATCACCTATCATTTCTCTCGTAATCTAGCCGCTAAAAGAAGTAGACCTGTGAGAGATAGTCAGCGGGTCGACTGGAAAAAAAAATCAATCGAATGTAATGTTAAACTCTAATGGTATGTCGGATAAATTCGTGGACTGGTTAGATTGAGAAATCACATGGTCAGAATTAATCAAAAGTCTAGATCAGGGGTCTCCAAACTTTCCAGCCTTAGGGCCATACTGATTACTCCAGTAAGTTCCGAGGGCCAAAACCATATTATCATTGTTGCCGGTGGCAAAAAGTGAAATAGTCCACTGCAAATCGGACTAAAGTCCGCAAAACGGCACCACTGCATATCATGGCCGTAACCAGGGGGGGGGGGGGGTTAGGAGGTCCAAACCCCCCGCGAAATGTTTTGGATTTCTTTTTTTTATTAAGAAAGAAATTACATTTGATATTTAAAGAAAAACAAATACAAATATGAATAAAATGAAAAAAAAAACGTTTACTACACAAATTGAAAGGCACGTGTTTAGAATTGGGCTTATGCAGCTGAGCGCGTAAGATGCTTGCTGCTCGAATCTCGATACTCGCTCGATCGCATGCACACACACTGTATACGTATATAACAGAAAGGGACAGAGTGAAGATCGGCCGCCGGAAGACGTAGCACACAGTTTTCGGTAGCTCGCCTTTCTGTTAATTTACTGCCACCGACAAGCTGCCTATAGGCGAATCTCGTTCGAAAAAAAAAGCTCCGCAGGCAGAATTTTTGTCATGTTCCGACGCGCTTGTTCGATAGATCGGCTGCGGCTCGCGCACCCGGCGAAAAAAACAAATGCCTACGCTGCAGAAAATTGAGCGTGTACACGCTGTTTTTTTCCTTTGCTACGTCTATTGTAAATAACCGAAAATGAAGAAAGCGTTTTACCAGTTGATCGTTTTTCTGTACTCTTCGTGCCTTCCTCTACTGATTGCGGTCTCATTTCTTAATGTATGCGCGCGCAAAGTGCCGAAGAGTTTTTTGTTTCATTATTGTGTTAATAAAGTTTAAACGTAACTCGAGTATTGTTTCCGTTTTTGAACCAGTTTTCAAATTCATTGCTTATCTTGAATTTACTTCGTACCTGTTATTTTAAATCGTGTTTGTGCGTGTTTACTTCCTTAAAACGTGGTTGTGCGTGTTTAAGTTTATTAAACCATCTTTGTAACAGTATTTTGATTTGAATTATTGCTTTTGTGTGTGATTTAGTAGTATGGAAAAGAAGCGAAAAATTGATAGTGAATGCAGAAAATTCAAAGATCAGTGGAACATTCAGTATTTCGTAATTGAGTCCAGTAACAAGGCGCTATGTTTGATTTGCAATGAAAGCATAGCCGTTCTTAAAGAATATAACATTAAACGTCATTATGAAACAAAACATTTTCAAAATTACTCAAAATATACAGGAAGTTTGCGGACAGAAAAATTCGAAGCTATGAAGTGCGGATTGAAATCGCAGCAATCTTCATTTACAAAACTCAAAACTGAACAAGAGGCTGCAACTCGTGCCAGCTTCCGTGTGGCTCTTGAAATTGCAAAACGTGGAAAACCATTCACCGATGGAGAAATGATCAAAGAATGCATAATTACAGTAGCCGAAGAAATGTGCCCTGAAAAGGTAAATTTATTAAAAACTGTCAGTATGTCAGCAAACACTGTGGCTCGAAGGGTAGAAAACATCGCTGAAAATATATCCTCTCAACTGTTCGACAAAAATGGACATGTTGAGTGGTTTTCTTTGGCCTTGGATGAGTCAACGGATGTGTCAGATACTGCTCAGGTGTTGATTTATATTCGAGGGGTAGATAAAAGCTATGAAGTGCATGAAGAACTTCTTGATATGTATAGTATTCATGGCACAACTACTGGTACAGATATTTTTAAAGGAGTTGAAATGGCCATTAATCAAAAGAACCTTCGATGGAAAAACTTGAAATGTATTACAACTGATGGAGGCAAAAACATGAGTGGGAAAGATAAAGGAGTGGTCGCTCTTGTGTCAAAGGCTGTGGAAAATGACGGTGGTTCAAAACCATTAGTCTTACATTGTATCATTCATCAACAGTCTTTGTGCGGAAAATGTTTGGATATGTCTGAAGTTCTGAAACCAGTCATATCAACTGTTAATTTTATCAGATCTTTTGGGCTGAATCACCGACAATTCCAACAATTTATTGAAGAGATTGGAGAAAATGACTTGCCTTAACATTGGCTTAGTTGTGGGAAAGTCCTTCAGCGCCTTTTTGAACTTCGAGCAGTGATCGAGATTTTTTTGAATGAAAAGCATCGCCCTCTTACTGAATTACAAAACAACTCATGGCTGTGGAAGTTAGCATTCTATGTTGATTTGACAAAACATGTGAACGAACTGAATTTGAGATTGCAAGGAGAAAACCAGCATCTTCCTGATTTATACACTAATATCAAATCATTCCGGAAGAAATTGATACTGTTTCAATCACAACTACGAAGTAAATGTTTTTCACATTTTAAAACATGTGAAATATTCAGCCACACCACTGAGACTGAGTTTCCTATCGATTTTGCAATCCAAACTTTGAGTGCTTTGAAAATTAATTTTGATACTCGTTTCTCGGACTTTGATGCCATTGCGAATCAAATTAAGATTTTTGAGAATCCTTTTGATACTGACATTGAAACCCTAGCCCCGGAACTTCAAATGGAAATGATTGATCTACAATGCAGTGATATAATTAAGAACCAGTATCAAAACTCATCTTTGTTGGAATTTTATAAGAGTCTTCCACTGACACAATTTGATAATTTGCATAAATTTGCTCGTGGGCTGTTTTCTGTTTTTGGTACTACTTATTTGTGTGAGAAGACCTTCTCCAAAATGAAGTACATAAAAAATGTTTACAGATCTAAATTAACTGATCAGCATCTTAAATCTCTTTTAATAATTGGTACAAGTAAAATTAGTCCACAACTACAAACTATTGTCAGTGGAAAATCTCAATTACATAAATCTCATTAGTATTTCATATGTCATTATAACTTATCTTTTTATTCAAAATGTATGAAATGTTGGTTCAGATTGAATATATTTAATAAAAATAAAATTAAATTAAAAAAAAATTAAATTAAATTAAAATGTTGCTTGTACTCATTGCAATAATGTGTTAGTTATAATATACTGAATTATAAGCCTACAATAATGTTATGAATAGTTAGCCCATGACCATGTCAATGTAGATGTCATATTAATAATTATTCAACATAAAATTAGAATACTTCAGTAAACTAAATTTAATTTGCTATAAAAAATATGTTCTCTAAAAGGAGTTTTCAAGTAAGCTAGCTCTCCACGGGCCGGACAAAATCTGTCGGCGGGCTGGATGTGGCCCTCGGGCCGTAGTTTGGAGACCCCTGGTCTAGATCATCGGAAAAATTCCTCTGCGGGAGTGGATGGAATACCCTATAGGGCTGTCCAGACGCTTCCGGTCGAAGTAAAAAATATGTTATTAAGATTTTACCCAGCTTGAAATAATTGGGTACCGGAGAAATCTGGGGAAGTAAAGGCGTCCGAGAGGAAGGAACTGTCCCCCCTACTCTCATTAGTGTCGTTGGGTTTAGTACACTGTGAACCTTAACTTCACAACCCTCGACACCCTGCTAAAGGGTATGGGACTCACTTTACTCTAATAAATCACTAGACAAAAGATATATCCCAGATACTTGGAAAGAATATTACATATGCCCGATCTCGAAACCCAGTAAAAACAAAAGTGATTATAATTCATACAAGCCCATAGTGTAGGTAAAACGATGAAAAATATTATAAAACACAGAATAGAATGATGGGTCAACCGCTTCCGAACAGTATCCAAGGTCCAATACAGGTTTAAAAAACCTTGAGCACCAGAGATGCCCTAACAGTCTTAATAAATGACCTTCAAATATGTCTAAGATCTGGTATTCCATTATTGTGTTTATTGATCTCAAGTCAGCATATGCTAGTGCGCATTTCAATACTCTAATTAAAATACTCATTAAGTTACGAATTTCCAAAAAAAGTCAGAAGGGCAAAGTTGGAATGGGTACAGAAACAATGTGAAGAAGTTGAAGAACTTCTGAAGTTACATGACAACTTCAACTTCCATAAGAAAATTAAACAAATAACAGCAACCACAAAAAAGGCTAAACTAATTTTACTATTAGAAACCAAAAAGGTGAAGTAATTATAGACCAAGAAAAACTGGTAGAAACGTGAAAACAATATGTAAAGGACCTTGATCAACGACCAGTACTCCAAACAAATATAGTAAATAGCGAAGATTAAGGCTCAGAAATACTACAGTGTGAAGTAGAACAAGCTATCACCCTTCTGTTTAACATATGCATAGAGATTTTCCAACTAGGACCAAACTGCTATCCTCATTAGGAACGATATTCCTTTTTTATCTTACAGTGTTCCTTCTAGCTTTTCCTCTAATACTAATCAGTCTAATATCGTTCATATTTCTGTTCCTACTAATTCTAGTCGCCCTCTAAACTTGATCTCCGTCTATATACTTCCTGATCTTGATATTTATCACTTTTCCCTCTCATCTTTTTTTAATTCTCTCCCACAATTTTCTATTATTGGCGGCGACTGGAACGCACGCTCTTCCTCATGGGGTGGTTCATCTCATAATTCTAATGGTGTAATTCTTGAAAATTTTATTCTTTCCCATAATTTAGTTCTCCTAATGAAGAGTCAGTCTATCTTCAGCTCTCTTGGCCTAACCTTTTCTTCCCCCAATGCTGGCCTCAACTATAACTAGAGGACTCTTAGGGGTACCTTTGGCAGTGATCATGTTCCTATTTTATTAACCACTCCTAACCTTCCTTCTCTTACTTCTTACAGACCTCTCTATTTCCCCCGATGGAATCTTTCTAGAACAAACTGAACTCTTTTTCGTTCTATTGTTGATTCTTTGCTTCCTGATTATCATCCTTTCTCCGACCCTGTATCATCCCACTTCTTCTCTCTAATACATAACAGAAATTTTCAAAAGAAAAGGTAGATTGAATAGCGAATATAAATAGGGGAAAAGTGAATAGAAATTTTGAAAAGAAAAATAGAGAACGTTAACCAAAATAAATAAGATATATTGAAAATATAACGGCAATAATTAAAATTTTGGTAAGACGAAAACCATATAGTACTCCTAGACACTATCAGCTCCTTTCAATACAGTATAGCGGCAACTAAAAACCGAATAAGATACTGACATTGTAAGAGGCCATGGTTAGCACCTCTTATTAACGTCACGTCAAGGAAATGCACTTTTTTGCAACCGCAATCAGTATTCGCGAAGTTGCATTCGCCGCGCCCAAAGCACAATTAAATATTTTGCATTTATCACTCGCTCAGATCAAGGTAGTAATTATAGTAGACATAAAATTAGCTGCATTCGATAAACACCAAAATGCATTTGCCCGGGGCATAACAAAAGATGATGCAGCTTACCCTCATGCAGAGCGAGATACACAAACTAACAATTAATACGTCGACAAAACAGATTACTGCTGAATCATTGCCCTTTCGATGCAAAATAAAAATTCGAAGAAAAAATTGCATCCCGACATGCAACAAACAACCCCTTGAGGATAAGTGAAAGGAAATCTCGAAACATACCCTTGGGGATAAGTGAACGGAAATCTCGAAACATACACTTGGGGATAAGTGAAAAGAAATCTTGAAACATACCCTTGGGGATAAGTGAAGGAAAATCTCGAAACAACATGAAATCACATTAAAGGCGTAAGCTAGGCAACATTTAAGGTAAGGTGGGGTAATTCCGATACCTCGTTTTAACAACTTTGACAATTGCAAATTGGCAACACTGTTGGGCGGAAGGTTATCCCGGCTGCACGTTGTGTGTCCATTACTGGTTGAACATTAGTTGGCTACCGTTTTATGGTATGTGCTATGTGTTGAAATTTTTGTGCGAAAATAACTCGTGTGCAAAATTCCATTGTTCTTTTAAACGCGGCATAACTGCATCAAGAATACTCACAGAAACGTTTAATCAGGCTTAATAGGTAAGTAAAAGCGATGTATAGTTTACAGATACTGTGTTGTATTTGTATTTTGATCGAATGTTTTAAGTCAAGAATTTTTTTAATTTCACACTATATTTTTGTATCCTGGGGCAAATCCGATAATTCACCTGGGGTAATTCCGATAGGGAGATCGGAATTGCCCCAACTCTTCTGTAAAGTGTTTCTGAGCATAAATGAAGTGAAATACTAATGAAAGGTGTTTTGATTTTAGAAATATGGTTCGGAATTACCAATGTAAAACCACAAAGGGGATGCATGACCCTAAGGTGGTAGCTGAGGCGCTATGTGAAGTGAATGCAATGAGGCTATCTATAAAATCTGCATTGAAAAAATATAAAATACTGTATGCAACCTTGTATGATAAAGTTTACTGTAAATATGAGACGTAAACTATAGGTAGAAATACCGCGATTTCCATCAAAGATGAAGAGGAATTAGCAGATGGATTGAGGTGAGTACTACCCCTTATATTTCATCTTCAAAATTAATACTCAGTTATCTGTTCAAGTAAATTTTCATGGATTATTTTATAGATGCATGGAAAAGTGGGGATTCGGTCTTAGCAGAAATGAAGTGTTAAATCTAGTTGCCGAATTTGTGAAAGTACGCAATTTAAAAACTCCATTTGCAGATGGACTTCCAGGAGAAGACTGGTTGCTTGCTTTTAAACGCCGTCATAACTTGTCTTTGAAAAAACTGCAGGCAGTGGAACACGCCCGATTTAAATCGCTCGATCCTTTCACTATATACAATTACTTCACAATGGTAAAGAAGCTGTTAGAAGAAAATGATTTGACTAAAAAACCGCACCTAATTTTTAATTTAGACGAAACAAGTGTATGCAAAGACCCGTCAAAGACTAAAGTTTGCGGCAGTCGAGGTGGGCCCTGTACTCGAAGAATCAGTGGCACTGGTAGAAAGAACCTCTCCGTGCTTTTCTGTGTCAGTGCATCTAGTCGAAAACTCCCACCTCAAATCGTGTTTAAGGGAAGATCTGTATGGGACGTTTGGATACCTAAAGATGGAAATGCGGTGTTTCCAGGCACTTGGTACGCCGCGTCTTCGAATGGCTGGATGGAAAAACAAGTTTTCAGGAATTACTTTTTGAAAGTATTTATTCCAAATATTCCTGAGGAGCGGCCATGCATTTTATTCTATGATGGGCACAGCTCTCACTTGGATGTTGATTTGATCACCACTGCCATCAAGGAAAAAATTATCATCATCAAACTGCCTCCACACTCGACCCACTTGTTGCAGCCACTCGATTTAGGTGTATTTTTACCATTAAAGAATGCTTGGGATAAACTGCTCGTCTGTTGGCAAAGAAAAAATATCGGCAAAGCGCTACCAAATGATAAATTTGTTGAGCTCATTTCACAAGTATGGAAAGAGTTGGATCCAACGGTTATACAACGAGGATTCCAAAAAGCAGGCATCTTTCCTTATAGTAATACAGTAATTCCAAGAGAAAAATTTGATCCAGATAGTTTAGAGCGCTTCGATGCATGGCTCAAAACATCTGTTCACAGAACAGAGTCATCAACTGCTTCGCTGATTCCACCATCAACAGAGCACCAGGCTCAAATACCTTCGACGACTTCTCGTATTCTATCATCAATAGAGAACCAGCCTCAAACACTTTCAACTTCAGATTCGTTAAATTCTGCTGCAGAAGAACACTCAAAAAGTTTTCAGCAGTTGCTTCTGAACTGTTGGAAGCAACAGCGAATCGAAACTTTAACAGTTAGAAAACAACGTGTCACATCTACTGCAGAAGTTATCACCACAGAGGAGTTCCTGTCAAAACTTCCACAGCCTTCGAGTTCAAATGGACAAATAGATAGGAACTTTGTGAAAGTAAAAGTATCGAAAGTTGCAAAAAAAAGAATAGTTCAGCCTAAACAAGTAAAAGTTTCAGTTAAGAAAAGGAGAAATGTACAGCCAGAAGAATCAGAAATCGATGATCCTACATGTTAATTTCAGTAGTTATAAGTAATAAATATATGTTAATTGAACTCCATTTATTTTTCAAGTTAGGTACCTATTTCATTTCTTACATATATAACTCTCCTGGATTTTAGTAACTAACAGTTCTTTTTATTTTCCTTCAGCTGTAATTATAAATATCTCAGTAGGTAATTATCACAAAATGTTGAAAACTGAATATAAGTGATTATAAAAGTTTGAAGTATATTATAATTGTCCCAAAACATACCTCATGAGAACACAATGCATTTTGAAGGGGATTTCTTACATATATAACTCTCCTGGATTTTAGTAAGAAACAGTTCTTTTTATTTTCCTTCAGCTGTAATTATAAATATCTCAGTAAGTAATTATCACAGAAAGTTGAAAACTGAATAAAAGTGATTATGAAAGGTTGAAGTGTATCATAATTGCCCCAAAACATATCTCATGAAGAACACAATGCATTTTGAAGGGGGGTATCAGAATTGCCCCACAAGTGGGGTAATTCCGATTTTTCGTTTTTGAAAACCTGCTTTAAAATTACCAGAGAACCGTTCGATTAATCTTCTTGCTCTTAGTCTCAAATTGTAGAGCAGAGTTCCCTCTTCAAACATCGCTATAGTATATTTCAAAAATATTATTGATTTGGTCACGTAAGCAATAAATACAAAAATTTTGCATTTCGCTATCGGAATTACCCCATCTTACCGTTAAATATGTTAACATTACATTTGCGATCAAGTTTTTTCCTGAGGGAGGGAACTACAAAAACCAACAACGCTTTACACATTAAAATAAGTAATTTTAATTTTATTTTAAATAACTAGAATATCTCCCGTAATAGGACTTTTCAATGTCATTTTTTCACGGTGCATAAAAATATTTAATACTAATTTTAATTTTACCCGCAATTTATTCGCCCAAACTATAAAAATCTCTTGCGTTTATTTCTATTTTAATACAAAAAAAACAACAAAAATAATAAAACCACGCTACAAAATTGCACATACATCCTAATATACTAAACGCTTTTATTTTTATAGGTACATAGATAAAAGATTCAAAGAAAGAATAAATAATCAAAATACACCAATACCTCTCTATACGGCCTAAATAGGTTCCGGAAAAATTGTCCGTAAAGATTTTAATACAAACTCATACAAAATGAACAGGATCCGTTCCACTTTTTTATAAAATAATAGTTTTTGTTTTAAAAAGCTTTTTTTTATTTCATGCGACAATCATATATGTATAACATAAAATAACAGAAATTCAAAAACAAACAAAAATTAACTCAAATTCATTATATAAATTAAATTCATGATTATTCATTATCAATTAAAATTAAAAAATCAAAAAAAAAAAAATTAATTCAAATTCACTACATATCTAAATTAAATTCGTATCACATAAAATTATTCAGCGTCATTAAAATTAAGGACTTCGTTTCCATTTCGTTTTTTTTTTTTGTATTTAACTGACAACGCGCGAAAAAAAATACATGCCTCTTTTTTTTGTTGTTTTTTTTTTAGCCATATAATGAAACATTAGGGCCGTAAAACGAAAAATTGTCTTAATTCAAAAAGACCGTTATAACGAAAAGACGTAAAAAGAGGGGCCGTATAGCAAGGTATTAGTGTATTAGGAAATTACTATAAATAGCTAAAATTAATGAACTACTTAATTAATGTGACTTACCTGGTGTTTTCCGCTCGAATGTTCACTGCTCCAGCAACAATTGTTGGTTTCCTTCGCTGATATGGCTGCCAATGAAAATAATTACGTTTAAGGAAACCATTCGCGAACAATACGAAAAAAAGAAATAAAATAAAAAATTATATGGATAATCACTTTTAATGAACACCACCATCTTCGTCGCTTTCGATGGCAATGACTGTAGCGAATACATGTTAATAAATCAAAACTTTCACTAACGAAACAAAGGAAATTTATATACACATCCACAAAAAAATAGATTCTAACTCATTATTAGTAACATATTCAGAAAAAAACAATACAATAATCATATATGATCTGAGACACAAAGAACTTAGAGAAGCAACTAAAATATACCGCGTTTAGTGGGATTTTTGGGATCTAACGAATGACGAACAGAGCAGCATTACAATGCTAGACTCCATTCGCAATGCTAAAATTGACACTTTGCAACGCGACACGATCGTACCAATTTTTTTGCTTCTATCCATATCTGCGCCAGTAGATTGCGCCAGCAGATGTTAGCTGTACGCTCGATGTCCTAAAACTGTTAACAATTAACATTTAGCCGGTTTTGCTGTAATTGTATAAGTTTGAATTTCAATGTTCTAATACATTATAAAGTGCATGATGTACCCCATATTTGTATTACATAGTGTTATATTAATTGCATCCGGAAGCACAACTATCAATACTGTATGATATATTCTACTACATTACTCCCTTTCTATTGTAATCGATATAAAAATAAAGTTTTATGGTTAACTTTAATTTGAAAAAGTTCGGATATTACACGATATTAATCCATCGAGCGAAAGATTATATTTACAAAATAGTTATAAAAGCGACTAACAATGAACATTTCAGAAATTATCTTCTGAATATATGCAGTATGTAATGGTTTTCAAATCATGGTTTCAACATCATAGGGGTCTGAATATTAAAAAAAAAGTTGTCGATTTATAAATGCATAGTTAAAACATTACAGTTATTAGTTAAATATACCCACATATGTAGTTAGGAATTTTTAAGAGTCATTTTGTAATAATAATGAGCAGAAATAATAGTAATAAATGAAATAAAGAATTAAAGGGAAATACAGTTCAGGAAAAATCTTACGGCAATACAACAAATTATTCAACTAACAACAATCTCAGAAACCATAATTATGTATACTCTCGAACGTAGAAAAAATGTTATCTATTATTTATGAATTTATTTTGTATAGTACATCGAAAAATGTAATACAAACTGGGACACAGGATTTCGGAAGTAATTAAGGTGATTTAAAAAAATTTAATGGTAAACGATCTTTACATAATGTTTACAATTACATTCAGTTAAAAGTTGTGTCTATTTAAACATCATCATTAAATACATATTCAGATATGCAAATATAAAAACAGAATTATGCAAATTTTAATTAAATGTACAATTATAATAATTATTCAAATTGATAACATTATGTAGAAAACTTTTTAACCGATCTTTTTTTTTAGCAATATTACTTCAGTGCTGATTATAAATCTAAGGGAGAGCGCCCACCGAAGCGATACGATTCCGATACGACAGCGATTTTAAGTCGTAAACGATAGCAACACGATTCCGATACGACGTAACGCCCACTGAAGCAACGCGATTTATCCGCTGGAGAAGCAACTTAATTTATGATGTGGTGTGATAGTGTAAAAAATGTCATATTTTTCTTCGTTTTCCTGTTCTTTTTTTAGTGAAGAAGCAATGTATCGTTAGTAAATCTTAACAATTTAAATCAAAAATGAAAACAACGTTATTGAGTACATCCATTTTTTCAAAAGAGTAGCAAAATAAACGCTTTAATGTTTATAAAAAACTGAATATATACTCGGAAAAGATCTAAAATTTTTATGGAATGAATAAGGAAACGTTTAATTGGTTAGTAGAGAAAATTGGTCAAAAATTGTAAAAAAAAACACCCATTTTAGAATATTTATACACTGCAGAAACGTATTTTAATCACATTATGGGAAATACATTTGTTAATTATGTATATCTAAATGTTTAGAAACATTTTCTATACCTTATACATATATATTGCTGTTAATTTATATTACATAACAAAATAAGAAAATGTAAATATTAATATTTATTTCATAAATATGAATTGTTTTTAAAAATATTCTGAAATAAATTTAAAACACCGATTTTAAATTGTTATTTTTGCCGATTATTCATATTACGTATAAAAATTCAGAATGTAAACAAACAATCGCTAGCTCAAGCAACTAAATATAAAACATGTAGCACTCGAACGACGGCGATACGATAGTCGCTTATCGGTTGCTGGTCGCATCGCGTCAGTGGGCGCTAACTCATATAATAACGTGGGTTATATTCTGAACTACATTTAGTTGCTATCGTATCGGAATCGTATCGCTTCGGTGGGCGCTCTCCCTAAGATAGTCACAAACAGAGCTTGAAAGCCAGCTGAAAGCCAAAAGCTAAAAGCTGAAAGCCAGTCATTTTTTAGATGTCAAAACCTTAATCCAAAAGCCACATTTAAATTTCCATAAGCTAAAAGCTTAAAGCTTAAACTATATTCAAAATTTAAATAACCAAAAGACGTAAGCTTAAGCTGTATTTTTAAAAAAACTGAATTAAGCTTTATATTTAGCTTAAGCTTTTTTTAAAATACACAACAAACAGAATAAATATTATGGTTTGTGGTGTCATTTCTTAGATCAGTTGAAAGGTTTGTTGCTTAAATAAAGATTTTTTCATGTGTTGTCCACAAACTTATTTATATATGATTAATAGTAAGTTTTAGACTTCATTTTACATTTTGAAATTTTACAGAGAATTGACAATTTTATGGTAACTTTTGCTATATCAAATATATGATTTATAAATTTTTCTGAACATATAATAAGCTATAGTATTTATATGAACACATGTTTATTAATAAAGACAAGTAACATGATTCTACCTAACTGTTCATCATATTTCAGATTTTTATTCTTTTTGTTTTTCTGTTTCTATGTTTTTGAGTCACTCAAATATAAATTTATTTCACCTGTATTTGTAAAAACATGCTACATCATTAAATTTATTATTAAGATTTCATACAAATGTAATGTATGGATCTTGATTGGATGGTTTAAAAATACAAAAGCTATCAAATAAATTCTGTAACCTAGGAGTAGCTTTAAAATATTAACCTATCATATACAAGATTTTTTTTTTTTTTCTTAAGTTTACAACTATGCCATATTTTAATAACAATTTAAGCAAAAAATTTATATAAAATTTTCAATTTATTGTTTCTCAACACCTTTCTTTATGGAAGAAAGAATGTGACATAGTTAGTATTAAAAATTGAAACAAACGAAAGGAAAATATGTGTATTTTTTTAATAAATCGTTTTGTAAAGTAAAATATGTTTAAATATGTACTCTTCTAACTTTTTTAGAAACAAAATCGCTTAAAACATTTTAGAAGTTAGTTAAACTTTTCCAATATATCATTTTCCGAATTTAAACAGTTCTGAGCAAGGCCGTGTCCACGGGGGGGGGGGGGGGTAACCCCCCCCCATGAGAACTTAAATAGTTATTATGTATACATAAAAATCTGAAAAAAATCACAAATTTAAAATAAATATTGATGATTTTTTAGGATGTTCTTACCTACCTTTAAAAGAAAAAAGAAAAAATATGCTCTATATTTTTAGGTACTTCATTATTATCTTATGCAAAATTTTTTATTACGTGTGTAATTAATAACATATGTATATGTAATTTTTATTAATGTTCGTATACGGGGTAATTCATTTATGTAAATCAAAATGATGGAAATTATTAATAGTACGAATATTAGTGAAAAATATATTGTTATTCATAAAATAAATATGCGAAGAAAATTTTCACCCCCCCCCCCCTTCCAAAATTCTGGGCACGGGCCTGGTTTTGAGACATTGGCAAACAAAGACAGTTTTTGATTAGTTTTAATTTCGAAAAGTTACGTTCACCCGTAGTGTTTGTAATCATCAGTATCGTTTAAAGCAGCCATAATAGCATTCAAGTCATGTAAAAAGTCCACATTTTGCGAATCGCAAAAACGGTATAAACCCACGATTTGTCATAAACGATTATTATCCAGTTTGATACTTAAATTAAATTTCCAGTGGATATTTTAATATTAATATCTGAAATGATAAGATTCTCTTTGAAATAAACTAAAACACCTCGCCTGATCTCTTGTTAATTCTGCAGTCGAACGTTATCTAATGCAACTAATATGTTAACGAATGCAGTAATTCAGAATTTTTTGTATTAATAAATGGCATATAAACGTCCGATAGAAACATGCCGATAAAATCTGGCGAACCACGTCCAGGATGAAAACTGAACATATTATTAGGCAACGGATTGATGTGCTGGAATCACCAAACGAGGCATCGTTAATTAAACTTTGGAAAAGCTTTTTAACACACGAAGTAAGAGAAATAGGACGAAGTGAAGAAGAATAAGTTTTTGGAATAGGAACAATAATAAAAGTGTTCCATGAAGTAGGAGTAGAACCGGAACCAAGAAAAGAGTTAAAAATATTTAAAAATATCTGGAGAAAAAAATCAGAAAGATTTTAAAAAACAGAAAAATCGATTCCATCTAAGTCTGGAGATGAATTAGAGGAGTTGCTTAAAGATGAAAAAAATTCTGATAAAGTAAAAGGAGAGATAAGAAAATGTGGAGATCTCTGAGCAAACGGGAAAGGGCAGGATCCCTGGAAGCTAGAAACATAACTAGCAGCTATAGAATCAATAAACGGTATATTAGTTTTATCAGTTTTCCTGGAGTAAAATTACGATTGGAAGGGCGTTGAGAGAGAGAGAGAATTTAAAGGTCTTAGTTATTTTCCATACATAAGAAATAGAAGTGGATTGAGAAAAAGAGGAGCAGAAGATTTTCCATGAGCTTTTCTTTACAATTTTTTTAAAAACATATCTGACTTTACCATTGGCATCCTTATGAGTCAGACAGTTGGAAAGAGGAGGTTAGAAGCGAAAAGTTCTATAAGTGAACCTATTTAAATTAAAGGCCACCTTACAGTCTTCATTCCACCATAATCAGAAGGACGTTCTGGGTTTTCTATGAGGGTTGGTCGGATGTGAGGGGAAAAGTAAGTTAAAGCAAAGGAAATTAATTTGATAAAAAAATTATATTGGGAAAAAGGGATGAAATTAAGAGAAACTGAAGAGAGCACAGAGTCAATGAGAGAGCGGAAGATGAGTCAGTCTACCTGAGCGAGGATCGATTTGAGAGAGTGAAGGGACTTACAAGAATTAGAAGAAGGAAAATTATTAAAAGAAATAATGATACGAATATAATCGTTTCTAGAGGTACCATTTAGAGTTGACTATGAACACTGAAGACTAACATTAGGAGAAGTAAATGACAAGTTGATGGAGCTGAGAAACAAAACATTTTTAACACAGGCGGGAGAACCATCATTAAAAAGGATTAAATAATTTTGTAAGATAATATTTTCCAACACAGAGCCATTACTACTCTAGCCATTGTCGTTCCAAAGAGGAGAGTGAGCGTTCCATTCACCGCCCATAATAAAAGAACGAATGGAATCGATGAAGGATTGAAAACATAAATCATAGTTAAGAGGAAGGTAAGGTGTAATAAATATAAATGGTTTTGAAGAGTTATTAGAAATGAAAATGTGAATAAGATTCAGATTAAACGGATTAAAAGGAATAGGAGGATAGACATCGTGAGTTAGAAAATGGATTTCATTCCTGTATTGTATTCCCGGTGGACAGCAGATGCTGCCAACGATTACTTTATGTTTTACCGAAATAAACTATAACGAATCCTTTTTAGAAACGAGTTTATTGCACGATAGTAATCTAATCCGCGAACAAAACGTGAGCGACGTCGATCTCAAGCGCGTGTAAGCACGATTTAAGATATCGGAAAACACGCTATCGGACAGACTAGATGATCGACGGCTATTCTCGGTTCCACCTAGGATACAAACTTAATTTAACGTTTAAAGATAACGTGTTTATAGCGAATCCTAGCGAACGACGACGTGATTAAATTCGCATCGGTACGCCGAGCTGTTTATGAATAAAAGTGCGGTCTGGCGTATGTGCATCGCTAGTAAAAACAAATTATTAATAAAACCGTGCGTATGGAAGGTCACAAAGCATGAACATCATCATTTAGAAATTAATGAGTGTAAATGGAGTTCGGAGCACAACAACTGATTAAAATAGCTGAACCGCCATATCCATTGCAACAATTGGAACTGATTAGCAAAAAATCTCGTACGTTAAGGTCAGAGAGGAATCTTTTGTCAAGTTTCATATTTATATTATATAGGTTCAGCAAGCTTTCGATAGAATTTTTATTCGTCTTAAGGCTACGACAGTTCCACTGTAAAATTCTGAACTGACAAGAGACATAATGGGAAAGAAACAAAAAATTTACTGAAATAGTCGAATCGAGGACAATTATGGCATTATGTAGGTCTACGTATCACCGGTTCGTCTTCAACACAGTAAACATTAAAGAAATTAATAATGGACGGAAGAACAGAACCATTAAATTTCTACAGCCGGAAATGGTGCAAAAGAATTTTTGAAGATACGTTTGTGTATTCCCCAGATACGGGAGATTAACACCTCAGAAGTGCAGTTTGAGAGTAATCGATTGGTAGATTAGTTGGGACATTGCGAACTATGCCGAAACAAAATAATAAAGATTGAGGAATAAAGGAACATATTTTCATTTCTATAGGAATATTTTCTGAAAGTAGAAACTCATTGGCAGTTAGGGTGAAGATGAAGTTGAGCTTAATCAAGTTTTTGTTCTTGAACGCGTATAACTCTTTTGTAGAACATTTTAGCCAAAGACATTGGACGAAGCTGAACTAAATTTTTATTTTATAAATTTCCAACTAAAATAACAATCTTCCTTTGAAAGTTATTCGAAAATACTGATGTTTGAGCTGATTTATTTTGTGGATTGTCGGGTTTGAGTCAAATAGATGAATTACTCTGAATAGCAATTTCGTTAATTTCGACTAAATTACTGGTTATTTCTACCAGAACATTATTTTTCAGAGCTGCGACGTTGTTAAGAGTGATATCAGAAGAAGATAGTGAAGCCAGATTGTTTTTTTTTTTTTTTTTTTTTTTTTTTCGGGCACGTCAACAGTGGAATTTACCGAACGCAAAGAATTGTATATTATATAAGGAAAAAATTAGAAATTGGGGAGATAAACAAGACCAACAAAGGAACTATATTGAGAGAGGGGAATGCAAGAATGGAGTGGACACTATAAGAAGTAGGAAGGCCAAGGCGCAGAAGCTAAGAATATAGAGTAGCATGTTCGGAGGAAATAAAGGGGCATTTTCTAACAAGACGTGATTCGCATCACAGCTATATTTGAGCTCCGGATTGTTATGATGGCTTATTAGATTTATTTAATAGTTTAGATTATACATGAGGCCAGTCGCGATTTTGCAACTAAATTGAGAAGGACTCAGGAAAGATAGCTTCGCTTGTCGGTCACAACAGACATTAAGTTAGATTAGTTTAAAACTAAATAAAATAAATAATACGAATGACGACGATAACAAATATTCGAGATAATAGTAATACGATACTGATAAGAAATAATAAGAGCGATAAAATTAGAGAAATTTAAACGATTTCGCGGATGATAATCAAGGGCGTCGCCAGCCGATGAGCCGAGAGGGGAGGAGGGAGATGATAGAAAAATGATATGAGTTATAGGAAAGATAAAATGTACAAGTTGTAAAGGCTTAATATTTTATTAAGCAAGAATAAAATCTTAATTAAAAACATGATTTTCGTGGGTTTCTGGAAAATGTTCTACTACTTTATTATAAAAGTCTTCCGAATTGTCCGCGATTACGCGCCTATGAATACTCATCGTGGCCAGTTGATTAAAAAGTTTCAAGGCTCCCGGGGGGCAGCTGCCCCCTGCCCCCTGCCCCCCGCTGGCGACGCCCATGATGATAATCACAGCAGTCAATTGAACACAGTATAGATAAACTTTATCATTGTAACTGCAATTTTGGAAGCTTAATTCTATACTCAGGGTTGACTTTGCGATCTTTTTTACGTATACTATTTTACATTTCAAGACTAAAAACATTAATTATTTAATCTTCGCAGTTTTAAAAAGAACTGCTTTGAATAATGAAATGACCACAAACAATTTTAATATTATCAAATGTATTAATGTATAGGTTATGCTGAATATATATTATACTGCTTGATCAATATTCATTTTAAATTATTTGAATTAGTTTGCTAGCAGGATAATCGGTTTTTCTTTTTTTTTAGAAAAAAGTCTAAATCAAACCACTATATTTATAATGAATTAAAGTCTCGCATTCTGAACGAATGAATTAAAGCAGCGAGTGAATAACACAACATAATTCAAATAATTAATCACTTGGAAATTTTAAAAACTGTATTTTCTCAATAAAGTGTACAGTCCGTTTCACTAATTTTTAATGTTTTAAATTAAATAAAAATCAAATTAAACTATCGTTATAAAATTAAATTATAATTATAAATATCGCTTTATATACAAAAAAAACTTAATTAGAGAAAAAAGCATGGCATAATACTCTGTATTACATACAGCTTGTTATATTATCACCGGTGTAATTTTTTATCTTCTAGTACCGATATCTTGTGTTTCATTTGGAGCTAAGGATGACATTAACTTTGTTTCATCACCATCTACTGAATTACAAGGTACTTTGAAACTTTTTTCACATCTTTTGGACACATTCCAATAGTTGTAATTATTCGGACATTGATAAATGTGACCTATAAGAAATTGTTTAAAATAATCACTTATTTTGGAAAAATATGTAAAATCTGATTAAATCAATATATATTTATCTCATAGACGGTTTTACTAGTGACAATTCCAATTGTGCATCAACCAATTAAAAAATATTGGTGAATTAACTGTTTATATATATACATATATATATATATATTTGGCTACAGACAGGCCCGTTTCTGGAAAGCCAATTCACGCTGTGAGACTTATTTTGGGTCTTATAACGTTTTACCGCTTTTGACCGATTTTTCATGATGTACACAGATCGTCACGTGTCTTTTTGCTAATTTTTGTATGGGTCTCACAATGACTATATACGTCCATGTATATTCAAATTTAGTTTGGCAGCTTTTAAGCAGAGATCGCTTTACAGATTGTATGAATGCTCTGTGATTTAAGTTGTTATAGAGTTCTTGTGAAGAGCATCACTACGGCAATACTGCATTTGTATATACAAACAGACTCAAGTTGTTACAAGTTTAGCGAGTCTGAATGAGTGATCATTTAAAATATGTGACATTGGTATCTGATGCTATTCGGTATACTTGATTAATATTACATAAAATACATCGTGAAGTTTTAAATTATTTTACTATTTTAAAGAATCATAGCGGTTTAAAAGACCGAAAATTCAATTTTAATTATATTTACTATAAAAGATAATATTTTTAAAATATACCAATGGGCAATTAGACACATTGTTTAATTCTCATAAATTATTTTAGTTTAGATCTAAGTTACTATGATCAAAATACTTATAATTAAGATACGTAATTAATCAAAGCTGAAGCTTTATTTACAGAACAATATCTTATTCCTCTGTCATACTTAATAATAAGATATATTTCTGTTAATGTAATGAAAGTTAAAGAAATAATGCTAAACATTGAATATATATACAAATTCTTACACATAAATCAAACTTTGACTTGATTAAATTTTATATTTACATTTTTTTGTCCCGGAATTTATCTATTTAGCCGGTATTGTCAATTACTTAGATTTACTTACATACAGGGCCGTATCTAGACCAAAAATTCGAGGAGGGGGGGGGGGATGAAAATATGTTTATATTTATATAGAGATGTGCATGTGTATATGTATGTGTGTGTGTCCGTGAGTGCTATTATGAAATATATTATTTATAAATGGTGCACTAAAGCCTTACAGTTAATTATTGTGTATGCAATATTTGAACACTACAATAAAAACAAATAAAAAATAGTCGTTTCCATAGAATTCATAAAAATTTTAATTTTCTTTTCTTTTGTTAAAAATTGAAAAGAAATAAATTTATTCTGAATTTCAGTCCATTTAATTCAAGCAGTTATTATTTCGCAGACATTTCGGGGGGGGGGGGGGTGAACCCGGAAAACCCCTCCTCAAATACGGCCTTGCTTACTGTATCTAAACTTCATATTTATTTTCTATACTTTATTTCTTTTAAAAGACCTAATTAGTTGAAAGTGGAATAAAAGGCAAAAAAAAAAAGGTAAAAGATTTCATACATATTAATAGAGAGTTGTTAATGTGTATCTTAACTAGGATTTAGCTAAAAACTTAGTATTATTTCATCGTGTAATTCAAAACTTCCCGACGCGTAATTTACTATATTATATTTAAAATAAATCACTTCTTCGGGCTGCCGAGGAGACACATCCGACGACTGCCAGTTGATACACAGGAGCCTTGCTTAATTTCCGATTTATTTTGAAACATTTTTTCACCTTCAAGTAGAGTCGGACCGAAACCGAAAGTTCCATATAAGGTCATGTTTTCGAAATAGTCAATTATAATCAGTCAGTATTTATTTTTAAATCACATATTAATTAATCAGTCATTGATATTTCAAGTAATCATTAATACAACATATTATCACTCCCCTTATTTGAAATAAATTATTTGTGCTTTTAATATTATTTATGAATAACATAAAATGAAAGGTACAAAACAAAAGTACTTTTTACCTAATATATATTTAGGTACATAAAACAAAAAATACACTTTCATTTTAAGAACAAAATAATTTCTTCTAAACTTTGGTCATTTTGCATGGCACTCTTGTTAATGAACTACAATCTACAATCTACGTAGAATTAAAATTAAAAAGTACCTCTACCTACTAAGTACAACGACTAAATATTTTTAATGCAAATAATCCTACTTAATGTATGAAAATAAACGATTTTTCTCTCTAACTAAAATAAAAAAGTTGTGAAGAGCTTCATTGAGCTACAACTATTAATAATTTTAATGGACTGATAATTATCAGTATTCATAATTGAACAATCTTAATATTATAAGCGAGAAACAATAATTTGTCAACGCGGCAGAATGACTACTCGTCGCTCGCAGCTGAATGTACCGTAATATGTCTGATGGCTGCCGAAACCGAAACTAACTTGAAACCCGCTTTTTTTTTTGGCTGAAACTATGTCGAAACCAAAACCGAAAGTTCGGTCGGACACTACTTCCAAACAATAGCGTCTTAAAAACAACGTGGCCGATGTATTTAAATTATATGGGAACGTTATTGTAAAAATTTCAAAACATAAGAATTCAAATATGAAAAAGGGCGACGCCTTAGTAATATGTGTTTTCATAAAAGTACAAAAAAGTTTTATTATCCAAAAAACTTTTTAATTTTATTTTTGGTAACCTTTTCTATTAGCTTTTTTTATGCATAATTAGTGCTGTGTAAGAAAATTTTCGAATACGTAAAATACGTGAATGCATCAACTCACCTTCAATGGATCCTCCATTAGCACCTTGTTTACATTTATAAAATAACTTGCAATTACCCGGGTACGGATGAGATCCGATTGTTGGACATATTTTCGTTCTGGGCTTCAACGGAATCTATGTTTTAACAAATATATTAAACATACACGTATATTAATTAACGACTCGCCAACACAATCTGTATAATTTGGGAAAATTTATAAAAAATTTTTTTAATGTTTTTAAAATATTAATCGGGACACGCGATGCTACTGCCGCCGATTAATTCTGCGTTTTGTGTGCTTCGTACTTCACGTTAATAAATTTTATTTTTCATTTTTCTGCCCCCCCCCCCCCATAAACTACGGAAAAATTTCCACCTAATTCACATACAATAATCGGATGTGGTCGAATTGGTTCCCGTAATAAACTGGAATTACTAGAATTAGTTGGTCGATTTTTTTTTTTTTTTTTTTTTTTTTAACCCCTCTTTGGGCATGTCAACAAAGGATCTTCGCCCAGAAACGAAAGGAAGGAGAAGGATCAGTTAAATGTAGGGTCGGTGTCAGCTATTGATAAGATAAAGGAACTGAGGATAGGAACAACTGAGATCGACGGAAACGATAAGATATACGAGGCACAATAAGGAGTAGGGAGTTTGAGTGACAGCAGATTGGAAACAAAGAGGTGCGTTCGTTCACGAGGGATGGACATTCAAAGAGGAAGTAGTTGGTCGAATTGGTTAAATCAGTTTTCTTATTTTAAAAAGGTGGAATTGGTTCCCATTGTTGCTAGAATGATTGATGAATCAGTGGGCTTATATGCTTTATTAAAACCTGATATTTAACCAAAAAGAAACATATTTTCAATAGTAGTGGTGAATTTCTCGTGAACAAGTGTACACAGGACTGTTGAGCTGTGTGAACGAATATTCATTGTGGTAAAGTATTATAAAACTATTATATAAGTGCTAAATGTAGTTTACAATTATTAATTTTTCATTTACAGTTCAGATTTTTTTATAACAAATAATACATTAATATTGAAAACAGCTGGCAACATCGACGTGCATTGGCGCACTCAAGGGGGGTGCCACGGGGCCATTGCTCCCCCCAAAAAATCTTCGAAATCTTAATTTCGTTTTGTAATGTTTTGTTTTACTTAATTTTTTTAAAAAAACATACATATTATCTTTTTACTTATATTAGAAGTATAATGTTATATACTTTTAGCTAATTTTTTAAAAATAAAATTAGTATACTTATCTAATTTGTGCTTATTACAGACATAATGTTACGTTTCTATTATTATTATTTTTTTTTAAAAATAAAATTCGTCAGTTTTGTAATTTTTTTAAAAAATAATATTCGTTAATTTTGTATTTTTTTTTTATTTTTTTCATTTTAATTTACAAACCACGGGAATAGATAGGTACTTAGTCGAGGTACCGAGTTACCACCTCCTAACTCATCTTCTAAATTCTAGCCCCGACCAAAAAAAAATCCTGAGTGCGCCTTTGTTGACGTGCGATATATCGATTGCAAAGAAACGAGAAAAAAGTGTGTTTTAAACATATCCATAAGAGACTTTTTTAATTTGCTTAATTTCGTTAGCTACGTTATGAATAATAAAAGAAAACACAATAAGTTATAGCAGTAACAATTGGAAACTCCAGAGCTGAGAGGTACAGCGGAGTTAAAATAATAATGGAAAAAAAACTTCAACAACATAGAATGGAAACCAATTTGACCAGTTAACTTGAAAATCAAATTTATCTATGGGAACCAATTCGACCAGCAAAATCTTACCCGAGAGCCAATTCGATCTCTCCCATAATAATCGTGCTCATATATCTTAAAATATTTACCGCACACACGTATATTGCCGCTTCAGTGTTTCATTTCAGAATCGCATAATAACTCTTATCCAAATGCAGAACAGTGTGGTATTAAAGATATATCTCCCAGACGAAATTTTGTATTTTTTTTTCTTTTTTTTTTTTTTTAATCACAGAATTATCGATCTAGCGGCATTTGTGTAAATGAGCTCTGTTAGAGCTAAAAGAAAAATGAATGCGGTTAACAAGGAAGCTAGAGTTAAAGAAAGAAACGAAAAAATAAAAAAACGAAAGAAACGATAATCGTAGACAACATATGCTAATAGTTGTTTCAAAGTGGCCAAAGAATACCGTATGTTTAGCGGTTAAAGTAACGATGTCTGCGCACCGAAAATAAAAAGGAGAATAGCAGCGGGGAAATCAGCAGGTACTAAATTGACGAGCTTTTGCAAAGGGCACGATGATATTAATAGAATTATTAGGATTTTTTTCCCCTTGGGCGCGTCAACATAGGACATTTACTCAACAAAAAGCACTAACAGAATGATGAAACGTAGGAATTTGTAAGTTATATCAGGAAGCGATTAGAAACAAAAGAAATGAAGGTAGCCAATGCAGGAACAACAGAAGGAGAAGGAAGAGCAAGAATGTAGATTGGGCACAGTTAAGATTATGACAGTGAAATTTGTGACAATGTCGATAACAGCATACGACGCGTCTTTTAAGATAGCGGATAAAGATGAAATGAAATGTTTTGGTTCCGCGCGCTAAGAATCCCGCGGATTGCAACATCATACGGTTCAATAATAAAAAAGTAGCCGATAGACTGAATAGAACAATACGAAAAATTGATTCTTAGATATTTCGGTCATATGTGTTGTTTTCATTTTTATCCGAAGGAACAAGACCGCGGCGAGGAAAGCTACCAAAACGCAGGTCAGATCCAAAGTTTGAATGCCGCAAGCTCCTCAATATATACAAATATAGCGAATGGGATCGGGAGACAGAATTGAACGGGCGAAAAAGAATAAATAGGACGTAACACATGGAACAACATTCCGCGAACAAAATATATTAAAGATTAAATTAATTAATTATTTTTTGGTTAATTTGCTTCGAATTGAGAGAAAGGAAGGTCCTCTGAAACTGCAATGCTTGCCACTTCCGCTACCTTCTTTTTTATTAAAACCTAAATTGAACCGCATTTCTCGTGGAGTTTCCGCGTATACCACTGCAAATAATAATACCTTATGACAGTGGTGGATCCACGGGAGGGGGATAGGGGACATCCCACTACCCCAAAGAACCAAAGCCTCTATGAAAAAATTTGTTATAACAGAGAAACTTAACTTATGCTATGAAAGATTTGTATGAATTTTACTACACCTATGGATTTTAATAATTAATATTTAATACTGTTTTCTAGCAAAACTATTAATGTTACACGTTTTTATTCTATTTTAAATGTAATTATCATCGATCTTCTTTTGCCATTTTTATTTATTTTTAATTTTTATTTGGTAATTTCAATTAAAAATAGTAGTAGTTCAATGAGAAATATATTTAAACTTGCTCATGAGAACAAAGAGAATTCCGATCGGATTACTAACAAAAATAAAGAAGTAAAATAAAAATACTATCTTTCTTACTATTTCTAAACTACTAATTTAACTAGAATTTTATAATTTCATTTTTCACCCCTAAATGTAAAACAAAAGTTAAATTAAAAATTGTAAAATTATGTATTTTTAAAACATTTCTATAAAGGTAGCCACTTGATTTTTTTTTGCGAAACAAGAGGTATTTCTCAAATCTACTGCCTACCGTAGAAGAGATTTTACGTAATTATACAATCCCCCCGACCCCGAAATGTCCTTCTGGATCCGCCCCTGCTTATGATGATAAGTAAACTTTTCTTTTACACACGGGAATGGAGGTGTACTTAATAAGTTTTAAAGTATGCTTAAAATTTTGCAAAAAATAAGAAACAAAAATTTTATATAAATAAGATACAAAAATTTAATATAAATAATAAGTATAATTACTACCGGTGACAAAGGCATTCCCATTGCTACCGCTGCCGGCGCTTGAACTTCAGCTATTGTTCCATCGCATGGTTCACTTTCATCTATTTATTAACACAACATATATTTTAGCGCGCATTTATTTTACACACTGACGTTTCATAATTTACGATTTTTTTTTTTTTTTTTTTGAATTCGCATTTTTTAGAATGGTGGCGCAGCCCTCCCTAAGTTTTGTGAGTGTAGCTCAACGTTGAAAGGTTTTTTCCATTACACCGTCTTCGAATTTGTACTATCGTTTGTTGTCTTTCTTTTGATTATTAGACCTGAAATTGCGGACTTGAAAAAATGTCCGTTCTTCTTAAAAGTGTCACAGATGACTCACCGGTTTTATCCGGTTTTATCCGATTTGATTTTCATGTGCGGTGTGATTACTGCTACGCTAACGTGAAATTTTGCAAAAAGTATGATATAATCTAGAGTGTGTACAGCGATGATAGCTGCCACAACAGGGGTATTTAATTTTCAGCGATTTTTAGGACAACATTTTGGAATTCGTTTTTGATCGCAGTTTTAATCAAATGTTTTTTTTTTGTTTTTGTGACATCGTTGGTCCCGAAGGGCGAAAGATTAAAAATGTAATTTTAGTCTATACTTTTCTTTTTAAGTTTTGTTCTTTTAGTGGGGAAGAATATTCGTAAATTTTACATCTCATTAACTCTGTAAACCTCCTAGAACGTTCCTCGATATATATTATATCATCGAAAAATATATCTTAACATTTAAAAAAAAAAAAAAAAAAAAGTTTTTACATATCGTCGCTGTAAATTGACAAGAATTACACGCACAAATTTATAGCATAACTTTTTTTATTTAATTCTTTTTCCGAACACGGTTGTATCCGAAAATTATTTATTATGAGTATTCACTGTGCAAGCTTTAAATATTTATTAACGAAATCTCCTATCTTTGTTTCTCATCGTTTAGACAAATTCTCCTCCTATACTATTTTCCATAGTAAACTTCCTTACTTTTAATGTTTAACTTCTTCAGGTTTTTTCACCCCTCAAAACACTCTTCTCTCCCCCCTTCATCATCTAAAACTTTTGGGTCCGTAACTGCCAATCAAGAATTTAATTTTTTTATTAACTCCTGATTTCCTCTTCATTCCTTAATATTTATCAATGGTTCCGAGAATTCAGGAGGGAGTAGCTGCTTCCTTTTTCTCCGCAGCCAGTAACTCCACTCAATCCTTCAGGCTGACGGCTTTTTTATGTCATTCTTCGAGCAGTTATAATTATTTTCTCAACTCGATACTCTGATACATATTCTAATCATTTCGGACTACAAAAGTGTCCTTCAAACTATATCCTCTCCCTTTCCCTCATATTCCCTCGACTTTATTGTTTTCCGTATACGTTCTCTCATCTATATAGCCTTTCCCTTTCCCATTCCATTTCCATCGACCTTCTTTCGGTTCCATATCATGCGGGTATTGATGGTAACGAGTACACTCCCCACATTTTGCTAAAAAGATTCCCGATTACAACATACTTCCCTCTCCAAAAGAATGCATGTCAGACTTTGGTCGGATGTATATCCTCGCTCCGTTTCTAATCCGAACTCACCATACCTTTCTATTTAAGACCCTCTTCCTGTTCTCTTGGTTCTATTATTTTCCTACTCTTAAATGTTTTTTTCATTATTGCTATCTGCGGTCTGCGATTCAATCATACTTTGCTCCCATTTTCACGGTATTTTGCTTTTTTCTCGTTGGACCTTATTGCCCTTTGCACTCTAGCGAGACTGTACTTTCGTTTGTGATCCTGACCACGTGCTGTTTTTTAATGTTCCAGTCTTGTCTTCGAACGTAATATCCTGTACAGCTATTAAAGCTGAATTTTCCTACTCCTTATAATGCTTCCTATATCTGTTTGCCCCGTCTTCAAAGGTGGCTGTTGCTATTCTTGCCTCTTTTTTTCATCGATTTCTGACCGGATTAAAATTTAATCTGTAATATAGTTCAGTTATCCTGGGTGGCTGCCCTTAGTTGGCCAAACTCCAAGAAAGAAAGAAAAAAAAAAAAAAAAGGGGAAAAAAATGTGCCTCGGCGTGCGCACTGCCTTCAGCAGCTCTTGCTGTCTTGTAGAAAGACAAGTGCACGTACATGCTTTCTAGACAATAACAACTTGTTTGGCCTACAGATGGGGTACACGAAGAGAGTAACCTTAACAGCCGATACCGAGTTATGTTTATTCGTTTATGTTGTTTAATTGTTTTAAAAATAAAAAATTAACGCATTTCGGTATATTTAAGCTGCGTTAATTTGAAAATGGGGCACACACTAGCAGTGTAATTAAGAACGCATAGCTTACACTAACCGCGTGGTAGACACTGCGACTTTTTCTGATCGTACACTGTTCCGTTTAGGCAAGACAACGTTACCACTTTGATTTCGAATGTCGGCGAAACGGTGCACTGATATAAAAGATTGCAATAGTTCGGATGCCGTCTGAGCGCCGTCGGACAAACTAAGGAAAACTCATCCGGTGCCGGATTATCTTGATATATCCTGGACGAGACGGTTGATGAATTCGAGTTTTTCGTGCTAGCGGTTGTTGCAATAGTCGTCACGGTCGGTGAGGGGATGGTTTGATTTTCACTAGCAAGCGTCGATTGAGTGACAGGCGAAAAAGTTGTAGAAGGCAACTGATCGGTCACTGACGAAATAGTGGTAGGAGGATTAGTCGATGTTAACCTCTCTTCGGTCATCGTTGTCGGTTGTACGGTCGAGATAGTTTCCGTCGAACTTAACGTTGTTCGATCAGCGGATTGACTAGTTGCCGAATAATTTAACGTCGATTCGTCAGTTGACCGAGTAGGCTGTTCTGAAACGATCGTTGTTTGCGAGGCTGCTGGTGACGACGTTGCAGGCTGTGTAGACGTTTGCGAGGTGACAGTCTCCGCGACCAGCGTTGTCGGTGGAACGGTTGTCACCGTAGACGGTTCGACGGTTGAATGACTTTCAGTGGTCGCTGCGGTCGAATTCGTCGACTGATCGGAAGTAAATGGCAACTGCGTTGATTTTGTAACTGTTTCCTCTGTAACGTCGCTTTCGGTAGCGGTTGTATTGCCGGTTGTTACTGCCGTTTGCGTTGATGGCTCAATTGACATCGTGGAAGAGGACTGCTTTTCCGCTGTAGTTGACAGACTTTCCCCGGTCTCCGTTGATAATTGTGTCGTTCTTGTAACCGACTCCTCGGTAGCAGTTGTCTTACCGGTAACCATCATATCGGTCGGTGAAGTAGTAACCGTAGTAGCGGAAGATACCGTAGAAATCGAAGATAATTCTATCGTAGTTGACGGCGATCTCCGTTCGGTAGTGGTCCCAGCTGTTGCAGCTGAACTGGGAAATTGTGTTGTCGTTTTTGTAATTGCTTCGGTGCTGCTAGCACGTTGTTCGGCAGTAGTTGCTGTACCGTTATCGGTTACCGGTCGTGTTGGCAACATAGTTATTTCAGTGGAGGCTGCAGTCGCGTCGTCGCTAGGATTAAATAGTCTGCCAGAAATATCGGTCGGACCAGCGGTGACGGTTGATTTGCCAGTGCTTAACCTAGTCGAATCGGTCGATGATAATGGCGATAACGACGCTGACGCAGAAGTGGTATCGCTGCAGTACTTCGGCTGCGCATACGTCGTCGAACTGTAGTGATTACAGTTATTCGTATTCGGATCGAATATCGTCCCGGCCGGACAGTCGAAATGGAATATGGAGAAAGATCCGTTTTTATTTTCGTCCCAATTCACGCATCGATAGAACTTCCGACTGTCATCAGGGTGCGGGTAGTATCCTTCCGCCGTGCACTGAATTTTCGTTATTCGTTCTTTGCAGACGGTAATATCTTCCGCGGGGGTCGTGCCATTTACTGGCTCGGAAACCGTCGTTGGTGAAACCGTTAACGGTGACGTACGTTCCGTCTGCGTTACAGATGTAGCATTGATAACCGGCGCTGTTCTTGCGGTTGTTTGTTCGGTAATATCGGCCGTTGTTTTGTTTCCGTACGTTTGATCGCTGCTACCGGAGGTCGTTGTCGGCGGAACCGGACTAATACTACTGCAATTGGACATCGGGGCAACAGTAACCGTATCTTGCATCGAACTGACACTAGTAGGGCGACTTTGTTCTTCGATACTGCTACTGCTGCTACTGCTATTGGTTGAACTTGGGGGGTTACTGGCGCCCGATCCGCATCCGGCTACCGCTTCTGGATAATTACACACGTTGTTCACCGGATCCCACACAGTACCGGGTCCGCAATTAAAATTGTACATAACGTACGTATCGTACGCAGTTCTTACGCATCTGTAAAATTTGTTACAATCGTCGCTGGACGGGAAAAATCCTTCTGCAGTACACTTGTCCTGTACGGCTGCAGTGGACGGCGGCGTACTGCTTTGTGGGTCGCTCAACGTATCGTTCTGAGGCGACGCCGTTTCGTTCGACCGACTCTCGCAGCTCGATCGGTCTATCGCGTTCGGATAATTGCAGGTATTCAGTTGCCTGTCCCAGACGGTGCCTTCTGCGCAATCGAAATTGTACTTAATTAACTTACCTTCGCCGATGTTGACGCAACGACTGAATTTCGTGCAGTCCCCTTCTACCGGGTGAAAACCTTCGGACGTGCACGTGTCCGGCTCCTCGTCAGAAGTACCTACCTTCGGATAAGTGTTCTCATTTTCCGGACGAGGATTATCCGAGAACTCGCTGCGAACGTCGCCGCTTATCGCGCAGTCGGTTCTCTGAACAGCTTCAGGGTAATTACAGGTGTTACTGTACGGGTCCCAAATAGTGTTGTCGGCGCAAAAAAAATCGTGTTTAATGAATCCCGCGTCGCCATTTCCGACGCACCTGTAGAAGTATGTACAATTGCCGGGTATAGAAAAAAACCCGTCCGACCGGCAATCGTCAGTACCGCTACCAGCTGTCGTTGACGCTATCGGATTGTCCAGTGAATTATTCACGTCCGCTGGCAATTCTATTTGTTCACTCGGATGCTGTATGACGGACGGCGGCGAACCGGACTGGGACGGTACTGGCGGCAAATAACCGTTCCGGTTTGGCGATGTTTTCGGAGGAGAGGGATTCTTCTTATTCGCACATTCGGCACTAGACGGATCGGCGGGCGCTTCGCAAGCACTTGTTTCCGGATTGAAAACCGTATCCGGTGCGCATTCAAATTTGAACAGGTTGTACTCGTTTTGCAGGGCATTATTTAAACCGCTTGAATCGATGCATCTGTAAAATACCAGGCAGTTGTTTGGATCCGGGTAAATACCTTCCGATTCGCAGCGAAATTCTGGCGCTCGATCACTTCCACTGATCGCTTCGTTTGTCTGAGCTATTTAAGAAAAAAAGAACAACAAACAAACAAATAGACAAATAAACAAATAAACAAACAAATAAATAAACAACGTGCGAGATGAACTTTTTTTTTTTTTAGTTTTTTCTGTTTTATATTTTAATGAGAAAATTAATAAATTCCGGCTAACACTATAAAATACATTTACCTTATCGGTAGTATCCGAAGTGAGGACCCCCCCCCGCGCCAGAAAAAAAAAGATTTAGCTTTCCTTTTTGCTTATAGTTTTTTTTTTTTTTTTTTTTTTTTTTTTTTTTATCGTTTTATTAGATGACGCTAACAAAATTAAAGAAGCTACGCGAATGTGACACGTTGTAAGTAAATTAAATGGAAAAAAAATTTAAAAAATAACCGCAGCGCTATCTAGTGGCGAAATGGAAAACTATTATGTTTAAAATTAACCGAATATACGATAGGAAACGCTGATAATTTCAGTTAAAATTTTATTACCTGCAACTGCAATGTAACGGCATACTAACGCGGTCATAAAAATAATTCGAGCACCAACGCCAGTTTCCATATGATGATCATTCGTCCAAATCATAATGAACTGCCTTTTTCAACGCCGGAACACTAATTTCTGAAATACGTCAAAACAAATTATCTAGCGATGATGGAGAAAAGATAATGTGTGTACATACGTCGGAAAAAAAAAACAACAATTTTTAAAAAGAGAGCAAAATTTTCTTTTGAATTTGCCAAGTGTTGACTAGAACAGTACATGTTCCGTTATTCGAATTTCAACATATCATACTGTTTACAATTTAACGACAGATATTCCAGGAGAGTCATTATCATTTTGCCGTAAATTGAAATAGCCGTATATGGTGAACAATGGTTGTCCGCTGAGGATAAACACATCTTGGAAACGTTTTTGAACTATTTATTGATTTGTTTTACTTTCGCCGTGTAAACGTGATTCTTATGTGTTAGTGGAACACGTTGATTTTAAAATCTCCTTCGACAAATTCGACGCTCTATAATGCGATAAATAAAAAAACAACCTATCTATAACCGATTTAACATTGTAAAAAATGCATCAACCGAAGAGATAATCTAGCATTTCTTGCATTGTAATTTTTAGGACTCTGTACGCAAATACGACTTGGAAAACATAAAAAAAAAATCCAATAAAATTGAACATATAAATGCGAAACTGTGCGCACAAATCACGAATGAAACACTCCTCCAAAGAATTTTTTAACCCTTGAATGATCATCATGTACGATAAAAAATCGAAAAGGTATCAAAAATAAACATACGCGCGTTAAAAATTATTAGGATTTTTTTTTTTTTTTTTGCTTGCTATCTAAACCATTTGGCCACTACCAATAGTTATTAGATAAAGCTAATTTCTAACTTCCCGGTTGTTGTTTCGAAGATTGAAAAAGCAATTTTTTTTCAGGTGTATAAAGATGGTGAGTTCGTTGCTTAGTGGTAATGAAAATATACTTTGATTTTTTTATTGAAAGTTGAAAATTTTACGATAAGTTCGAAATTCCAAAAGGGGTGTTTTCAGGTGAGATAGATTAAATAGCCGCGTTGTATTTTGTTCTTTTTGACGTTGAAAAATGTTTGCTGCGACATGAAATAAAAGGTAAAATCAGGCTCGGATCCCGAAAAATATCTTTACTGCACGAGAGGCTTATTAGTTAAAACTATAACTCTAATTTCTAACTTTCAGGTTGTTGCTTCGAAGATTGAAAAAATAATTAATTTTTTCCGGTTCTACAACGATGGAGAGTTCGCTGCTTAGTGGCAACAAAAGAGTGTACTTCGATATTTTATTGAAAATTTAGAAATTCACGAAAATTTCCAAAAGCCGTCAGTATATGTCTCTTCGCCCCTTAATAGCGCGAATATTATATTTCGAAACTTTAAAACAGACTAGAGTTGAAGTTTAGGGGAGATCAAAGACTGAAATTTCTCAAAGCCTCTATACCCAATATATAATAAATAATAAAAAGGGAAATATATTTTCTTACAATAATTGAAAAGTAGCAAGGATTTATGGCTGTTAAGTTATAGACATCTCCATCTCATTAATCAATCGATTAAGCAAAATATCGCGGAGAAATTGATTTTATATCTAGAATGATAAAACACTGTAATGAGGAAAAAATCATTACTCCTCACCAATTCGATTTTTTACGTAAATTGCCTACAGCTTTAACCCTCCCTATTCTCCCGAAACATCGGATAGGGTACATTTATTTACTGAAATATTGATTTATTATAATAATGGAATTAATATAACCCATCTTCAATTAAGTATTCGGTATTATATTAATTTAGAGTTTACAATTTTTTTTACAATACATACTATATTTTTACTATTCACTTAATATAAATGTTGTACATTAGGTTTTCGGAATTTTATTTCTTCAATTGCAAATTTGTTACAATCATTAAAATAATTTTGTACAAATTGTTTTATATCATAATTGCAGAGTGTCTACTACTGTTATTATAATTGCATCTTTGCGGTATATGAAAAACATCATCTCTAAAATTACATATTACATAGTTTTCAGAAATCTTAAATTTATATAAATATACCTTAAATAAACCGTGCCCTGTTATAAATTGGACATTAAAAAAATTTGGCGTATATTGATTATTTTTAAATCTATCTATTGTACTTGAAAAAAATTGATAAGTTGTTCCATTATAATTATTCCATGAAATTTATTTATATAAAATTTATCCATAAATTTCTTCATTTGTTTTAAACTTTTAAGTATTTTATCTTCACATTTGAAAAAAATGTTGTCTTATGTATTAGGTTATTTCGAACGGATGATCTATATTAATATTATTTTTAATTGCGACCACCAAGCTTAAATGTTTTTGTATTTTTCAATTGGCCTAATACCAGTTATAACGATGGCCGACAATGTTCTATATGATTTGATCATTTTTATAGCTATAAGCCTTTGAATGCTTTTTAACATGTTTTGATATTTTTTAGTTTTTAACATATCTGCATATAGTATGAAATACTATTATAAAGTATGTGTTAGGTAAAATTACACTTTTATACAACGTAACTCCTTTTTTATAATTTATACCGGTTTTGATTATTATACAATTTATTAAATATTATTATGAATTTGTTTATTTTGGTTTTAACGTAAATAAAATGCTCGTGGAATTTTAAATTACTGTTTATTATTACGCCCAAGTATTTTATTTGTTTTACATAATTGATCTTTAAACCGTGTACTATTCTAAATTTAATGGTCTATTTCTACATATATTCTTTTTATTAAATATCATACAATTTGATTTAGTTTCGTTAATCTTAAGCAGGTCCGGATTACGTGTATGATAAACCCCGGGCTACAGAAATATTAGGGGCCCTTTTCAAAAGTGACAAAATTATCAGTTTTATAGAATAACTAAATTTTCTTTAATTTAATTTAATTGTATTATTTTAAATTCACAAATTAACATATAATTATTAATGTAAACAAAAATAACTATACAAACAATGGGTAGAATTTTCGATCCCCCAAAAAAAAAAAAAAAAATATATATATATATATATATATAATTTAAAAAATGAATTTTTCAACAAATTTTAACCAAAGATTTGCATAAAAAGATAATGCGTGTGCGCTACGTCTGTACACACGCACACACATTCATACAGACATTTCCTAAAAACGTAGATTCCGACACACCTTAAAACAAAAATTTTTGTTACGGTTTTTACGAAACTCGAAATTTTACTATTACGAAGTTTCCTCCTCCTCTATGAGGAAATAAAAATGGATAAAAAATGATTAACAAATATAAATGTATTAAAAAATGCACTTGCTCTCCTTTAAAGTTAATTCTATTTATTTAAAAAAAAGTTGATGTATATGACAAATAATAGATTAATTTTTTATTACATGTCGAAAGTGGGTGTCTCTTGGGGGCCTTTATAAGGCGGGGCCCACAGCTGCAGCCCCCCGTCTAGACCCCCCTAAATTCAGGCCTGATCTTAAGGCTAAATTTGTTCAGCCAATTCGCTATTTCTATGTACATAATGAATTTATCTTATTTTCTAAAACTTATTCATTTCTATCTGCAAGTACAGCGTTAACTGGAACAAACACACTGGACTGCTTTTGCTTGACATTGGAAAAGCCTTCGATACCACATGGCATGAAGGTCTAATTTAAAAAAGTAATAAAATATCAATTCCCAATATTTCTTATCATTAAGCAAAGTATTATCCGTATTACGTGTGTAAATCAAACTAAAATTACGCAGAAATTACAATTATATAATATTATCATTTAAAAATAATATTATATAATTGTACTTTCTGTGTAGTGTTACTGTGGTTCAGTTTACATTTCTTATTATTATTATAAATAATTATCTGGTAGGAAGGAGGCCTCGATACTATTTTTTCACTAAAAATCACTATGACGGAAGTTCCCCAAGGGAGCATGTTTGACCCTCTCTTATTTATACTTAAACGATTTCCCTAAATTTCAACATGCTGAACAAGCACTGTTCGCAGATTTACTACGCTTCTTTGGGGACTAATACAATTAAACGTTGATTAAAGCTTCATGAGAATAAAAAAGTACCTCGTTAAATAGGAAATTAAATTGAACGATTGCAAATTTCACTAGAAGAAGTCCGACATGTATTCCAGAATTAAAGCTGGAAAATCAAGTCTGCTAAATTAAAAATGAAATTAAATATCTAGGTGTTAAGTACTATAGACCGACAAATGATTTTTGATAAGTACATTGTATTATCCATAAACCTCACGCGATTCATGCCAAGACACATTTTCAATAAAAAAGATGTAAATTAACAACAGAAAATTACTTTTAATGCAAAGGTATTATTCGCAACCTGTCCTTCTCTATGCTGTTTCAGCGTGGTTTAATATCCCGAGATATTCAAAAATTTCAGCGACTCCAAAATAACAAATGTTGTAGAATTAATTCTAAGCGTTCCGCTATGTACTATAGTATAAAAAATATGCACGCTGCATTGAAATTCCGCTTTATCGAAAACGTGATTTACGCAAAAAGGCAAAAAAGTTCTTTGTTAAGCGATCGTGTTTTTGCCAATAAAATCGCAGTTTACACGAGAACCTCTCTCCGGTTAAAAATACGAAAAATATCGACACAAACGCGTTGTTAAACATATGCCGTTTTAGAATAAAATTGTTCACCGGCTTCTCCGGATATATGTGTCAATGATAATTCAGTAAATATATTTTAACATTCCCCACTCGGGTGATACTTTATGTATTATGTATTTTTATTTTATATTTTTTATTGTTTTTTTTTCTAATATTGTAACTTGAAGTAATTTAACTACCTTAGCGTAAACCAAGCGTAGATGTATATTCAGCTCCACACGTTGGAGAGGACATAATGCTGTTGCTCCTTTTTATTCATTCATTCATTCATTCTTTAGCGCTTTTTTATTTTATCATAACTTAGAAATGTTTTAAAAATGTAATTGTTTCTTGATTGACGACCCCCCCCCCCCCCCCCAAAAAAAAAATAAATTAGAGAACAAAATTATATTTTGTCGTATTTTGCTACTATTAAACGCTAACTTTTCTCCAGACAAGCGGATTCGTAATTATGTTTGCGCAATATGATGATCCGGTGGAATAGGGGACAATTTAAAAATCCTATAAATACAAATGATCGGGATTTAAAGAGTTCGTATTCACGTAGTAAATATAATTTTTTTTATTTATTTATTTCGATTTATAAATTATAAACTATAGAAATATTGTTCCAATGAGGAAAAGAAAAATTTTACAATAATTCATACACGCAGCGTTAATAAGATTTATTTTTAAAAACTGTAGAAAAAGTTACCGAGATATTTTTCGAAATTAAGAAATCACTAAAATGATAGACGTATAGAAGACCGCAGTGGATGCGCGGTTAGTAATATTTGGTGGAAATGTTGCTCGGCTGCGCGCAGTTTAGCTTTACTCCTCTTGTATGGCTCTAGACCTCTTGTGATTACGTCATTTCTTAAGCAACATCGATGCCTAATAAAAATCGACATCATTAAATTCAAACTGCGAAACAATAATTAGAAACGCACATTCCTGATGTCACCCCGGTACTTGTAGAAACTAATGATTGTTTACTCATTTAGTATAGTTTCTAATTGTTGTTGCAACTTAAATTTGGTGTACCGAGATTCTAATTAAGGTACGAATGCTGTTTAAGAATAATCATTAGTTTTTAAGTGTATAATTTTTTATCAGATAATTAGTTTCTTACTCGTTAGTGAATTTTTATTAAATTTCTAGACTAAATCTTGAAATTTATGTTTTTTTTTTTATATATGTATAAAACTATTCTATTTCGCAATTTTTTGTGCAAATATTTTTAAGCGCTGAATAGACCAACCTAAAATGGTGCTACTTTCAGTACTGTATAATTGTTCAAAAGGAGTATAATGTTCAAATTCGGTCAGTGATGGACTTGTAAATCACGTTTTTTTGGCGCTTTCAAAATTACCTTTATTCGAATCTAAATGTCGGTAATAATTTGTCACTCGAGTGTTCATCGGAAATTTAAATATTTTCAAATTTCGGATGTTCGTATTTTCTCTATATTCTAGTAGAAATTTTTTAGCTAATTTTTGGTAAAGAAAAAATACTTTTTTTAAGGGAGCTGCTCTTTTTTTTTTAAAAAACATTATTTAATGACCAGTACTCAGCGATACCTATCGGTATTTATATGACCCTGACCGATCGATTTACAGTGTTTTCTAATAAACAAAGGCTATCTCGTCAATGGGGTCAGTCCAGGTGGTGAAAAGTTTCATGCAGTAATATATTAAGGAATTTCATTAAGTGACGAGCTTATAAATGGCGCGCTGTGGCGGTTTCGGTTTTGCTTATTCGAATCTATATTTTAATCCGTGATTGAGATTGCTTTTTAATTTTTAATCATTAATATTATACGAGGGTGGTTTGAAAAGTTCCGAGTCTTGCCGAGAGATAGCCCTGCTAGGGTTAATTCGTCGAACGCGTTGTGTAGTTCCATGCTTCACAACGTCACCGAACAAGTTTCAGCTTGTTTGAAAATGTATTACCAGTTTTATGGCAGTTTCAAGTAGAGAATTCGTGGGTTACGTAAAAAAAATGGAAAAAAACCGAAAAATACGAGCTGTGATTAAATGTATGTATTTTTAAAAGGTTTAAATGCAACACAAGTACAATCTGAGCTCGATTTTAAAGGAGACTTCTCCTTCAAAAAGCACCGTTAAACGCTGGATTTCTGAATTTAAGATGGGTCGTACGAGCACCCCAAAGATGAACCACGCAGTTAAGCCAAAAATCGTCGAAAAAAAATCTACAAAATGGTGCTGGAGGATCGGCGAATCAAAATTAAAGAATTAGCTGAAGGTATAGGCATATTGTCTGAATGAGTGCAGTACCATATTTTAAACGTTGTTTTGTGCACGAACAAGCTCTGCGTAAGATGGTTTGCTCACAACTGAGTAAAAACAGCGTCGGAAAGACATTTCAGCTCAAAACCTTCAGTACTTTAATCGCAATACAGCCGAATTTTTGCGTCGATTCATCACTGTTGATGAAACTTGGATTCACCGCTATACTCCAGAATCATCCAACGAACAGTTTAGACAATGAATTTGAGAAAGGTCAAGCAAACTCCGAAGAAAGCAAAGGCGATTTTGTCCTTCAACAAAGTCATGGCGAAGGTTTTCTGGGATGCACGCGGAATAGTAAAACGTCCACATTTGGCGAAGAAAGTCCTTTTCCATCAAGACAATGCGCCTGCTCATGTGATCGCGATGGCAAAAATCAACGAATTAAGGCTCGAATTACTTCCGCGTCCGCCCTATTCGCCAGATTTATGTATTCCCCAATTTGAAGAAATGGCTCGGAGAGAAAAGATTTTCAAATGATAGTTGATGGTCGGTGTTGATGAATATTTTCGAGACCTCTTCCTGAAGAAACCTACAAAAGGTCGGCATTAATAAACTTTCCGAGCGATGGAGCAAATGTGTGAGCTTAAATGGAGCACTACGTTCAGAAATAAAGCGCTGTTTTCATAAAAATCAGTTTTTTTCATCGGGAGGCCCGGGAAAACCACCCTCGTACGTGGTAAAGTGTTTGTTACATTACCGAAAACTTCCCTAAAGAGGGGACCTCCTTTCCTTAACGTTTATTTTAATGACTATTCGCGGCTGTGCTCAAATTGCGCGCTGTTATTTACCTGGGCCGACGGTTAAAAAAAGGTCCACCACTAATCTCCGCACTCGAATTGCGTGTATCAAACGTTTACAGGTATAAATTACGAAAAAAAACGAAAACGAAAACGAAAACGAAAACCCCACTCAGACCGTGATATTTGTTTGACATTTGCAAAACTGATGGTCGCTTCGTTATAGTACACATTTTTTTATGTTCCATAGTTTTCAACATTTTTACGTATCCTTCAAATGAATTTTCAATGTGCTAACGCGAAATACTACTACACCTGTAATTGAAAAATTGAAGAATGTGTGTCAGGTAAGTTTAAAAATATACATATATATATATATGCGCGCTAATTGTTTAAACTTCCGTTTCTATTTTTCGTTTACGAAACAAATATTACGTACTTTCAATAAATAACATTATGATTATTTATTTATTTATATATATTTATTTATATATTTATTTATATATTTATTTATATATTTATATTGTTCTCATTTATTTTTTAATTGTTAAAAATTTATTTTGCCTTTTGCAATTTTCTAATTAGCTCAACTTTCACTGTAATTTAACATACTCTTAATTTTCTCTTTTTTCTCTTTTTTCTCTTTTTTCTCTTTTTTATTTTTAAGCATGTTGTAGGTCTCACGTGGTTAATTTTGCCCCCGTTGTGTTAGTACAAAACGCTCCTATTATCGTTTACTTAAATTAAACAAATTCAAAATTTCATCACGCTTATTATATAAATCGGTACGGAAATAGTAATAAACAAAAGTGAGAAAAGCCAAAGGGAAAGAAACGAAACAAAATAAATAAATAAAATAATAAATAAATAATAAATAAACTAAAGAATAGATAATAGATTATAGTTTAAGAAATAAGGGGAAAAATAGGATTAATTTACGTAATGAAATATTTCTGCGCGGCGATAAAATTCTATAGTATATAAAATGTAGGCATATTTAGATGTAAGAAAACTCGTCGACAATATATAGCTTGACCAGGAAATGTATAAATATTAATAAATATCGATATATTTTCAAAAAACAAAAAAATCGAAAAACTATCGATTTTAAATGTATGTCTAAGTTTTAAATATACATTTAAAAACATGCGCATGTATGCATGCACTCTAGATAGGCATCTATACACAAATACATAAAGATAGCTTGTATATTCAATATATAGATGATCTTGTTTAAGAAGAACAAGCAGAAAAGTAACGAAAAAGGAACGACGCAAAAACAAAAACAAAAGAAAAACAGAATATATAATCGAATAGATGCATAACTGAGCAAAATAAAATGTAAAAATTCGGGACGTAGCTTGGTTTTTCTTCTTTGCACCATTCTTTCGTTTCAGCCTACTTCCTTTGTCCACAAATCAATATGCTATTTTTGTTTACAATATGATTAGGTTTTTTTTTTTTTTATTTTTGGGCGTCGAACTATATAATCAAATAATAACTTGTATATTGCGGCACTCCCGGCGGCCAGGAGAAAATTGACACTACATAGCAGAGGGATCTGGAAATTTATTATCGAGTTATATAAAACAATTCTTTGCGCCGTGTACAAATTGCATTCGAAGATGACGTGATCAGCATCCGCCACTTTGTCCGAGTCTAGTGGATGTTGGCAATAGAAAGAAGAGATTAAAGCCATGTTGTACGAAGAAGCAGAGAGGCAGGCGGTTTACCCCCAGCCGGAGTCGACATGAGGTAACGATGAACGATCTGGTACACATCGAAATGTAGTTGAACCAAGGAACGTTAGGAATATCGGGTTGAACTCATTTGTACTGTTGCGCGCAAAATGGATTTGCCCATGTAGCTTCGCAATATTCTTTATGAGCATATCTAATGGAGCTCGAATAGGTCTCTGTTTGGAAAGTATGGAGAACTAAACATTCATCCATGTATCCTTGGTAGCTATGTCTGCCACTTCGTTACCATATATATCCACGTGTCCTGGTATCCAAACAAAGTTAACTACTACGCCCGATTCAGAAAGGGACACTACTAGGCTTCCGATTTTATAGAGGTATGGATGGGATTTTGTGTTGAACGATAAGAGTTTCAAAGTTGATAACACAAATCACGGAATCGAACGTGATAATGATATTTTTTCAGAGAAGATATATTTAAAAAGGGACAAAGCCTTGAAAATCGCAAAACATTCGGCACTAAATACAGAGGTAAAACGAGGAAGAGGGAATTTTTTAGTTAAGTTAAGACAAGGTATAAAAAAAGCAGCACCCGCGAAATTCGAAGATTTAGAACCATCTCAGTAAAAACCAATTGGAAATTCGGCCAATGGTCTGAAATTATTGCATCGAATACTCTGCTAGCGTTGTGCCGATTGGGGATATTATTCATTAATTTAATTAAAACCGAATATCACCTGTGTTATCAATTCGTAGATTTCCCCTCTAGGATAAATATGTATTATTTTGATTTAGTCTTATTCGCGTCCTGGATAGTAACTTTATATTGTTGCTACTTTAATATTCAAATAATCTGTAATAATAATAGTACACATCTTGGAAGACATTTCATTATTTTCCTTTCACACATAATTGATCTCGAGTCACTCTTACATTTATGATGATCTTTTATCTTTCTAGTTTCAAAAAAGAATCATATGTTTGTGATTAAACGTGTGTATTCTACCTCTTGACCTAAAATTTTTCTTCATTTACAAGTTATTATTTGTAGTAAAATATTTTGCTTTCATATATAACTATTAATGTTAAGTCCATACGTTACCATTAATGTTAAGCAATTTTATCAATGTTGACAGTTTTATTACAGGCATGAATGTTTTTGGAACAATTAGAATTCTACAAAACCGATGTTAAATAACAATACTCTGGAACATCTCCTAGTATGATTTTATTTTAACTTCATTTCAGATAGCTGTGTCCAAAGGATTAGATGCACCAGCGAAATACAGCCCCACAAATTGGAATTCCGCGATACCAACCCCTAAAATATCCAACCATCAAAATAACGACTTCCATTGCAAGCCGGATGATAATTGTTGATGTTCCCCTCTTTTTATGAGGTTAAATTACGACGGTTACACGTTACAAATGTAAAGTTGTGTACAAAAATAGTATTATAACCCCCTTTCATCGAACAGCTAAAATTATCTTCAAACTCCTTTTGCTGAGCGTTAAAAATCGCTGGCAAAAAGTTAAGAATATGACGTAATATGACAAATTTAAAATTACCGAAAAATCATATTATTATTCCTGAAATTAAAAATATGCAATGAACTTAGAAACTTTGTATCACGATGAACATTCCCAATAAGCATTTAATTTAAAAGTCCATTTGGATCTAAAAACAGCGAATGTAGTTTTCCTTAGACGTATATAATTGGAAAGAAAAATATAACGATATTTTAGCTTCAAATTTAAATTACCGGAGGGCAGTGCTGTTGAAAACTTCAAAGTTCGAAAATATTTCCCGAACGTGTTGCGTATTAATGGAAAACATGAAGCACATAATATATGCGCTGAGAATTCTACATATTCAGAAATTATTGTAATTTACACACATGATTTCCTATAATATTCGTGCAAAAAATTATTCTATTTTACGCAACATTCCCCTTAAATGTGTACACGTTCTTAAATTGTTAAAAATATTTAGGATAAATAATGCTAACGCGATGATAGCCTATTTTTCGCAAATCCTTAAGGAGGTGCTTTTTTGAGCAACTGAAATGTAGTTCCGTTATTCGAAATAACAAACGTTTCCCATCGAGATATGACAACATTATTTGCAGGTCGCTGAAATTTTTACACACATTTTATTCTTTTATCGATTTTGCAAAATCAGAGTGTTTTTTTTTAAAGGCAGTGCGCAATTCGTCAGCGGCCGGGTTATTTCGGGTCTGGTTCGCAATTCGAGTGTTCAACCCTACTAACAATACACTGATCGGTACATTTTCTAATGACCAAAGAATCGTTACAATCGATTCACATGTATACGCGAATAAACATGAAAAAACCGGTAGCGAAAAAAATGCAACTATCAACGTGTGTAACGCAACCTATACTAAGACTGTGTCCGACAAGGGCGAGGGGGGGGGGGATGAAATAGTTATTATAAATACACAAAAATCGGGAAAAAATATCAAAAGTGTAAAATAAATCTCGATGATTTTTTATTAGTACGTTCTTACATTACAAAGAAAAAAAGAAAAAATATGCTGCCCATATTTTTCGGTACTTCATTAATATCTTAAGGAAAATTTTTAATTACGAATATAATAAATAACATTTTTATCAATGTTTATATACGGGGTAATTCATTTTATTAATATAGAAATCAAAATGATGAAAATTATCGATAGTATGAATATTAGTGAAAAATGTATACTGTGTTATTCGTAAAATACGCGAAGAAAATTTTCAAAACCCTTCCCCTTCTCAAAATTCTCGGTACCGGTCTGACCTATACTGTTTTTTGGAAGTCGGTAAAAATCGGGAAATTTCTAGAAATCCGAATTTTCCGATTCTTCTCAAATAAGCCGGAGAATAATTAGGAAAATTCGTTTTTCCGACGACTTGCATTGCATTGCGAAACTTTTCTTCAGAGCAAATCTAGTGGAAAACGCGGTTTTTTAAAATTCCGATAGCGATAAATTACGTGAAAAATTATGAAGGAACTATTTGCGCCGTGCTCATCTAGGCGAAATTATCGATTTATATGCGCCGCGGATGAGTAACCCGTCTGTGACTTTAGTGATGATAACGTGAGTAACCTTTGCCTACTTGATACTTGATTTACTGCGGCAATGATGGTGTACGGATGATAGAGAATTGTATAAGGTTAAGAGGAAACGACGTACACAACGAATGCGCTAAGCGGAAGGAGGAACAGATCGGAACAGAAATCTATCGCAACACACATGCAACCGCTACACACAGACAACGATCATCATTCGAATGGTTGCTTACCTGTGTAAGCGAGAGAAAAACAAACAACAAAGTAAAAGATACCGCCTCTATGCGTACAGGTGCGATATGTACCGATGATAAGAGATCGGACACAGTAATTTTTATCGTAATTATTGGCCGCCCCTCGTTCTTGTGCCTAGACTATGTCGTCGATCGAACATCAACAGTACTACTATCACCGGCGGCCAATCGGAAACGGCTAGTAGCGAAATATAACAACGATGCGGTGGTAATAGCTCTGGCCGGCGAATGAATACACGCGCTCCTCCACGGCAAATGGTAATTTTGAAGAAGATTCGTGAAGGATCTCACGACTGCGTGATTCAACCCGGAAAAATAGAATGACGCTCATCTGACAACGTTTTATAAAAACCTTGATTACTCAAAAATTTCAACTGTTTACACCTGTCCGTTCGCAGAATAGCGAAATAATTAAAATATTTTCCAGACATTAACCAAGGTAAAGTTTACGACTCTGTTCGTAAAAGAAATTACTGTTTACAACGGAGGCGTTATAAATTTTCTTAAAAAAAATCGGAAAAGGTCAAAGGACTTAACATGTACACAAACTTCGTGAATATCTCGTGTATGTTCTCCTAAAATTATATATATGTATCTTTGGCATTTCTCGATATACGCATTTAAATAATCAACGGAATGAAAAAAAAAATAAATAAATAAATAAAAAAAACGGTTTCTATTCGTTTATTAATTTTGGCTAAAAATACGAAATTCAGTAGACCTCTAATAAATGTGTACCTCCAAGGCTCCAAGCGATAAATTATTTTTTTTTTGCGCTTTATTTTTAAATTTATTTCCGTGAAAGATTTACTTTTTTTTTTTTTTGTATGTCACGCCAGTCTATTAGTTCAGTGTTTCTTCTCAACGGGGAAGCCGTTAGTATATAGAAGGAATATGTTGTTTTTTAAGGAAGCCGTCAAAAATTAAAATGTTAAAAGTATGAGAGCGATAGCAATACAAAATATTAGAAAAAGCAAAAGAAAAAACATCATTCGGGTGGGAAATACAATTTGTTCATTTTTTTTTTTTTTTTTTTTTTTTTTTTTTTACTATGGGTTCGTCAGCGAGGACATTAGCCCAAGAAATGGGAATAGAGAAAAAATCAGATTTTTATGAGGCGTGAAACATTCAACAAGAATGTATCAAGCGCCTGGATGACAGAAGGAGAAGGAAGGGAAAGAATAAATGCAGCACAATAGGGAGTAGGAACATTGTTTGATAAGAGAGAGGAGTAAAAGGAAGATTGTTCAGATGAAAGTGCTGAACATTCGAACATTATGTGATCAGGATCACATACATGTTGACTGTTAAGAGGATGTAAAGGACAATACGGAGATGCCGCGAGAGAGAATCGAAAAAGCGACGAGGGAAGCCAGCTGTGCCCAAAGCGGAGGCGGCATATTGCCGAGATGCTGGAGCGACGCATAAAAGGGAAGTCAAGAAACCAGGAACAGAAAGGAAGAGAAGGCTGGATGGACAAGTAAAAGGAATCCGGGTTTGAGAATGAGGAGTAGTAGGAGTTAAACCATAATTGGTTGTGCGCTGCAGAGGACAGAAGATTAATATTGACGGATGGAAAAGTAGTAAGGAACCTGCCGGAAGAAGAAGCTCGCCGAGCTAATAAGTCAACTGACTCATTTCCTTCTATTCCAGAATGGCTAGGGATCCAAAGGAAGTTAACCTCGATTGCACAAAAAAGAAAGAGGTCATGGATCAAGGAACGTATAAAAAGGATTACATAATCAGTAGAGTGGGGAGGCAGAGGAGATGCAACAACAGCCTGTAGCACGCTTTGAGAGTCTGATAGAATAAGGAAATTACGAGAGACCTTCGAAGATCTGATGAAGAAAAGTGCATGGAGGATAGCAATAGACTCGGCACAGAAAGTCGAACAGAAGGAAGGAAGTTTAAAGGACTCAGAGTGATTTAATGAAGGACAAAGAAAGGCTGCACCAACTCCACTTGGGCTCTTGGAACCGTCCGTGTAGATTGTAACGCGGTTAGAATAGTGGGAGTTTAAGGTATGTAAAAATTCCGATCTAACGGCGTGATGCAGAACGGCTGTAGGGGGAGCAGAAGAGTAAAAGCAATTAATTGGATGAAGAAAGGAGGAAAAGTTAAAAGAAAAATATGGGAGCTTATCGCAAGTGTGAGTGTATGGTAAAAATTGAAGGAGTCGAGTAGAAATAAGAGACAGAATTGGTGTTTTATTGGCACTAAATCGCCAATCCTGTAGAATGAGGGAATAAGAAGGAATAAGTGAGGAAGAGGAGATAGGAAGACGTTTAATAAGGAAGCGGTAGCCCAAATAGGAACGCCGAATAAAGAGTGGAGGAATGTGGGTTTCCGCTTGAATAGCAGGGATAGGAGAAGATTTCTGAGCTCCAAGACAGAGGCGGAGGCAAGTATTTTGGACGCGATCGAGCTTGGAGAGCAAAGACCTGGAAGAGTTACCATAAATAAAACAGCAATAATCTAGAATAGAACGGATACAGGATTTGTAGAACATGAGCAAAATGCACGGATCACCTCCCCAGTTCGTATGTGAAAGGGACTTAATAAGGTTGAGCCTTTTTAGTGATGACACGTATATATAGTTAATATGCTTGTGGAACGAAAGACGGCTATCCAAAAATACTCCTAAGTAACGGAAATGGTTAGCCAGGGGGATCGGATTACTATTTAAGGAAAGACTAACTAAGTAGGGGTCAAAAGGACGAAGAGTAAAGACAACAGCAGAGGATTTCGTTGGAGAGATAGACAGATGAATATTAGATAAAGCGCTTTCCAAAATCGTTAAGTAATGTTGCAGCTGGGAATTAGCGGTGGAGATACTACGATGGGTGGAGTAAATGAGGATGTCGTCAGCAAAAAAAAGGGAAGAGGAGATTGTTGACAGAGAAGCAGTTTCTATAAGGTAAATGTTAAAAAGGGTTGGACTTAGACAAGAGCCCTGCGGTAGTCCACGAAAGACCAGTCTAGAAATAGGTTCGAGCGGAGAAGAGAGAAAGATAGTCCTAGATTGGAAAAGGCTAATGACAAGAGCAGAGAAGAAGGGCGGAATATTCAAGGAGAGCATGGAATCGAATAGGGTGGGAAGGTGGACATTATCGAAGGCAGCAGAGACATCGACGAAGGAAGCAATGAGGAATTTTTTGTTGATAAAAGATAAATACACATCTGACAAGAAAGTACTGATACAATCGGGAGGGCCGCGTCCAGGGCGAAATCCAAACATATTATTTGGCAATACTTTATTGTGCTCAAGCCACCAAATTAGCCGTCTATTAATTATACTTTCAAACAGCTTTCTGGCACAGGGAGCAAGTGAGATTGGTCGAAGAGAGGAGGAGTTAGGTTTTGGGATCGGGACAACAATGAAAATATTCCAAACAGATGGAGTAGAACCAGACGAGAGAAATGAATTGAATAAATTTAAGAGGAAACGAAGAGCGGAATCAGAGAGACTTTTTAGTACGAGAAAGGGAGTTCCGTCTTTACCAGGAGAAGAATTAGAAGAATTACGTAAGGCAGCTTCCAATTCAGTGTAGGTAAAAGGAGTGAGTAGGAAATGAGAGGAGGTGAGGGGAACCGGGATGCGACAGGATTCTTGGAAGCTAGGAACGTAACAAGGAGCTAAGGAATTCATAAATGGAATTAATTTGTCTGGAGACAGGATATGATTTGAAAGATGTTGAGCTGAAGAAGATTTGAAAGTCTTCGCCATTTTCCAAATGTGAGTGAGAGGAGTGGAACGGGAGAAAGCGGAGCAGAAATTTCTCCACGAGTTCTTTTTTGCCGTTTTAAGAGTATACCTAGCTGTGGCATTGGCACTTTTGTGAGTGAGAAAATTGGAGCGATTAGGACAGGAACGGAATGTTCTAAAGGTGGATAAACTTCGATCAAAGGCAACTTTGCACTCTTGGTTCCACCACACAGAGGAAACAAATTTGGACCTTTTATGTGTAGGAAGCTGAGCAGGAGGAGAAGAAAGAGTTAAAGCGTTGGAAATAGATTCCATAAAAAGGTCGTATTGAGAAGATGGATTTAAATGCGAAGGAATTAGAGACAGTGAAGAGTCAACGTAGGAACGAAAGATGGGCCAGTCTATCTTAGAGAGAACCCATCTATGAGATTGAGTAGGATTATTCAGAGTAGAATGAGAAAACTGATTTAAGGAAATGACGATGGGAACATGGTCGCTTCCAAAAGTTCCATCCAGAGTGTTCCATGAGCAGCTAAAACCAAGATTGGGAGATGTAAAAGATAGATCAATGGAACTAGGAGCTAGAGGGTTGCTGACACAGGTGGGTGTACCGTCATTAAGGAGAAATAGATCATTTTGAAGAATGAAATTTTCTAGGATTGCACCATTATTATTATAGTTAGTGCAACCCCAGAAAGGTGAGTGAGCATTCCAGTCTCCGCCTATAATAAAGGGAGTCGAAAGAGAGTTAATGAAAGTAGGAAACGGAAAATCGCGTAAATCAAAATTAGGAGGGAAATAAGCGGAGATGATGTTAAGTGGGTTACCAGAATCGTTAGGAATTGAAACGTGAACTAGATTGGGGAAAGGAGGGTTGGGAGGAAAGGACGGTTGGAAGTTGTTATGAGTGAGAAATACGATGTCATTTCTAATTAGGATAGCTGCGCCTCCATAACCGTCCACGCGGTTAGAACTAATAAGGGAGAGAATCCCTTGAAATGAAGGTCAGATGAGCTTTTTAGCCATGTTTCAGAAAGCAAAGCAATATTAATATTATGTCGATCTAACAGCCTCTCAAGAGAGGGTTTGTTAGCCCTAAGGCTTCGGCAGTTCCACTGAAGGATTTTAAGTTTCGGAAACATTGTAGGGAACCAAGTTATTGGCCATCAACTTAGGGAATAAAATGGAAGATTGAAGAGAGGAGAGTAAGAAGAGAAGAAAAAACTTAGAAGGCTGAAGCAGTAGTAGAGGAAGATTGGGACAATAGGAAATGAGAAAAGGGAGAAGGTGTTCGCCACAGAATAACGCAACTGAGGAAAGATTTATGGGAAGTGTAGGCAAAGGTGAAAAGATCCACCGCTCGAGTAAATTATAATGAGGCCGGTGTCGCAGAAGAATATTACAATAGACATGCCAGTAGGCATAATATAACAGCACCCATCGCTCAAAGCAATCATTGCGTCTGGGACCTTGTATGCTATCAACCAACTTAATTAAAAGAGGCAAGCAACACCAAAGGAACGCTGTGTAAAATTTTAGAAAAGGAACAAGAAGCTTCCATCGCTCAAATAAATCCTTGCGAATGGGTCCTGGTATGCTATCAACCAACCTAGTTAAAGGAGGCAAGCAACACCCAAGGAACGCTAAAAGAAAATTATAAAAGGAAATAAAAATAGAAAGCTCCCATCGCTCAAATAAATCCTTGCAAATGGGTCCTGGTATGCTATCAACCAACCTAGTTAAAGGAGGCAAGCAACACCGAAGGAACGCTAGAAAAAAGTTGACAAGAAAGACGTAGGGTAAAAAATATAACTTATTATGTGTGAACAGCCGAGAAAGCGGCAAGCGATGAGGCACACTATGAAAAATTGCGTTGAGACTGAGGTGAATGAAGATGTTCATCATTGTAGTAACATAAAAATTTGAGCATTTTTTTATTAACCCACTTCAATTCGATGATAAAAAAAAAGAGAAGAACATATTAGTCGATAGGGGCCTTTTTTATTCAGCCGTGTCTACCACCTCAGATTAGCCGCCTCTGCAAATCTGCTTATACAGAAAAGGGGAAATTAAAAAAACTCGTTTCAGGATACCTTTTTTTTTTGAAATATACGTTCCAACGACTAGCGGATAATAATAAATCTTCATTAGCAGTAGCTCAACGTTAACATCATATTATCAAAAAAATATCGAGTTACAAAATAGGACTAAAGGCAATTTTTTTTCGTAGCCCACTAACTCCTTTGTCTACTTTAGTTGGGTATTTTACTCCGCTAATAAAACTCCATCACTATCCCCCCTCTCTGTTTTCAGTAATATCTTTCACTCATGATGAACCTTCCCATACTCTTCTCCTTCAGTTTTTTTTTTTTTTTGTTCCTTTTGTACCCCGTATTAATTGTTTTGTTTTTTTTTACGACTGTGTATATCAAAACCGACTCCTCATATCATGTTGTTAAATCGTAATTCTTAAATTTTCCAAATCGCTTTATCCCATGAAGACTCTAATGGGTCCTTCCCACGGTGCTAGTCTTTTTCTATCCATCTCTTAACTATTCCGTATAGACCTTTTAAACTGCCTTTTTTGTTTTCTACGCCGAGTCAACTGCGATCCTTTTTATGGGCCGTTCTGTTTATCTCTTCCTCGCTGATCGCTTAAACTGTGTCCCCTTATTTTATCAAATTCCCGGAGAGTGAGTCATCCTTCCTGCTCTATTACTCTATTAATTCGTAAACTTTTCCTTCGCCACTCTATCCGAATTGATTTCTTTGATAATAAATATAATTACATAATTACAGGTTTGACGTAAAAAAAAAAAAAAAGATGTTTGCTCTAGTCTAAATTTGAACCATTTTTTCAGTCTTCATCTTCTTCCTTATTATTTCACTTGTAGCTGAGTATGAGAGTTGCCTTTTTTTTTTTTTTTTTTTTTTTTTGGGGGGGGGGTGTCAACACAGGGCATTTACCCAACACAAAGGACTAACAAATAATGAAACGTAGGGATATTAGTAAGGTTACATATCAGGAAGAGATTAGAAACAGAAAAAATGAAGGTAGCCAATACAGGAACAACAGAAGTAATAAGAAGAGCAAGAATGTAGTGGGCACAGTAAAGGTTTGAAAGGCCAAGGCCAAGCAAATTAGAATAAAGAGGACTGCGCGTTCTGAGGAAATACAAGGGCATTCGAATAATAATAGAAAGTGATTTACATCACAGGTCAAATTTAAGATAGGAGGATGGAAGGAATACAGACTGAACAATATTAAAACGAAAGAGGGAGGCACGAAGCAAACTGTGATTAAAACGAATTATGGAAGAAATAACAGAACGGCTGATGTAGGGAAAATTACTAAACCAGGAAGAAGTGGGTGGAAAGGGTTGTATAGCAAGGTTAATTAGGATTAAAAGAGACGGATAAAGATCAGTAGTCATGGTGAAAACGATAAGAGAGTGGACAGAGACATTTTGTGATGGGGAATCTGTCTATGAAACGGCCATTTACTGCAGCTAGACATGCTAATGAATCGGCAAGATCGTTACCAACGATGCCGCAGTGGCCCGGAATCCAGGTCAATTAGGATAGAACGGAATGTTAATAGATTATAAATTAACGAACGAATATAACAAATAATAGGATCTGACGATGGTTTAGGGAAGGGAGAAGAGATGGCTAATAAAACGCTTTTCGAATCAGAGCATATGACGAATTTTGATAAATTGGATGTTGATGATATAACAAGGGGATAGCACGTAAAATAGCCATGGATTCGGCTAAAAAGATAGAAATAATGAAGGGAGTTGAAAAGACTCAGAATAGTTGATATCAGGAAGAATAAAAGCAGCTCCGACACCTGAAGCAGATTTTGAGTACATAATTTTCGAGTTATCAACATTGATATCAAACCAATAATCGGGCTGGCTGGCTGTGGCTGGTGGATTACTTAATCGTACAGATGTCATTTAATCAACTGTTGTCGTGATGTTATCTTTCGGTGCTGCTGTTTGTCTCTGTGTGTTTATAGATTATTTTTGTTACACGGCTTTCGTATTAACTTCGGCGTAGGAATAATAAGACTTTCTGATTAGCGGCTAAAAAAAGACCTACTACCGAAGCGGAAAAATAAAATAAATAAGAATCAAAAAAAGTTTACTCATTAAAAGAGAGTCGCACCCAATAATGTTGTAAACTGATTAGTTTTTAAAAATTAATTTATTTCAATTTTGAAAGTAAGGCATTGAAAGAGGAAACAAATGGGGGGGGGGGTATAGTCCATAATGCGTAGTAGATTCCGTGTTTTTACTACATTTTATAGACATTTTAAATATCTTTGAAGGAATACACGAGAGACGAGAAGGAAGTCGGAATTATTTAAAAAAAAAAACATATAAAACGATCAATAATTCTCTAATGTAATAGATCAACTATGAAATTTCTATATTTTAGCGCGGTGTCTAATAATAAAATTTAATTTCGTATAATCGATGTTCGGACATTATATGTATGTTAGAATTTTATGTGGCGCAGAAGAGATTTAAAAAGTTGTTACTAGTCAGAAGATGTGTAGATCTGTTACAATATCATCGGTTAATAATAAATGTACGCATTTATGAGCAACCTTGTTTGTTTATGTTCTTTCGGATTTCACAATCGGCTATATTTATACAGAATCGCAATATTATCATTACACGGGAGAAAACTATGCTTTATTTACATACTGATTGTGTTTATTTTCCGAACCGGTTTATTTTCCAATCAACTTCCGGATATGTATGCAAAATTTGCAGAAAAACTCGTGAACATATTTAAAAGCAGCATATGTGAGATGTGATAAAATTTGGATGCAATTTATGTACACAATTGGCAGTACCTTAGCCCCTTCGATGACCTTAGAGGTAAAATTCATCGCGGCGCCCTTCCTTTTCAGGAATTGAAATATAAAAATTTCAACTTCAAAAACATCCGGATTTCTAAAAATTTCTAACCCAATTATAAATGAAATAATAAATTAAAATAAAGATATTATTCTCTTTCAAGTGTACTATTGGAATAGTTTACAGCCCCGCTATATAGAAATTTAATTTTGAAATATTATTATTATTATTTATAGTAATTTTTAATAAATATGGAACGAAATTAAAAATACTTTGTCCATTTTTTCCGATTATACCTAAAATCAGTATGTACATAAATGTTTCCATCTCTAGAATATTACGTGTCAAACTATCCTCAAATTCAACAAACCCCGGGCGTCGTAAAACATCTCTTCCCTGAATTTTATACAACTATATATATATATATATGGAAAAAAAAAAAAAAAACCCCAAAAGTCCAATTTGGCCTGTAGGTTTTGAAATGGCGGAACTGCTCAGCAAACTTTTCAAGTAACGACTTTGGCCTATCGATGTATACTAATGATACCTCTCCGTCGTGTATACAACGATATGCGAAATTTAGAGCCCAGATAAGAAAAAAGGTCGTGACTCAAATTTGTGAAAAAATAACCAAAATTTGAAGAGCCAACTAAAAAAGACATTTTTATACTCCGTTTAGCAACTTGAATGGGACGAAAATTGTCGAAAACTATTCAAAATTTAAAAAAGAAACACCTTCGACGATGTACTCTACCACACAGATATAACCGTCACAAGGAATACTAGCGCGCGCCTTCGCATACTGCATTTTCACACATAATCACCTATTCCATAAACAACGAAAACCCATTTGTGACGTATAGTACCATTAACACCGTGTGGGCCATCTCTTAGCCGACAAATTTCAACGCCGTGTAACAGCATCCTTAAATTTTTTTAAAGCTCACCAGACTTTTCCCACTTACATATATGGTATATAGTAGTATTGTATGTCAGTTATGTTATTCTTCTTTCTGTTTTATAATCTACTACTTATAAGATGTAAACTTTTTACCGTGAGAGAGGGACGTCCAGCATTGCCCTGCCACAACCGCGTTCGGTAAGTTCACACGATGAATCACAACCAAGCGAATATAAACGTGAGATACTTCGAGCAAAGTTACAGCAGTGGAAAGAACTTGTTACAAATAGTACAGCCTGGGGGAAGCCATTTAAAGCAATTATTAAAACAAGAGCAAGTGTTAATATTCCAGATATTGAACAGGGTCAGCGAATAATTAATGACGATCTTGAAAAATGCAATATATTTCTTGAACATTTTCTGCCTTATAAATCTGATACATCGCTTACCACCATCCAAACCACCACTGCCCTCTCCCCCTCAATCTCTCGAACAGCTGTTGATAATTTAATTAAAAAACTTAAAAATAGGAAGGCTGCTTCATGCGATAAAATCAATAATAAAATAGTTAAACAGCTTAATATGCTATTTCCAGATTTGTTCTCAACTCTCTTTAATAAATGTTTAAGTCTGCAGGTTTTCCCTCGTTGCTGGAAATCTGCATACTTAAAACTTTTACCTAAACCAGGAAAAAATCCCTCAGATGTCGCTGCTTACCGCCCAATCTCCCTACTCAGTTCAGTTGGCAAAGTTTTTGAGAAAGTTACTAACCGTTTACTTCTTTTAGAAATTAACAGTCGTGAACTGCTGCACGCAAACCAATATGGCTTCCGCCTTGGAAGATCTGCAGAGGGTGCAGCTTACAAATTGGTACAAGTAATCAGAGATACAATAAGCTCTGGCAAATCGGTAGTTGTTTTTTCCTTCGATATTGCTGGGGCGTTTGACAATTGTAAATGGTCAATTATTGTTGATATAATGGAAAAAAACAATTTTAACCCTTTCTTGGTCAACCTGATGGTTAGTTACCTGTCAGAAAGAACTGCGTCTCTTACTATCAATAACTCCACGAGTACTAAGAATCCATGCTGTGGAGTCCCTCAGGGTTCTGTTCTAGGGCCGACACTATGGAACCTACTATACTCCTCTGTTCACCATAATGTAGAAAAATTTTGTAAATTTTTCAATAACAACTGTACTTTAATTTCTTATGCTGACGACCTCTGTCTGGTGTTTGAAACTACCAAATATTACGACTACCGTCAATTGACATTAATAATTGGGTACCTAGAGGAAACAATACAGAGTCTTGGTCTATCTTTTTCCGCACATAAATGTAATTTCACTGTTTTTGGCAAAAAAGAAGCAGTTGATACAATCAAAAAACTTAAACTTATCTCTGGCCAGAGTATACAATATACAAAAATAATTAAATACCTCGGCATTCTGATTGATGATAAACTTACATTTCGGTCCCACCTTGAATATATACACTCCAAGTGCGACTCTCTTTTTAGCAGTATCAGTCGACTGCAACACAATTGCTGGGGTCTTCAGTACTCAGAGCGGCTCATACTATATAAGGGCCTAATTCAGCCTCTATATGGGTATGGAGCAGCTACTTATGTCACCCCCAAGATTTTAAGAAATATCAACAAAAAACAGAGAAAATTCCTCCTTAACATCTGTTCCCTTTACAGAACTACTCCTACATCGGCGGCCTGTGTCATTGCGGGTTTGCTCCCACTGGACCTTTATATCATCAACAGAGCAATCACTAGCGAACTTCGAATTGTTAACGATGTCAACCTGCTTAAATCTCTAGAATTATTAAACAATATTATTGATCCACCTATTAGCAATAATACTCCTTATAGGTTAGTTAAGATACAGGTTCAGCAGATGATGATTTTGGAATGGCAGAGGAGGTGGGACTCTGAGATAACAGGTAGGAAAACTTATCACTTTCTCCCCTGTATCTCAGACCGATTGAAAATGAAAAAAATAAATATTAATTTCTTCAGCTCACAGATGCTCTCTGGACACGGCAAGTTTGGATCCTATCTATATAGGTTTCGACTTGTCAGTGGACCAAACTGTGCCTGCTGCTTAGCAGATACTGTTGATGACGTTAGTCATTTTATATTTGACTGCCCCATTTTTACTACCATTCGTGATAAATATAATATTAAAAGAATGGAACCATATCTCCTTACCAATAAAAATCATCTCGATGTCCTTAAATTTGCTGAGGATGCTATGAGATATAAATTTCATTTAGATAGCTAAACGTAGTTCGTTTAATTTCAACTTTAAATATATTACTGGCTTCCTCTGGTACCTTCTTCAGCATTTCGTTTTCGTTTTCATTTGTATGTATATATGTAATAAGTTTATCTCATAACAACAATTGTTACACTAAGTAATTCTTAAAATATAAGTAATTAAATTATGTTCTTATAAAAATAATTTAACATAAGCGAAGTCAAACGTGATCCCAATGTACCGTAAAAAAAAAAAAAAAAAAAAAAAAAAAAAAATAAAAAAAAAAAATTATCTTACTATTACCTTATATTTTAAGGCAAGCATTATAAAAGTTATAAGTTGTATTATACGAGTAGACTCTAAGCAGATACTAATATTCTTGTGCATACACTTGGTATTAGTCGGGACTATGTTTCTCATCCTGACTATTGCCTCTAATTACTTATAAGTACACTCGCAAAGGACCATCTTTCACACACATATATTTCTGTTATTTCTTTCTTTAAACATTTATAGAATATTTAAATTGTATTATCGTTTACACTTTACTTACATATAGTCCTTTGCAACTTTATACACATATTTCTGAAATATACGCTTTATTAAAAAAAAAAAAAAAAAAAAAAACTTTTTACCGTCGCAAATAGCCCTAGCTGCCGAGCGACTTTAAATAAATATTAAAAAAAAAAATAAATAAAAAAAACAAAAAATTAAAAACTTTTTAACGAACAATTTTGTACACATTTTTATGAACAAAAAACATTGAATTTGAATGAAAATTGTTAACTTAGCGTGAAAAAAAGTTCAGTCGAGCATGATGTTTCATGCGCGCTGAGGGTTCCCCTAGTGTTAAGTTAAAGATAACTATAATATTTATATTTTTACATAACATACTAAATCCGAAACAAAGAAATCAGATTTTTCGAGGCTACAAAGGCGAGAAGATACGAGATTTTTCTTGCTTTTTTGAACTTTTCGTCAATTTTGAAAGTTTCGTTAAGGAAATGAAATACAATCTTGTTCCGGACAAAAAGAGCGGTCTTTCCACCAAACATAACACATGCCCCCCCTCGGGGGGGGGGATATTTTTTCAAAACTTTTGACCTTTCGACGTCCCGAGGGGCTAAATATAAAGTTGTAAGCTCGGCTATACTCGGCTATAGTACATATTTCTACAAAGCGGTCCCTTTATGTATAAGTTTGAGAGGTACGTTCTGGGTTTTTCTCTACGTTTTTACTCGAGCTATTGTGTAAACACACGTGAACATGATTTTTTTGCTGTTTTTAAGCCGTATAATTTTTTAACTGCAATTTTTTGATTATTTAAAAGAGCTTCTACGATTTAATAATTTGAATTTGTGCAATTTTGAAGGTTTATTATCTGGTGATGAATTAGGAATTTTTTAATATTGTTTTTTCAGGTAGTTTTATATTTCATATTACATATATTCTTGACGAAGGTTTTTTTTTTGGCGCCCAGGGTGATCGGTTATCTAAACGAGTTTTTCAGATTTTAGAAATTAACAAGTGACACCGTTCGTGAGTTACTGCATAATTTTAATTGAATATTTTTGTCGTTTCTGAACCATCTTATTAGGATTCCCCGTACATTATATTACGTGTACGGAGGAATAATCGTAAAAATCAGGATTACTGTTGGCGGGGTATGCTCGCATATTATCACGCGCGCAAAAATGGAGTGAACTTTAATTTCGAGTAAGTTATGGTAGACGTGGAATGAAGAAATTACGATTTGACGAAGAAAATTGTTCTAAATCAGCTGTAAAAAAAGAAAAATAAATAAATAAATATATATATATATACGGACATCCATTTTTATATATATATATATATAGTACTTATATACATTCTCATCTTCGCACAAGAGATGGATTTTTAGCGAGACTTTCAGAGTTTTGCTCGAGAAAGAAACGATTACCGATTGCGCGGGTGAAGATAATTCGGTAAAAGTAATTTCCGGCGAATTGCGAAATTCCATCTGGACTGAATTTTATTGCGAAATTACTTACTGTCGTACCGAACGGCTACGAATAGAACAACTTGCGCGGTAGTTTACCTTTTTTCTTTTCAATTTCCGAAACTGTGTACCGCTGCACTTTACGCTACCGAACTAATAAGACTCTTTCATTTCGTTTCTTACAGTCGGAAATCGTTTATTTATCGCAATTACCTTTAGATAGATAACGCCTAGTGGTTAAGGTGCTTGGCAACCAAACGAGAGGTACGAGTTTTTCTTCGTTCCAGACCAGGGATGAACTTAGTGGAAGTTTCGGTGGGGCAATGCCCCCTCCCCCCGAACTTAATACAAGCCGTTTAAAAATGGAGCAATTTAATAGGAAATAAAGTTCGTTTTATTCGCTTTATTTACACAGCTATGTCTAACGTTGCTGCCAAAACATTTTTTAAACGGTTTAACAAGTGTCGTATATTTTTAAAATTCAAAATTACGAGATTTATTTTTGATACGGAAAAATGAAACTTCATAAAATTACAATAAAAAAAAAATGATCTTTTAAAATTTAACTTTGGCATTTGCTTTTGTTTTATGAAAAAAGTGATATGCTTTTATTACAAAAATGTGCGAAACATGTAACATACAGACGAGCTGAAAAGAATATTAGCTGCAGTTAGTATTTTTTGTCAACGGGAACTATCAAGGTTCACGCCGATCCATTCATCATTAATATCAATAAATTATATTAAAAGGTTTTTTTTTTATTTTATTATTTTTAAATGGGCTCGGTGTTAACACTGACCCAACTACATGGACTTAGATCACCTACTCAGATTCTGAGACGATCGGAGATAGAAAGTATAAAGGAAAGAAGGAGAACGGCTGGAGATGGGAAGGAAAGGATAAAGGAAGCATGGAAAAGGGTAGTTTCGGTTTTCATTTATTCCGTTTTTACTTTTTAAAGCGACATGATCTATAGATAACATTTCACGGTCTCTGTTGTTTTTTTCTTGTTTTTTATTTCCAAGAAAAGTCCCCATTTAAAATAGCTGTGAAACCCCACGACGTTTTAGTTTATTATAAAAAGATAATGAACCCCCGTTAGAATATTTTTACAATATGTGTTCTTTAATGCTACAATTATAATTAATAATTTTAAAACTAATTTAAAAAACATTTTTTTTTTTTATAATTAGTTATTTTACTTGAAATTTATCGCTCATACTTGCTTTTTCATTATTTTAAATTACATAATAAATCATTTTGTACATATTTGGTTTTATTCAGGAGTATCCTAAAAACATGTTCCCAGTAAAAATATTAAACCCCCTCCCTCCAGAAACAGATTCCTGAATTCATCCCTGGTTCCAGACTCGCTATCCCGGCAGCATGGTCTGTGAATGTTAGGGTGAAAGAAATTTATCAAAGGAACTAGCCCCTCGGTATTCTTTTTACATCCATTAGCCTATTATTAAGGAAAGCTTAATTCTACAATCTTTGATTTAAACAACGGAATACTCCCTTCATTTTAGTTATTTTTACTCCACTCACTGTAACTCTTTTCTCTCTCCGTTCTCTTATATTCTCTTTTCCTTTAGAATATAAGAGGTGCGACCAAAATAATAAACAAAAACTGGAAAGAAGCAATTTGCATAAATTATTCTCCCTTCACATTGCTTAACAAGTGAAAAGCTAAAAATTTACACCCTAAACCGATCACGCCGTCCAAATTCATCGGATTGCGATGGAGCAGCACAATCTCATCGTTTTTTTTTTTAGATAGAATTTTTTTTTTTTTTTTTTTTTTGGTTTTCTTATGTGCTAATTGTATAATTCCGATACGTGTGTAGAGATCAGCATTTATTCTATACAAATTCCGTTAATTCCAAGTTGAAATTTACGTAATATTATTATTATTATTCCGTACCCGATCGGACAGTCAGACTATGCCTAAATTATATATTTCTGTATTATTCGAGGAATTGCGTTATCTCTTTATATCTTGATCTCTTGCTCGTTTTATTAGGATCACATCTAGCAGATTAAATAGATGTTTGCCGTTTTGTAGTTCGTTGCATTCGCGCAGATATTCATTAGCAGTCATTTACAAAATCTTTTGAACGGATCGTGCTGCTTCTTATTCTGGATATTTTTCATTGTCTATAATTAAGATAACTGGAGCAACTCGGTAGTGCGAGCTGGTTTCCGCACAGGAAATTATGTATTCTCCCACTAGCTAGTTATTAATATCATCCAAAAATAATTACCTATTTTTAAAAAAAATGGTCCAAAGTTCGACAGGGAACAAATATTTTTTTTAAGTAAAATCTATTGCTAACGCTAGGAAGTTTAGATATTAAAGCGGCTTCCTTTAGCAAAGGCTAAAGTTACACAACTCTGTTAAAAAAGCACGCAATTTTCAGCGAAGCTAACAGTTTTCATCAAAGGACAGTAAATGCATATCGCATCACAAGCGGTAATTTTATGTGTGTCAAGGTGAATAATTTTCTAAATAAAAAGTCGTCTTTGTAAAGACCATCAGATCCGTAACACTCCTTTTCGAAAAGTGAGCAAAGAAAGGAACCCCCCGTGCTCGCGCGCGTGCTAAAATGCTTCCAGCGATGAAAAACTAAAAAGCATTCTGAATGAAACTGCATACGCTGAAGTAAACATGTCGTTTTTCGCCCACTCGCGTTCGCTAGCAAAATAGCATTTGACATTCACAATGTAGATGAGATTTTTCGTGCAAAGGCTTACTAGAACCAGACTAGTCTGTCGGCACTATTTTAGTTTCGATGAAGATCTTAAGGTGCAACGCATACTTTCATAATACCATCCGTCGTGTACCTTTGCCGTTCTTGGCCGTACAGGAATGATTAATGAAGCACCGGAATCCGTAGGTGCGCCTGTGTGTAAAACGCCTCCTGTTTTACATTTATCGGATATTCACACTTTTTCCTTTCGTAATTCATTCGTTATCCTCTTTTCTGATCCCTATCTCCTCATTCGAATTCCCTTTGCTTCCCCGTTTTTTTTGTTGTTGTTTTTTTTTTTTTTTTCTGTCTTCGTTATTTGTTCAAATTTCAATTTTCTCTTCTTAGCGCGTTTTCGTCTTATCATAAATTCCTTTCCGATTCTCTAAATTCCAATACCGCCTGATATCATCTTTTTTCGTCAAACGTTATTTTCTGTTCTTCCCTATCGATTGCGTCTCATACATCCTGTTTTTTCCTTCTCTGTCTGTCAATATCCGACCGAATAATCAAAATTTAACCAACATCTCCTTTTCTTATTTTTTAAGATCCCCCTGATTGATGCGTAAAGAAGAAGAGGAAAAAAGAAATCATCCCAATAATAAATTCTAAACCGGCAATTTTAGCACAAAAATTTGCTACCGTAGACGGCCGAAAAACTTTGTTCAGTAACAATTTTGGCTGAAGAGGATTATCAACTTTAGTTGTTCATCGTTGATTTCGTGTAACAGTTTCAAAGCAAAAAAACAATTCCGAGAGTTAACGAGTAGTAAATTAACGTTTTGTTTCGCTGGAACAATATGGGGCAGTTTTGTTCAAAATTTTCTTCTCGCGCGAAGCCAAATATTTGTAATATCCTCAACGGTAATGTAATAAAAAGTCCCGGCTTACGCTATTTTCAAAACCTGCTATGCCTTTTTTTTTTTTTTTTTTAATTTTTTGGGCTCGTCAACCGGAGGGACCACCTTTGAAGCAATTAGAAAAGGAAGGGATCAATTATATCTTTATACGATATCCAATGTTGTTAGCAGGAAGTAATCAATATAATTGAAACAATGTGATTAGAAGAAAAAAGCACAGGATATATGGAGTAGCAATATGGAGTAGGAAGACCGAGTATCAATAAAATGGAATAGAAAGCAGAACGCTTAATAGAAAGAGATGAACCCTTAATAAACACATGAGGTCCGTATCGCAAACACGCTCTTCGTTTGAATGGACAATACGGAGAGGCGACCAATGAAAAATGAAAATGGGAGAAAGATAATAGACTGCCGCTTAAGAACACAGACGAATTATGGAGACAACAACAGAACGACGAAGTGTGAAGGAAACAAAGAGAACCACGACGGATTGGCAGGAAATATGCCTTCCATTTTGCCATTACGAGAAAATCGTCCATTATGCCTTTTGTATTCTTTCTTCTTCGTCATATTACAACAGTGTGTTAAATATTAATAAAGATTAACTTTTTTGTTGCGGGAAAACGAAAAAGTTTTTCGTTGAAGGTATTTATAGGAGATGTGACGAAGAGAATGAAATGGTCAGATAAACCCAAAACCGTAAGTAGAGTTAAAGGCGTTTTTTTAACCTGATTACAAAGGGATACTAAATTGAACTTAGAGGAGGTTAAGGGAATGGAGGAATTGTGGAACACATTGCGCATATGACAGGAATAATCAGCTAGGAGTTGTGGTAACGAAGGAGGGAGGCCGCGCTAAGTGCCATAAGAGAATGACTAGATGTTAGTAAGTGGGGAATGGAAAGTAGGACATAAAAATAGGTCAGGCGGAAATCCTAAGTCTGGTAAGTATAATATTTTTCCTCCTTGAACGAAACGAAAAGGGGATCTGAGATAGACGGTTAGGTTTATCAAGGAAAAGGCGGTTTTGTTGATTATAATCGTTTCCAGGATTTAATTATAAGGGAGATTTCAGGAAGTTGGTAGAAGAGAAGTGCGAGGATATGGGTGGAAGCACAGAAGCCTCCCACCTAGCAGCTTGGTCGATGGCCTCGTTACTGAGGAAATCGATACGACACTGGAGATCATCCACATGAAAGATATCGAAATTTGGGATCGAATAAGGAGACCGTGGATGAGAAATTTGTGTAAAAGTTGTAGAGAGACATTGGAACACTAAGTGATGTAAAGTAGAGTAAGTCCCATACCCTTGACAGGGCATCGGGGATTGTGAAGTTAAGATTCAAAATGTACAAAGCCTAATGAGAGTAGGAAAGGAATTCAAGACACTTGAATATAGCGAAGAATTCAACCGAGAATACAGAACAGGGGAAGCCGGAAGCGATGGGTGGTAGGGAGGACGAAAAAGACTGACCCAACATGGCCATTAGATTTTGTTCAGAAGTATATGGTTTTGGGGGGAATTTTTTTTTTTTCAATTTACCCTGCGACTCTATTGTATCACTTAAATTTTAAGCAACTGAAGAAAATTCTTTTCAGATTTCAATCGAAACTGTGATCGAAATTTTTATATTTTAAATTTTTCAGCCAAAACCAAAATTTTGTCAAAAAACAAAAGAAATAAAATTTAAACTAAAAAAAAAAACTAATTCGAAATTTTCTAAAAATGCCGATTAAAAACACGTTTTAGTATGTGAGCAATTTCCCCCATACACCCTATTGCAATTTTGAAAAAAATTAATAATCTAAATAGCGCCGTCAATTTAAAAAGAAAAAAAGGGGGGGGGGCATTTAGAAACAAATCGCACTGTGAACGGAAACACATATTATTATTTTCATCGATGATGAACTCTGCCGAGTGAACAGTCTTCATCAAGTCGGTGTAGGTCTGCTACCATAGTCGGCTGCGGTTCCGAAGATAAAAGACACGAATAGAAACACAGATAGAGAAAAAAATAGATAAGAAAATTAATTCCAATGGAGCACTCTGGACGGGACTTTTGGCAGTGACCACGTCCCCATAATTGTCAAATTCCAACTAATAATATAAACTGTATAATCTGTGATAAGTTTTCTAACGAAATACGGGGAATACGTAGTAAAATGTTAAAAAAAATTTTTAAATTTTTAGCTATAACTGTAACAAACTAATAAAATTTTTTAAGACAATAAATTACAAAATAGTAATAGCCGGAATAATACCGTTATATTTTGAAATTATTTTTAATCAAAAATAAACTACTCGTAATAGTAAAAGAAACGTGTTTGATAATATTACATATACACATGAGAAATTTAGAATAGTGAATAAAAGTATATCAGCAATACAATTTGAAAAATTTATCATCAATCAATATGTGGCAAAATCTGAAAATGCCTGTGTAAAAGAATAACTAAAAGTTTCTTTCCATCAGTAAAATAAAAACAACACAGAGATCCTTTACAGCTGCTACAAACACAGTTTATATCAGGACGCGGGAATTTTAAAATTCACCTCAAAAGATTTAATTTCCATCTCTTTTTAAAGATTCAGTATTGTGACGATGAAAATAAGATTCATATTAGACAAAAAAAGGCCTAAATTTCGAAAGTATAATTCCTCGATCTATGTTTTTTGTTATGAAACCTTTTGCATTCTTTTTAAACAGTGTTAGAAATACTTCCCTTTAAAAGAGTGCGCTGATTGCTTAAATAATTGAAAAAAATTAGTTATAATATTAAATATTTCGAATGTTACTCGATGGAAAATTATAGAAATAGGTTCCTAGGGTTTTCAGGTGTTCAGAATACGAATCTGATGTCTGATTTTAGAAATTCAAAATAGCTGATGGAAACGCGAAAAATTATAAAATAAACCAAAAAAATAGAAATAATATATTTTTAGGGGTTTTTTTTTGTAATCTGCATATTAATCCGAAATGGCGTATCTAAAATGGTCGTTCGTTATGTATTAAAAATAGAAAAGTTTAATCCTTTTCTTTCATAAGTCCGGACTTTACTCACTGATCTAATTCTCCTTCTTCTCCCGTGTCTCTAGCCATAGTTGCTGCACATGGCACGTAAAATTTAATTTAATGATAATAATAAAAAATGGAAAAGTCACCAAAAAAAAAAAAAAAAAAAAAAAGTTATAATTGAATTCTTAGAATTGTCGAGCATCGTGTAAATCATAAATTTAATGTCAGACCAAAGAGATAGTTACGATCGCCGAGAAGTAGCAGTTGGCGTTGAAATACTTGCCGACTCGTAGAAAATTAAATTTCACAAATGCGGAACAAATTACTTGTTGTATTTTTAATTAGAATTGGAACTTTTTATTCTTATAGTAGACCGCTTTATAAAAAGCATTTTTCGAATCCGTAGTGATGACTTTTGTGATTTTCACATTTCCTACAATCCGCGAAGTGGAAATAATACGTGCTGCTGTCAGTATCCTGAAATTTTAATAAATACTCCGCATATTTATTTTAAGAGATAAGAAAATAAGTAAATAAGGGCAGGGGAAAAACTTTTTTTCGGAAAACAAAATTGTTCTGCACTCGATTTTTATTTCCAATACGACGACGCTCCGGAACAAGAGAGATCATCATCTCTTTTTACACGTCTGTAACGTTCTATAAAGGATTTTTCAAGCATATTCTGTAATTAAAAAATGCCGCTGGTCCACCGCAAAGCGTAACACTTTTTTCGGAAACGTTTACATTCTTTTCAAAAGTCTCCGAGTTTTCAGTTTTCAGTTTTTTAGTTTTTGAAAGTTACTCTTATTCGCGCGCAAGCTATTAAAATTGAAATTACTGTTACCCACGTATAATGTAAGCTCCGGTTAAATTTCGAAAAATTTAATCGTATCCGTAGAATGAAATAAAATTAGAAAATTTAAAAAAGATTATTCTCACAAATTTTTCCGATTTCTTTTCCTTATCTAACGTCGAGTTTACAAAGAATTCTCAATGGACAAGACAAGACAGACTAATTCGCTGTGTTAATGCCGGCATACCTGCACAATTATGAGGTAAAATGACGTTGCGGAATAGAAGATCTAGCTTTTTAAGAAAAATCAAGCTTCCGATCGGGTCTTTGGAAGAGATCATTATCGAAGTATACACCTCCTCCCCTTCGTAAGTAATTCCCAATTACTAGCCGATCGGGGTAAATCACATCGCTGATAAGCTGTCCGTATTCCGAGATCGAGGCTATGTTCTGCCCTCTCTAACGAACGCTCCTTTCTTTACGCCCAACTTTTAGTTTTGGGTCTTCCTACTCCCTATTCCGTCGCTGCTGTCCTTCGTCTTTTCCATTGCTAACCGCCTGCCTATTTAGTTATATCTCTTAATTTTTCATGTTGTTGGGCCAAGGCCGCTGGTGCGCCCAGGGTAGGAGAAAAAAAAAGAAGAGAGATCGAGGCTAGATAGGATAAAATTTTTTTCCCCTACACACGTGTGTATTTTTAATTTGATGCCTCAAAGTTGGAGCCTCTTTTATTATCCCGGACGTTAATTTCTTCGAATCTTTCCGTCTTCCTTCTTTTTGCACAATTTATACCGCCAGTCTAATGGCTATCCTGCGTGCTATTTGTTATTTACATTTTATCCGATCGGTCTTCTTCCGATTATTTAGTTATTTCTGACTCCAAGGTCATCTATCCTCCTCTTCCTACTTACTCTTGTAATTTTATTATTCTACGTATCCGTTCCCTTATCCACGTTCTTTCCCCCTCTCTGTACTCAATTGATATTGTTTTTTGTTATGGGTTTCTAGTTATGTAGCGGGATTATAGTGGATAATAAAATGACGAGGATTCTCTAGCCCGAGTTGCCGCTTCCTCGCTCATTTACTTTTCAAAAACTCCACAGTCTAATATCATTCCTCTTTGCAGAAAATACCATTTTATGTGTTCCATACTATTCCAATACACGATCCTTCTACCACTCCGTACAACCCAGGCTTCCTTTTTACCCGTAGTTCCGTGATTTTCTTTCGGTTCGTCGCTCTGTTATCGTTTCGATTATTTGTTTCAGCTTTAATCATTCTCCATTACCTTTGTCTCGCTTTCGTTTCGCCCTCGCGTCTTCGTCGTGTTGTCCTCTTCATCCGAACGACGAAGCCCTGCGTGATTTTAACCACGTCTTTTTTGAAATTCCTTCGCTCGCAATGGAACGGTCTGTTTTTTATGCTCAAATGTTAGCTCTTGGTCTTCCTGCCCCTTATTGTGCTTCTTTACATCCTGACGTTTCCTTCTTTATCTTATATCCCTTCCCATAGTTCTTTCATTTCCACAATATAGATCGTACTGCTATTTGATTGAGTCTCTCCGTCTGTAGTTGTTCTGGGTGAAGGTTCCTTGTTAACGTGCCTCCACCCTAAAAAAATTTAAAAAAAAACAAAAAATCGTTTAAAACAGCCAAACCATTGCACGTTACGTAACAGGGAAGTGTAATACATCTAGACATCATATACTTACCGGGCGAGAGAGCTTTAAAACTTTATGTTTTATTGTTTCCGTGTTCATGTCAATTGCATCGCAAACGTGTTCAGAGAATTTTTAATTTTTGGGACGTTGCGAAAAAAAAAAAAATAAAATAAAAAATAAATAAAAAAAGGATAAATAAACCATTTTCTTCTTAAGACCTGAATCGGGCATTTCGTTGGAACTGTCAGGTTAATATTCGTTTCCTTTTCCTTTTCTATTCATTCCACTTTTCCCCAATTTTTCCCCCCTTTCCTTATATTCTTATATCACCATTGTTTATGGCAGACTGCTGTCGGTACAATGAAAAAAAAAATATATATATAATTTACAACGGAATTCTTAGTCCACTTCTCATTAGAAAAAATGTCCCAATTTTATGTAACGTTTGTTATATTTTATAGGATTTTTGTGATTATGTTATTACATATATTCATAGGGACTGGTTTAGAATTACGTTGTAAATTTTGATAATTTAATACAAAGTATAGAAGAGAAAAAGACAGAAATGTAAGCAAAAGGGGTAAAAGGGCACAACCCCTTGATCGGCCAAAATTACCGAATTATATATAGGTATATATATAGGAGAAATGAAATTCCAAATATTTATTTCTTCTATATTGATTATTAATTATTATCATACGCTTATTTTAATCTAGATTCCCCGAAATACGTTTTGCCAAAAGTTTTAATAAGTTCTAAAGTAACACATAAAAAAAAAAAAAAAAAAAAAAAAAAATATATATATATATGAATTTGAGAACCTCCTTTTTTTTTTGAAGTCGGTTAAAAATAGTTTCGTGTCGTGTCAGTTTTTTTTGAATTGAAAAAATTTCTTGTGTTATTTAAGCAAAACTTAATCGCGTTAAAATGTTTTCACATAAAATTTACGACAACAGTGTTCCGTAATATGACAATAATAAGCGTAAAAATTAAATTTTTAATTTTATAAATAGACGAAAATATAATTTTTTGTCCCGAATTAAATTATTAATTTGCAAAAATTACAAAAATCCGCAGAAATCATATTTCAAAGAGAAGCTTAATAATTATTTTATTTCTATTTCATTTTTCTCAATTTTTTGCTTTGTCGGTCTAAGGTTCCTACATAGTAGTATCTCTTAAATCCTTCGAAATACAGAAACAAAAAAACAGATTAAACTTATTTTATTTTTTATTCAAATAAAGTACTTCAAACAAAAAAAAATAAATAAATATATAAACACGTATCTCTTGAAAATTTTTAACTTTTTCGCAAGACGGAGCTTTTTTCTGCTTTTGTTTAACTAAAAATTCAAACGAGGATACTGTATAAAAATACACATTGTTAGTGGGTAAAAAAAATTTTTAATACATTCAGCGCCAAAGTCATTATTTAAAAAGTGGAAATAATTTGCGTGCTGAAGTTATTACCGATTCATTAATTTTCTTAATAATATTTTCAAATTGAAAAAAACCAAAAAAAAATACTTACATTCTTATTTCGAACGGTGGCATATGTGCTGAAGTTAAACGTAGGGAAGAATTAAAAAATTTCGTATTCGAAATTAATGTCGAATTTTTACTGAAGGAGACACGAGAAGAATTGACGTAAAAATTTAGGCCGTGCAAAAGAATTCTTCCAGGTGTACGGCGTTTAAGGTGCGAATGTAAACAGAGACTAATTCGTCGGCAGACGGAATTCTAGATGCAGCGACAAAGATGCCGTCTTATAAAAAAGTTTCAGGGACAAACAAGTCTCGGTCATCTTCTAGTCCGTTACTATAGTAACCGCTGCTGCTAACGTACCGTTTAAAATTCCATCCAGCCTTTACTAGATATAATGTATGATATAAATGATATCGTTTTTTCCATTTCGCTGAATATGCATATATATATATATATATATATATGGCTGAAAGATTCTTCCGATTTCAGCGCCAGTTAAAAATCAGCTTTTTTTTTGAACTTCCAGAACCGCCTGCAGTTTGAATGTGACAGGATACGTATCTTCAGATTTTGAATTATTCGAAAAATACTCTTTTTTACAATTATTCCGAAAATTAGGTTAATTCTACTAGAAAAGGCAAGGTTAAATGAAATTAAATCAGCGTGACGTCTCTATAGAAGTTCCAATCGTTTTATTTACTTATCTTTTCTGGTATGGTGTATTAATCCAAAAAGAGAAAAGTGACATTCCACGTGGTAGAAAATTTATATAAAAATGCCGGAGTTACATTAGTTTAAATAATGAAATAATTAAGTAATATAATTTGATTTTTGAATTATTACGGAAGAAAAAAATATTTGTCCCAAATTATTTTTATTAATGTTGCAAAAATAAAAAGATAAAATGAAAAGAAAAAAGAAAAAGAATTGGCTTTTAATGAAATAAAAAAATTTTACTCTAAAAAGTCGTCATTAATGAATTAGTGTAATGCTCATACAAATACAGATGATGTAAATTGTTCTTTTTCAGCTATTATTTAGATTCCTTGGTTGAATGAACTGTTGCTCTTCGTTAGCTTACCTCCCAAAAAAGGAGAAAAAAAATAACCTCACCGATTAAAAAAAAATCTACAATCAAGAAAAAACATTTGGAAAGGGTCCACCCCGGTCACCTCCAAGAATCGACGATGGGTAGAACTAGAAAATGAAATGACTATACCGTTAGTAGCAGTGGCGGATCAACGAGGAGGATAGGGGGCATTTCCCCTTCCCAAAGATGGCCTCCATGAAAACATTTTTTACAACAGAGAAACTTAATTTACACGCTATAAAAGATTTGTATGAATTTTACACCTATGGATTTAATTATTTAATACTGTTTTCTAGTAAAACCATTAATGTTACGTTTTTATTCTATTTTAAATGTAATTATCATCGATCTTCTTTTGTCTTTTTTATTTATTTTGTAATTTTAATTAAAAATAGTAATTCAATGAGAAATATTTAAACTTGCTCACGAGAACAAAGAGAATTCGGGTCGAATTACTGACAAGGATTTTTGATCCCTATTAACAATACTTTCTAGGATTAAAGTGTTCTTTACATAGTTACTGTTAGATCTAAACTCGATTATAGCGCGGTTATTTATGGCTCAGCTTCAAAGTCACTCCTTGGTAAATTGGACTTTCAGCGGAATTTAGGATTGAGACTTGTAACTAGAAATATTTAACCAGCTCCTTCTATGAGTTTTCAGATTGAAAAATTCCACCCCTACAATTGAAGTCCGGTAGACAGATTTTAAATTAAATACTGCAGCTTTCATTATTCATTAGTATTAGAAAACTTACGACAAAAATAAATTTTTAACACTTAATTAACAATTATATATATAATTTTTATATCCCCGACGCGTTTCGAAGCAACCACTTCATGTTAACGGGAGTAATTGTAAATATCAATATTGACGATGATAACTACATTTAAAATTAACTGAAAAAGGTCGATATTAAAAGTCGATTATTGAATAAATATAAAATGTATATAATTTAAAAGATAAAATATAAATTAAATTTTATACATTTTATATATCAAGTGTTTGCTTCGAAACGCGTCGGAGATAAAAAAATTATATATATATATATATATATAATTGTTAATTAAGTGTTAAAAATTTATTTTTGTCGTAAATATATTTAACAATGAGTTTAAATAATAAATACAGTGATTAGAAAACTTCTCAATTACCATAGAGAGTCACTCAATGATTTTCGAAATCAAAATTTGTAAAAATTCTGAATAAAGGAGGTGTACAGTGAAGTTTTGTCGTATTCCTGGTTACCGCGGGGTCATTTTTAATGAATTAGTGGATCAGCTATAGACACATGCCCCTCATTTCATCTACCGATTTTTTAAATAATTGAAAATGAGAAAATTTCATAAGAATGCGCCTAGTTTAGACAGATCTTACGACAGATCTTACGACAGATCTTACGACAGATTAGTCGCCAATGCTTCCTGTTACGCATTTGTAGTAGTATCTCTATTATTCTGGATAATTCGGTTCAAAGATTTGTAATTGCAATTTGAATATTTGTGTAGGACATTACAGAGTGCGATTAAATTTTGTCCAGAAGTCCCTCTACATTCCAACCGTAGTAACACGTTAACACGATTTATATCGGTGATTAGTTGTGAAACTCTAGCTGTAAACGGATTTTTCTTTATTAAAGAGTTAAAATCTCATACTTTGTTTCCTCTATATCATGCTTTCTCCTCACTCGCTTCTTTTAATTGTACGTCGGCTGTCATATTTTCATTTATTAGAAAAAATGATATTATTATTTAAAGTTCAGTTAATAGTATTTGCACAACTCAAAGTGGAGTTAAAACTGTAGAATAATAATGAAAAAATAAAAAATAAAATAAAAAAAACGTTGATAATGGATTCTAGCATTTTTTCTAACTTAGGATCTTGTGATTTTTGCTATTTAGTCATGCTCGAGTGCCCGTGGTACCTCAACCAAGACATATTCCGGATATTATAATAATATTTTCCACGATTATTAATTATTTCTGTCAATTTACTCTCCCATTTTACCTTAGCGTCCATTTGTAATATTGATTTCAATTCCCTCCAAGGATATCTCTAATATTGTGGCCAATCGTGCTTACTTTTTAAACTGCACAGCATTACCATCATCCTTCAATTTTTCATAAAAGGTAAAAATAGAACTTGCAGCAGTGAACAAAATACCAAGGAAAAAAGTAATTTTTTTTTTTTTATTTTGTAGGCGCGCCAGCGGCATTGGCCCAAAAACAGGAAAAACTAAGCTAACGAATAGCTAGGCGGTCCGAAATGGACGCAATAAAGGACAGCAGTGCAGACACCACAGAAGATGAAGGAAAGGAGAGGGTAAAGGAAGAGTTATAGGGAGTAGCAGTCACGGATTTACACCACGGACTTAAATCGGCTACAGCCCACAGCGGCAAAATTCGAAAGGCGGCAAATTAGCATGAGATTGAAAAGTTTTTTCTTTTGAAGAATACTTAAAATTTCCGAAATATTGTTACATATTATGGCGTTTTAGTCATAACAGGGTAGGAGAGGAATGTGATAAAATCATTTTTTAACTTGCATTAATGTACAGGAAAGTTATATTAATTTAGGGAAAATTTCCAAATGATTATAGACAAATGACATGTAAGCAGGGGAATCGAGAAATGAATTTAAAATTAACGAAGTGTAAACCGGAACACCTGCATTATTATTAGGCAAAAAGCTTATAATATTAGCAGTTAAAGGAAATTCTCGAAGTGTGCACAATGGCTAGTCGGCATGATAAAAGGTCAAATAAGACTGGAAGAAAAACTGAAAATTCACAAGGGTAGTAGCGGTATCTCATTGATACGACAAAAGTTAAGAAGATTTTTCGAAGAATTATTTATATTATTTCTTGCCGTACCGAACTATGAAAGGTGCTCAAAGCAGTGTGGCACTGGGGCACTACGGGAAGCGTGCTGGGCCATTAACCTGTTGAAACTATTCTGAATACTGAATCTGATGAATAAACACGTTAACGGCGAAAATAATATATTAAGAATAAATGTACACTTTATTTAATTTTTGTGATCATTTAACAAACAAAAGTAAAAACTCAAAATGTAACTGGGGGTAAACCAACTCTAACAACACTACAAAAAACACAATTACAATAACGTGATAACATGATGGGAAAAAACACAAAGAAAGATTAGCGCCGAATAAAATTTGCTCAGCAGAACGCTCCTTTCCTACAATGAAAAGAATTAAAAATTTGTTTACATCAACAATGTCTCGCCAAAAGAGTTAAATGATTTATCTGTTTTATTTATTGAAGAACAGTTCGTAAAGAATTTAAACTTTGATGATATAATAAATGAATTTGCATCTTTAAAATTGCGTCGTAAAAAAATGTAAACTTTGACACATGTAAAAATAATGGATGCATAAAATATTATAATAAAATTTAGGTACGTTTTAAAAATGTGTGAAATTTTTTAATTGAAAACTCTTCTTTTAACTTTTAATTGAAAATTAATTTTTAACCTTTATGCCCTTTCTTACTTCAGTTACTCGATTATAATTTTTATTACTGAATTTATAAATTATTCCAAGGGCGGCAGAAATGACTGAGCCCACAGCGGCATTTGAAAGGGAGTGTTCGTAAGAACAGATATGTGAATGAAACTATAGAAAAAAAAAAAGTGATAATTTTAAAATGAAAATTACAGTTTAGAACGAAACAAATATAACTAACGGTAAAAGACGAAACGAATAAATTAATTACAGATTATCAGAAAATTGCCGAAAGAATTGGGGAATACTACGCGAATTTATACTATGATGAAGTAAGACATGACATAGAATATCATGATCAAACCACTCAAGAAGCACATAAACAAAAAAATTTCCTTAATAAAAAAAAAAGAAAAAAATAGAAAGAACATTGCGAAGTTTTAAAAACAATAAAGCTACTGGCCTCGCGGACGGAATACGGAATGAGAACATGAAGTTTGGAGGAACCAAATTACAGGAAATATTGGCAAAACTATTCAATAAATTTTTACGAGAAAAATGAATACCAAACAAGTAAAATGTCGCCGATTTAATATTTAAAAATTATAGAACCACAAGAATCTCATATCTAATCTACGCAAATTATTTACTTAAATACTAACTGATAAATCATCGGTAATATTGGATACCGATCAGCCTATTGAGCAAGCAGGGAAAGGACGTACACTGTGGATCGCGTGTATTCTATAAAGTAAATTATAGGAAAATGTCGTGAATTTAAATTTGTCTCCGGCTGTGATGTTCACAGATTTTCGAAAAGTGTTTAGACTCCATAAAACTAAACTGCATATTAGAAGTTCTGAAAGCTTTAGAAATAAACGAAACATTCATACAAATTATAAAGTACATTTACAACAGCACTAAGGCCAATATAAGAACTAACCAACATATAGAAACCATATCATCAAGAAAAGGAATCAGACAGGAAATAATGAAAAGTCTGAACTGGCAAGATATAGGAATTAAGATAAGAAATGACACCGGACTTGAGATACGCTGACGGTGCAGTACTTCTAGTTTCAATATTAGACAAAAACTAGAAAAAATTGTGAACCAGCTGGAAGCAGTAAGCGAGAAAAACGGTCTCAGAATAAATGCAGAACAAAAAAAGTTATGTATAAAAAATATTCCGAAACAACTAATGAAATAAAATAGATGATGTAATATTTATATACCTGGGCCATAGCTTAATGGCAAATAATGATATGAAATATAGAATAAAGAGGCGCATATAAATTCCATGGGTCGCTAGTGGTAAATTAAAGCGGAATAAATGAAAATACCCATGAAAAGAAAGGTGTTCAAGTAGTGCGTCTTGCCAGTAATGGTATATTCCACAAAAACATGGAGTATAACCAAGGGCGGTTTAGAAATGATTAATATAACTCAAAGAGGAATTGAAAGGAAAATGCTGAGGATAACTTTACAGGATAAAGTAAGGATAGCAGAAATAAGAAGAAGATCTTAAAGACACTGTTCAAGAAATTTTAAAGGCAAATGGAGATTGACATTTATTCCTATAGACTGTATGATAACTACATAGTGCGGATTATGTAAATTATCCTATTTATAATTATAATCTTAAAATTGAAATTATTTTCGGTTAGATTATGTACAGTGTTATTATCGTTATTATTCCTATTGGCATCATTGTTAATGTTGCCGCGGTTATCATTCGTACTGATATTACCGTTGTTGTTAGCACGCGTATGAGGTTTTTTTTTTTCTTATTTTTTGGCTCGAACAAATACCGTTCATTTGGCCAGCAAGCTACACTATGAGAAGATATAAGGAATGACTATTAACAAAAAATTAAGGAATAGCAAGCACGGAAAGGAATTTCCATTAACAGTATGGTCACAACTAAAGAGTAGTGCCCACAATGCCCAATGAAATTAACCAATAACAAAAAGAAAAGACAGAATAGGAAATTGAAATAGGTTGTCATTCTACAATATGGCCGCAACTGCATAGCAGTGTCCACAATGCCTAGTGAAATTAACCAATAACAAAAAGGGAAAAAAAAAAGAAGACAAAACAAGAAAACAAAATAGGTCATCATGAGGTTTTGTAAATGTACTTATCTCGTGAAACGCCGGTGAAGATTCCCCTATCGGATCGAATATGCTCATCTTTATCAGTCCCCGTAACCGTATGTGTTACTAATTTCACTTACAACATAATATATCAAGAACGCGAAAACAATAAACTTACTCCACAGAACATTAAATTTTAACATATTCACAATCCGGATGTTAATAAACAAGTTCAGTCAAGCATGATATTTTATGGCCGACGATTCCGTCTGCTAAGTTAAACTTAACTATAATTTACATTTAAATATTACTAAAGTCAAAACAAAGAATCCGATTTTTCGCATAGCAAATAAAGAGAGATACGACATTTTTCATGCTTTTTGAACTTTGAAATTTTCGTTAAGGAAATGAAATAGGATTTTGTTCCCGACAAAAAGCGATCTTTCTACCGATATATCAAATACCCGGAAAATAAAATTTTTTTTTCAAAACTTTCGAGCTTTTGGCGCCCCGAGGATTTAAATTTAAAGTTGGAACCCCGGATGCTAGAAACTAGAAAAATATACGGGGATGCGCATATTTCCAACCTTGTTCAAAATGTTTAATTATGATACTCGCTCCGCCGCATGTAGTCACACCTCACTTTTCATTGCTTTTTGAACTTTTTGCCAACTTCGGAAGTTTCATTAAGAAAAAGAAATACGGTCTCGTTCTCGACAAATAGCGACTTTTTTCGACAATATATTACGTGTCTGGAAAAAAAAATATTTTTTTCAAAAATTTCGAGCTTTCGGCGCCCCGAGGGTATAACTTTAAAATTTGAAACCTAAATGTTCCAAATGTTCCAAACTATAGAAATATACGGAGATGCTCATATTATTAACCTCGGCCTAAATTTTTATCTATAATACTCATGCCGCAAAGCGGGAGCTGCACTTTAGTTTACACACTTTTTTGAACTTTTCGTCAACTTCGAAAGTTCCGTTAAGGAAATGAAATATGGTTTCGTTCTCGACAAATAGCGATCTTTCCAACGATATATCCATTCACGTACAAAAAAAAAATATGTCTTTCCAAAATTTTGAGCTTTCGCCGGCCCGGGGGTTCAATTTTAAAGTTGGAAGCATGGATGTTCCAAACTAGAAAAATATACGGGGATGCGCATATTTCTAACCTTGTTCAAAATTTTAAATTATAATACTCGCGCCGCAAGGGAGACTACACCTGATTTTTCATACCCTTTTGTACTTTTCACCAACCTTGAAAGTTCCGTTAAAAAAAAATGCAATACGCGTTCGTTCTCGATAAATAGTGATCTTTGGTATATCATCACATGTCCAGAAAAAAAAAAGATTTTTTCAAAACTTTCGAGTTTTCGGCACTCCGAGGGGCTAAATATAAAGTTGTAAACTCGGCTATAGTTTTCTTATAAAGCGATCCGTTATGTATAAGTTTGGGATACGTTTTGGTTTTCTCTACATTTTTTACTCGGACTATTGCTTACGTGAACATCCTTCTTTTTTTTTTTTGCATTTTGCGGCCAAAACAAGAATTTTAACCGGAATTTTTTGATTTTATGAAAGAGCTTCTACGTTTTAATATTTTGAATTTTACATTTAAAGAGTTATTTGGTGATGAGTTATGAATTTTTTAATGTCGATTTTTGAGGTTGTTTTAAATTCCGTATTATGTATTCTTGACGGATTTTTTGGTTTTTTTTTTTTTAGCGCGCAGTATAATGGATTAGCTTGAAGTTGTAGATATGGTTTTAAAGAGAATTTTAATTGCAATTTATGATCATATTTTAAAGTTTTATAAGTCAAACCGTTCGTGATTTATTGCATATTTTATTTGAATATTTTTGTCATTTCTGAATCATTTTATTAGGATTCCGGACAGAATTCCGAACGTAATATATGTACGGTAAAAATGGTTGAAAAATATAATTAAGTAATTAATATTTTTAAAATACATTCTAAAGGCGAGCAGCAGGCATAATAAATTATACGGAGCAAGAAAATTTTGAATAGTTTTAATAAAAAGTTGTTTTCAATAATTTTAGATAAAGGCAATTTTAGAAAAAAATAAAAACAAAAAAAAACGGTCGTTTAATTATTTCTTTTTGTTTAATTTAACAAGAGCGTTTTTTAAAAACAATTAATTGATTCTAATAATAAAAATATTTCTCTGCGGGAATATTTCATATGCGTGTGATTAGCCACCACCATCACGCGCGCTTATAAAGATGTATATATTCCTTTTTTTAAATAGAACTTTGCCTTGGGAATTTGAAGTGTACCTGTATAAAATATACGTAATAGTTGTTTATCTGTAATTATTATGAGCTTTAATAAAATTAGGATCTTTTTGTGGGCGCTGCCTAACAATCGCAGACATGGATAAAAATACTTTTCTTTTTATGCTGGTTACATCGCGCATTTAGTTTAAATATATATATATATAATATATTATAATCAGGTATAACGGCTAACAAGACATGAGAGCTTTCCTTTCCTTTAAGGTATCCTTTATATTTTTTCGTCTACAAATTTATTTCCCTTCGGACTGCTAATTGCACGAGTTCTCTAGTACCGATCTTTTTTGACTCCCTTGCTGTCTCTCCATAGTAGTTCTGGCCGTCTCCACCTTCCCCGAATAACTTTCTTAGTGTCCTCAGTTTCCTTTTGTCGTCCTACGTTCTTCCTTCTTGATGGGTAATCGTCCGTAGCTGACAAGCCCGATAAAAAAGTAAAAAAAAAAAAAAAAAAAAAAATTTACACTACATAATACAGTAGAAATAACAAAATGAAACACGGAAATAGTAGAAGATTGAAAACCTCGTTTTTATTGTATTCACTGAAGATAGGATAATCAGTCATTAAATCAGTTTCAAACACAAAGTAAGAAAAAGAATAATAATGCTGGAGGTGTTTTTTACGGTGTACATATTTCTTTGTAAATCCTATGAGGACAACTGCGTTAGAAAATAAAATTTAGAATTTGTTTTTCTTATAATTGTCACTGTTAAGGTTCGGATTTTGCAATATAATGTATATTTTTTTTTGCTTGTAGCTAATGCTTTTTAATATTTCCTATCTAGGCGTTTCAAGGGTTACAGATTTGCAACACGCTAATTTAATATTGCGTACAAATGCATATTTTGGACGTTTCGTGTATATTTGGCGTATTCTAAGGATTTTTACATATTTTTCACTATTACATAATATAGACAATTTAACTTTACTAAAAAAAAAAAAAGAAGTTATCATTGTTTTATTTCTCGTCAAGTCTATTCAAGCCGCGTGTTTATGAAACCGAAAAAAATATATATATATTTCTCCTCGTCAGTCGTGGGACTACCATCGTTGTTCCCTTTATAAACAGGATATCTTTTTCTACAAGTAAAGAAAAAAATCTTTTTGTCTTCTTTACAAATGTATTTTTTTTTTTTTTTTTTTTTTTTAATATAAAATAATAATAATATTATATTTTTATATATTTTCTTTTAGACATGTCAGCGGCTTTGACCCAACAACTACCGAAATTATAGAAAAGTTAACTAGAGAGACGATTAGAAATAGAGTTTAGGAAAGATTGAAGTACAGAAATTATGGCTGAGATGGAAAGGAAAGAACAAAGGAAGAATTATAAGGAGCAGGAAGACACCCAGTGCTAAGATTTTGGAGTAAAAAGCAGAGCGTTCAGAATCAAGGGCGGGATATTCAAAGAAGATGTGGATTGAAATATATAGTGGAGTAGGATAGAACTATGAAGGGAACAGTCGGGAGAGATGGACAGGGAAAAACGAAAACGTAAAGAGGGTAGAAGGGAGTGATTAAAACGTAGTCTGATTAAGGAAACAATCGCAGAGCATTGATAAAAAGAGGATTGAAACCACGGCTGAGAACAGGGAACCGGCTGTATTTGAAGATAATGAGAAACGGGAGGAGAAAGTAAAGAAGGATAAATGTCGACCATAGTCGAGAATGATTGGCTGATGAAAGAAGGAGGATGTCCGAGGCAGGAAAATTGCCGAGAAAATTACCATTGCGGGCGGCCGAATGGGCTAAAAAATCCGCTAACTCGTTGCCCTCGATGATGCCAGAGTGACTAGGAACCCACAAAAGGTCAATAGTAATAGAGCGGGATGAGAATAGATTGCATATGAGAAAACGAATATTGAGAGAGTAATAGAGTTGGAGGAATGAGAAGGAGGAGAAGAAATAGCTTGAAATGAACAAATGATTTACTTTCTGACCTCTTTTCAGGATTTTTAAATTTATATTGTCAATTGCCTGAGCTGAAATTATCTTTAACCTATGGGTAACTGTTCTTTGAACCAAGTACCAGATGCACAGATTTATACGTATGCATAGATAGAAATATACATAAATATATATATATATATATATATATATATAGAGATATAGATATATATACACATTTACGCAACTTGTGAAATAAATTTGATTTACACCACAATATCTAGCAGATCATTTTCAGTTTCCATTCAATTAGATGAAGTGTCAGATGAAAACAGAATCTCTTACACTCCATTTGAAGTGGCCTCATTTAAATAATTTTCGCGTTGAAAATTTAGAAAAAAATCTTATTGTTAAATGTAACGATTTTTAAATTTAGATTTAAAATTTAATTCTTTTTTTTTTTATAAAAATTAATATAATAGAAGAAAATGCAGCATATTAATTAAAATTTGAGGCGAAAAACAAAGGTTTTATTTAATTTTTTTAATATATACTATCTATTATGAAATTTTTAGTGCATGTTTCGAGGTTTTTAATGCATACATCGGGGTTTTTTTAGTGCATATAAATCCGAACCCTAGTCATTGTTAATTGTTACATCATCACGATGATCGTTTTTAACGACGAGCTGAATAGTGTCAAGTGTACCCTGCGATTCGCAAGATTAGCGATGAGCAAATTAATGTTTTAGCTTCTAGTCCGTTGGAAAACGCTTTATATCTATATTTTATTAGCTCAGTTAAGGAATCCGAAGAAAATCTTTTCTTATCGATGTATTTAGAAACTAATTCTTGAACGAAAAATGAAAACTAGGCTTTTTCGGGTTTTTTTTTTTTTGTACGCACCAACGGCGGCAGAACTTTAACGCAATAGTATCGATTTTTGGTATACTAAAATTTATTATAACGGAATACAAAGTAAACAGGGTAATCCATTGAGGAGGTCTAAATGTAATATACGAAGATCACTTTTAGTTCAATGGTGTATATAAGAATATTTCATATTGAACCAAATTCAGTTTTACGTAATGAAAGCGGGAATTTGTAGGTAATTTTTATTTTATCAATTTAAAGTGTACACGTGATATAAGAAAGTAAGTTCAATTAATAATTGTGTAACTGATCAATTATCGGTAACCATTAGTTAAGAATGAAACTTTTTTAAATGTTCTAGACATAAAAATCCGGTAAACGAGTTCTGCAGAATGAGGGAGAAACCTTTAATTTCGATAAAAAGACTAAAAACACGAAGGTAATTAGTAAATCAAGAGCCCGATGAAGAAAGTAAAAATGTTTTATTCTTGTAATTTCAGAACTGGTTTACAGGAAGTTTTGTTTTTTTTTTTCTTTCAAAGTACCATACTTTAAATGTTGACTTTCTGGGGCGATTGCAGAGAATTCAGTTTGTTGGAGCCCTTCGATATAACGAATGAAGTTTTTTTGAATTTTATTTTAACTATAAATTTTATAAATCGAGTTACATATAGTTATTAGTAGTTTAACATGCATGTATGGCTTTTTAGTATACATGTAGTCATATGTTGTATCCAAATTAACACATTAGTCGTATGCATAAGATGCACACTGCATATGTGTAAACATGTTTATATGCATGTAATATATACGGGTGTGCAATTAGATGATGAACAAAAAAAAGTAATCCTTTCAAATTAAGTCGTGTTTTAATATTAATCTTAAATCCGCGACGATTTTAGCGGGGAGAGTACGAAAAAGAATGTACTCGAAAAAGTCTACACTTTATACTAGAAAATTGGATGGTGGAATTTTTTATTAAAAAAAACGAAATTCGCATATTTAAAGTTTTGTCAACGTATCATGACTAGGAGTTAAAACTGGAAAATAATGGCGTCATCATTTTTGTGATCATGGTGTCTTCTGAGTAATTTATGAAACGTGCGCTTGGAAATGCAACTTTTATACATTAAAATGCGTGATAGTGTCTGTTGAAGTAATTGAGATCGTCGAACGTGCGCATTACACGAGTAAGTTACCACATTCCGATAGAATTTAAGGTGAGAAAGTGTCTGTACATCTAACAATGATGATATTAATACGAGTAAGTATCGAAGTGGAAGAAGCACCTACCGGTCTGCTACCTAGTCGATTGATTACGTAACTGCCCTTCGCTAACTTCGAATTAATAAATCGCTGGAATCAAATTAATTAAGTTGTATTAAAATATAACGCGACCTTGAAAATCTGCTTTTCACAATGAAAACGGTAATGCTACAATATATCAATTTAAAGAGAATTTTAATATATTGATTAGTACAGTTAAACGTTTACATTGTAACGTTTGTGTTTATTTTGCTCTTAGGGATGATAACACGCAGAATTAAAAACTCCGCCGAAATTGATTTATTTTTTTATATTTATTATTATTATTATTATTATTATTATTATTATTATTATTATTATTATTATTATTATTATTATTATTATTATTATTATTATTATTATTATTATTATTATTATTATTATTATTATTATTATTATTTCTAGTTTATGTTAATGATTTTTGCAATTCGGAAGTAAATAGGAGAATATTTCTGTATGCGACGATACCGCGTTTGAATCTATCCCTTGTAAGAAGATTAGTAATACAACCCAAAATTTCTAAAAAATAAAATCTTTGCAATTCATTCGAAGCAACAGTGCTACAAAACCACTTTCGGCAGAGCACCTCTCATAAAAATTCTTAAAAACTTTATCAAAAATAATCTCATTCAAACTTGGCAATCACATTAAGATGAAAGAAGTACATAGGTGGAAAAACCTATATATATATATATGCTTTTCGGTATAGAAAAGAACGATTAAGGCAGACTTAAGTACTTTACTGTAAACTATTTCAATGTCTCGATATTAATTAGAAATTTTGGCGAGTATTTTCATTGTTTTATAATATTCGATGGTCCCAACTGCAGGTACTTCGGTTACAGTTCTTCAGGTGGCACGTCGTTTTTGTATACGGTTTATTTCAGAGTTTAAGTGAATAACACAAAATGAATCTAAACAATTTATTAATGATCAATAAACAAAATTCTTGCAAAAAAAAAAAACTCCTGCCATATATTAAGAAGAAAAAATTAACATTAACCCGAAAAAAACCTTCATAATTTAATAGTTATCTTAAAGACAAAAATTCAAGTCATATCGAATGGTAATTATAATAACTTGATCGGGCAGACTTCGGTATAGGGACAACCCGGAGAAGAGTTATTTTGCAGTTCTTATAAATGAGTAAATTTCAAATGGCTACGTTATTCTTTAAAAAAAAAAATAATTTATCACTTGCTTATAATTTCTACTACAACTTCAGTTACATATTTGATAACGCTTTTTCATGACGTTTATGGCGCACGAATGACGTCATTAAAACTACATGTGCGTTTGTGTGGGTGCGTATATATATATATATATATATATATATTAATAACAACCAGTGCCGTCTTTACCCATAAGCCGACGAAGCCCGGGCTTAGGGCCCCCGTCATGAGGGAACCTCTTAAGATGGAATAAAAAAAATCAAGTCAGTATATATATATATATAAACTCGGCCATTTTGGCCTCGAAAGGGGCTGTGTCCCTTAGTCCCCTTGCTTACATTTCTGTCTCTTTCTCTTCTATACTTTGTATAAAATGATCAAATATTAATATAACAACATAATCACAAAAATCCAATAAAATATAACAAACGTTACATAAAATTGGGACATTTTTTCTAATGGGGAGTAGCCTAAGAATTACGTTGTAATTAATATATATATATATATATATATTCTGAATTAATTATATATTTTAATTATATATATATATATATATATATACAGTAGAGCGTCGATTATCCGAACTAATGTTGTTAGAGATGGTTCGGATAATCAAAAGTTCGGATAATCGAAGTTTTATTTATTTTGTGTTTATTTTTTGTTTTTTTTTTTTGTACATATGTATTTAATAACTAAAAGGAAGATCAAAAACAACACCTGTGTAAAAAAAAACAACTTTGTTTATTTATATTAACATAGTATGTACATATGTGCAAAGTGAAGAAATGAATGTTATGAAGTACGTACATAATATAAATTGTTTAATTCAGCTACATTGTACTTAATGAAAATAACAACAAAAAAATATGTATTTACATGTATGCAAAAAAATAATCAAAGTGTATCTAATCGAAGTTTTATCAAAATTAATGCTGTGGCTTAAAGAATGTTTTAATATTTGTCTGCTTCAATGTCGACTTTCTCTTCATAGCAGCTAGGTCTCTGATTCTCTTCAGTTGTAATAACTGCGTGTGGTCTGACTCTTCTTGACGTTCGAGCCACCGGAACGCCAAATCCAGTGCTTGGAATGCCTCACCATGAGATGGTCCTGAGTTATCTTCTTCTGGTTCCTCATTTGCATCATCGTCATCTGTGAGGTCTTCACCACGTAGTAGTTTTTCAACAATTTCATCGTCTGTCAGCAGCTGAAAGCCTGGATCATCACTGTCCACACGTAGCCACTCGTTCACGTTATTTTTATCACAATCTGCGAAAACACTAATATTACTCATTTCATCCACAATTCCCGATGAAATTTCATTATCATGCTCGTGGATTTCGATTTCATCTTTGGATGGTTCCAGTAATTAATTCCACGACTTTTGCAAGGTGCAGCTTTTAACTCCATTCCATGCTTCGACCAACATATAACTGCAGTCTTTTAAATTGATTTTTTTGTACGTAGAAAAAATTGTTTCATCGTCATTTGAATCACCTAAAAGCAGACGACGCATGAGCTGTTTTCGGTACAGTTTCTTTAATGTTTCGATAACGCTCTGGTCCATAGGTTGAACTAGAGAAGTTACATTAGGGGGCAAAAACTTCACCTCAAACATATCACTCACCTTATTCAAAGTTTCAGGCGATGGGTGTGACGGAGCATTGTCCAAAAGGAGAAGAACCTTGCCTTCTTTTCCACTACGCTGCTGAAAATTTTTCACTTCGGGAATAAAAGTGTTTTCGTACCATTTTATGAACAAATCGCTGTCATTCCATGCATTTTTTTGGCTTGTGTACATTAACGGAATTTTCACGTTTTTAAAACATCGTGGGTTTCTGGATTTACCTATCATTAACAACGGAACTCTATGTGTGCCAGATGCATTGGCGCACACCATTACTGTAACGCGATCCTTGCTCATTTTGTAACCAGGAGCTGCAGCTTTTTTTCTAGACACTAATGACTTAGATGGCAAAGCTTTCCAATAGAGGCCTGTTTCATCTGCATCGTAAACGAAATCCAAATCATACTCTTTAACTTCAAGATATTTCTTCAAGTTCTCGGAAAAAGAATCTGCTGCTGGAGCATCAGCACTTAATTTTTCTCCGTGAATTTCTATTTGCCGTATCCCATGTCGCGATTTGAAATTTTTTAACCAACCAGAACTTGCGATAAAGGTTGGGTCACCACCAAGCTTCATGTTTAATTCCAATGCTTTTTCACACAAAATGGGCCCCGCCTGATATGGGTTGCCCAGAAGACCGTTTTTGCAAAAACCAAGTGTAAACAGCATCTTCCACCAATTCACTTTACGCTTTTTTCATAGTTTTACGATTTGAACTGCCCACCTCACTGTCAAGATTATGTGAGTACCTGACCATTGAATCAGAATTATTTTTTATACCCGTTATCGTTGATTTACCAACACCGAACTCGATAGACAATGTCTGACCCGATTCACCTTTTTTTAGCCGCGTAATAATTTCCATTTTATCTTTTAAAGAAGGTACCGGTCGTTTTCTTTTTGTTGACATGTTTTAATTAAAAATGAAAAAAAGAACGATCACAATACGGTATACACCTTTCAAAGAATGGTTTGAAACTGAAAGCTATCCACAACCAGTCAAATGAACGGAAAGGGTTTCTCAGAATCTAATGCAATGAAACAATTACGTATACAGTTCTAAGTAAACCAACACGTATTCAGCGTCTAATTTCATTGTACACACATTGAACCAGATACAAAATGTAACGAAGCAGTTTCTGAGAAGTAATTGTTGATGGCTTCCATTACAGACATTCTGAGAAAAATAATTTTATTGTTGTTTAATTTTATTCAAAACAACAATAATTATAACAATACACATCTCCCAATAAGTAAATTAGATGATCAATTTAATTAAAATTACACATAAAAAAAATGAAAAAAAAAATGGTTCCGATAATCGAATGTTCGGATAATCGACGCTCCACTGTATATATATATATATATATAAACTCGGTCATTTTGGTCTCGCAAGGGGCTGTGCCCCTTAACCCCTCTTGCTTTTATTTATGTCTCTTTCTCTTCTATACTTTGTATAAAATGATCAAAATTTACAACATAATTCTTACTGGCATCAACATAAAAAGGAAAATAAAACATAACCACAAAAATCCTATCCTAACATTTAACTTTCATTACATAAAATTAAGATATTGTTTTAGTACATTTTTCGTTACATAAAATTGTGACATTTTTTAAATAACAATAACAAAAATCCTATAAAATATGACAAACGTTACATAAAATTGGGACATTTTTTTGGGAAATTTTTTCGAATGGGGAGTAGCCTAAGAATTACGTTGTAATTAATATATATAAAACTCGCCCCTTCGGGCCTCGGAATGGGGCAAGCCCCCTTCACCCCCCAGGTCTAGTTCTTCTACAATTCTTATAGAAGAGTAAACATTTTCAGTGGCTACGCAGTTCGACAGAAAAACATCTTTCAGTTCCAATTTTCACCACCAGGGGATGTAGGAGTGCTAATATCGCATTAAAGTCTTACAAATTTCGTGAAAGGACACTTTTCCTGGTGACCCCTGGCGTAAAAATGGCGTAGCCATTAATATATATATATATATATATATTCCCATAGGTCCTACAAGGAGCAAGGGGCCGTGTTGCAGTTCTTTTGCGGCCATTTGCGCACTCAAGGGAGTGCCATGGGGTCATTGCTCCCCCCAAAAAATCTCCGAAATTTTTTCCAAAATTAATTTTGTACCGCGTAATGCGGGATAGTACAGAAAAAAGAAATGAATTTGATGTTTGTGTATAGTAGTGACGGGTAAGTTCGTTATTTCTTCGGATACGGATCCGGAACTGAATGACAGGTTCCGCAACTGCATCCCGGATACGTATCCAGCGGACCCAAATGGATCTGACATTTTACACTCAACACTAACACTAGTTTGCGCTCTTGAATATACACCATAAAATAAGTATAATTGCCGACATCTTTATAAAAAATCCTCGAAAACACTTAATTTCGTTTTGTAATGTTTTGTTTTACTTAATTTTTTTAAAAAAACATACGTATTTACTTTTTGCTTAATCTTATATACCTTTACCTAATTTTTTTAAAATTAAATTCTACGCTTACATAGTTTATGCTTATCGCAAACATAATGTTACGTTTTTATTATTATTATTATTTTTCTTTTTGATAAAATTCGTTAATTTTGTATTTTGTATTTTTTTTTTTTTTTTGATAAAATTCACATTGGTTTTGTAATTATTTATTTTTTATTTTTTATTTTAATTTACAGATCACGGAAATAGATAGGTACTTAGTCGAGTTATCGAGTTACCACTCTCTAACTCATCTTCTAAATTCTAGCCCCGACCAAAAAAAAATCCTGAGTGCGTCTTTGTTTGCGGCCCACTGAATTACTAGCACATTTTTTCCATTCCAACCCGAGACTCGAACTCGAGGCTTCAGATTGCTAGACTGGCTGCGTAGTTCAGAATATTTAAAAAAATAAAAATAAATTTCAAACATAAAATGTAAATACTTTATTTTAATAAAGCAATAATTGTGAAATTGAAACATATTGTCAGTATGAATAAAATTCCATGATATTTTACATAGTGTTTTTGAGCAATATATTAATATTTCATTAATAAAGACATAATTAAAGTAGTTTTTATTACATTAAAAAATACAATAATTTACAATTTTTTTCTGAATTTTTTTAGTGCAAATTACGAGATAATCAAAATTTATCCTTTCCAAAATAGATCAGATATTCAATAAACATTATTGCCAAACTATTTAGTCTTTTATAAAGCATTGTGCTTCTATGCTGATTTTTTAGAAACTTGAGTGCTGAAAAACTTCTTTCCCCGGTGCAGTTTGTTACCATCATACTTAAAAATATTCAAAAGCATTTTTCTATATTAAGAAAGGTAGAAACTATAATTTTTTTTTTTTTTATTCGGATGTACAAGTCATTATAGATAAATTGCTTTTCTTTTCTGATGAGTCTAAGTAAAATTTAAAGTGAATACATTCAGATGTTACAGATTCCGCATCTATATCAATATTTGGTCACCACGCTGGTAACTTAAAAGGCAAGATGTTGAAACTTGATCAGGCTGATTCTCGTGTTGATTGCAAGTTCACACTTGTTTCTTAAACAGACTAAAGCGTCACTATGTTAAAAGATGGTAGAACCAGGGAGAAAAATTCAAAATTTAAAAAAATCTAATCTCTGCTGACGAACAGAAGGTATGCTCTTGTCTTCGGGGGAATACCTTTCGACTCCCGAAAACAAGAATATACCCTTTGCGAAGTTAGCGGGTTAGCAACTCGGGCCAATGAAACGCCACGTAGCATCCATTTTATTTCGTCGGTGATGCACGTCAGTCATCGTGCTGAAATTTGTATTTTTGCATAAAATCGTTTTTTTAAAGTGGGCCCCCAAACGGCGAGGCTTAGGGCCCCCTGACTCTTAAAGATGACACTGATGACAACGTCATTCTAAGCCTGACCTCCGCCACTTTTTTTGTCCCAAAACGCTATACATATTGTATATATAAGAAGACAAAGCTGTGATAGAAAAATTAGTGCGGGTCGGGCTAAGAATGACGTAAATTTTCCTCGTTCTGTACGAAGTACAGAACTGATAGAGCTGAGGTCCGGTAGTATTCCCAGGCGGTGTTAAGGGTGGAGCCTTACATATATATATATATATATAATATCCTCCGAGTCTTGAAACTTTTTAATCAACTAGCCATGATGAGTATCATCATAGGCGCGTAATCATGAACAATTTGCCAGAAACCCACGAACATTATGTTTTAATTAAGATTTTACTCTTGTTTAATAAAATATTAAGCCTTTACAACTTATAAATTTTATTTTTCCTATAACTCATATCCACTTTCCATCATCTCCCCCCCCTGGCGGCTGGCAACTCTTCTTGCCCTATTGGCTCATTGGCTGGCGACGCCTTTGAATATATATGATATATGCACGAATAGTGTATTTTTCTTTTGTTTTTTATATTTCCATTTAATTACTTGAATAATACAATAAATGTGAATGGAAGCTTGAATAGCACAGTGTTAACAACCATTTGATGAAATTCGTAAAATATTGGGCAAGCGAGAGAATATAATCGACCGGATACTTGGGGATGATAATAATAATAATAATAATAATAATAATAATAATAATAATAACGTGAAATTATATGTATTAAACAATTTTTCACCTTACAGTCACTGCTTAAAGTAAAAGCATGCAGATCAGTCTTGCAACATTATAAATTAATAATTATATTAGCTTATAGTTCTTTAAAAAATCAATTTATATTCGATGAAGTTGTTATTAATAACTATAAAATATTCGATCATTGTACTTACACTGTAAGACACACATTATATATTGGAATCATCATATTTTATGCACCTAAGAGATTTGTCCTATAAAGGTAATTGGGGAGCAAAAAGGAAAAAAAGTAGTAATAATAATAAAATAAATGTACTATGTTTTCAAAAACGAACATTATTTTAACGTAATAATGACGGTCAGGGCACGGCAGGTCCATAATGCAGCAAAAATTGCAGGATTTAGATGGAATAGAAGTTTTACTATTTACACACTCAGTGTTCTCAAACCCGATATAACGCCATTATAGTTCATTCTATTCAGTGAAACGTATAATTTTCTCGGACTTACGGTTATTTCTGAAAATTTTGTTATATATGTGTGTATCGAAAATTTGTTCCTTTCTCCTAACAATAGCTAACCGTATCAAGATATAATTAACTCCTTCCGATTCTAATTGTTTCTGGGAAAAGGTCTCCGGTTGACAAGCCAAAAAAAAATATATATATATATATACACTGTTAACTTTCTGAAATGTGTCGTGCAGGGCCGTGCCCAGAATTTTGTAAAGGAGAGGGGGGAGGGTTGAAAATTTTCTTCGCATATTCATTTTATAAATAACAATACATTTTTCACTAATATTCATACTATTCATAATTTCCATCAGTCTGATTTATATGTATTAATAATTTACATAAATGAATTACCCTCCGTATATGAACACATTAATAAAAATTACATATGTAATTGATTATACTCGTAATAAAAAAAAATTTTCCTTAAGATATTAATGAAGTAGCTCCTAAAAATATGGAGCGTATTTTTTTTTTTTTTTTTTTTTTTTAAATGTAGAACACACCCTAAAAAATCACCAATATTTATTTTAAATTTTCGATTTTTTTCAGATTTTTTTGTATTTATAATAACAATTTCAGTTCTAATTGGGGGGGAGGGGTTAAACCCCCAAAACCCTCTCCGTGGACATGGCCTCGGTGTCGTGTGTTTTTAATAGTAATAATAAAAAGATTTTTCGATGCACTGCTAAACAGTGAATTGCTTTAATTTGAAGTAGAAATCTGTAAATAAAATTAACGATCTACAAACGAGTTAAATAATAATCAACTCGGGTGTTATAGGATGCGTTGGAGAGACGGACAATGCCTATTACGACGCGCGGTTGTGGATAAATCCTAAAAGTAATTTTATAGCCAAATACATGTTGAAGTCGTAAATATTTGTCTGATTCAGGCGGTGTATTATTATTATTTCAGAGAAACTTGTTCTGAAATTTGATGCTTTTTTTCTCTTTTGTTTTTCGATTCTCGATAATTCAACATATATGAAGAAAAATGTACTTTTAAATTGTAAGCGCCTCGGATAATTGACGAACGATTTTCCGGTTCGCATTGTGTTTCAGCGAACTTTGCTATGCGCGGTAATTGAGTACGAATACAAAAACGAAGTTGATGCGGATAAAAATTATTATCGCCGAGTTTGAGTATAATTTCTATCATCAGCGGCGGGGTAAGCTATTATTTCGCGCCAGTGGTTTTCTCGGAACTTATGAAAGATCACGGAGAAAAATAGAAGATAGTCTAATCGTGGCGGCGGCATTTTTCCTAAACGATGACGATGTACGATGACTCAAAAATGATGACGATATTCAAATCACGATTTTTCTATCGGAAAAATACTTCCGGATCGCGAAAAGGAGGATTTCGTAGCACTATAATTAGCGTGCTGAGTAATGTGTTATATTTCAAAGTTGACATCGGTAATTTCAAAATATCGTATCACTCGGATATTGCATGTGTGTGTGTGTTTCTTTAATTGTCTACCGCTACTACTGAATACAATAACTGTCCACTAGTTACACTATCGCTTCTTGTTAAACGCAATAATTAGACACGTGCAATATCACCGTACAGGTAATAATAATAATAATAATAATAATAATAATAATAATAGTGTTTTCATTTATAAAGTAATACCCTTATTGATTATACTTGTGACGTAATAGCGTATCAATAAGAAACAACTTATTTGTTATTTCTGATGAGTAAGAAGATGGCGTGGAAGTCCCCCGCCCGTACAATGTGCATAAATCTTAATGTAAATCATTACAACGGAGAGAGTCATCAATCTGGGACCTTGATCGCTTAAAGGAGTTGCTTGCTATGTTTTCGTCGTTTGTCGTCGATATTTTAACGACAGAAGCCCATTCTTCAGCAGATCGCGGAATATTCTTCGTCGGAATGCGTGTAATAATTAATTTTCTTAAATTTTTCCTACCTGCCCTCGTCGTAGCGTGTACTCGCTATTCCCGAAATACGTCTGTCATTGCACAGTTAAAATCGACTAAAGTGTGATAAGAATTAGTAGATGAAAAATAACTGGTTTCAAATGTTTCACGAACAACAGAAATTACTATTCGCCGCATAGTCTTCAGTAGTGTTCTACTGACAGGAGGTCCACCCGGTAAAACAATTACCAAATAAGTTTATATTTTATCCAACTTTTTTCTTATCGCTCGTTAATTATTTCAATGAAGCTAGTTGTGTACTTTTAAGCAATTTACCTTGTCACTACTATTTTTAGCTGATGCACTATATATAATAACAGATTGCAACTCCACTATTTCTAAACTTTATACAGGTTCAATACCGTCGTCAGGTTGGATAATTACAATTCTGTCGTGACATTAACAATCCGCTATGAGATTTTCAATCTCCCCGAAGGGCATCTCGCACAGCTCTCAAATTAAGCAGTTTCATACGATTTTTTCTTTCTTCGCTTTCGGTTTTTATCTTATTACTGTGATTATCTAAGTAGTAATTAAAGTAAAGAGACACTATTTAAAGAAAATAATATTAATCAGTAAAAATTATATATTTTTTTATAATTCCGCTTTATTATTATAGTCTTTACAGTTCTGTACTAAATTTTATTTAAATTTCTATCAAGTCTAATAATTTCTGCATTTCCTAAAAATGTTTTTTTTTTTTTTTTTTTTTTTTTGATATGAAACGTCTTGAAAATCGTTCGTGAAACGGAATCGCGCAACGCAACAGCTATCATTTTTCACCGCATATATTTATATATATCTACATATATGTATATATATAAACTCGCCCTTCAGGTCTGGGAATTGGGCAAGCCCCCTTCACTCACAGGTCTCTAGCTCTTCTATAATTCTTATAGAAGAGTAAAATTTTTCATTGGCTACGCCGTTCAGAGGCTACTTCTTCCCCAACCGCCTGTTCCTTTGAAGTCTGCGACGTGATTCGAAGCATTCGACTGAATGACAATTGCTCGGTACTGGATTCTGAAATATACGCAGTATTTTTCTGTTTGGAATATTTTCTTTCTACAGAGCCTACATCACAGAAAGCCCTGCTGGTATCTGATTCATCCGCGGCCTTATTGACAATTTCTAATCCGCTCACCAAACATCCTGTAGCAATTCGAACCCAGCAGTTATTATACGAACTTATTAAGAGACAGTGCTCCGTATCATTTCTATGGGCGCCCAGCCATGCAGGGATTCCTGGAAATGAACGCGTCGATACATCCGCCCGAGCAGAAATATATTGCCCCTCGCCTAGTAACAGCCCACCTCCACCTTATCTCTCGAACATAATCTTGAATAATCTCACGTCCTTATGGAAAACCCATTGGTCCTCGTGTCAGACTTTCTCGAGGTTAATTAAACCCTCAACGGAACCATGGTGGCCAGAAAAAAGCATTTCCCGCAGAGATTTCTGTGCACTTAGCCGCTTGCGCATAGGCCATACGGCCATGTCGCATAATTTTATTTTGCAAAGAACCCCCTCTCTTATGAATTGTCCTTTCTGTGGCCAAGATGTTGCTCCCTCAACTCCTCACATACTATGCGACTGTCCAGCATTATCACCTCACCGGCACCCTTGAATTAATAACAAAACAGTCACCAACATTCTTGAGAATTCCCCCGATGCAATTTTATCTATAACACAGTTTATCAGATCTCTAGCGGAATAAGCAGATATCTATAAAAACAAACTGCGCATCTTCGTACTGTAATAGCCACAGCAGTTAAACACGGTACAGGATGTTGCTTTCACAAGAAAAAAAAACAAAAAAAAAACAGCAAAAAATCGTTCAGTTCAGATTTTCACCACCAGAAGATGTATGAACGCTAATATCGCATTAAGACCATTTTGTCAGTTTTCGTGACAAAACACTTTCCCTGATGAGTTCCAATTTTCATCACCAGGGGATGTAGGAGCACTAATATCGTATTAAAATCTTATATGTGGGACAAATTTCGTAACAGGACATTTTTCCTGATGATCCCTTACGTAATAATGGCAAAGCCATTAATATGTAAATATATATAAATATATATAAATACTTAAACTGATACAGGCGTTTCACGTTAAATCAACGGACCCGTGCCCCAGCACAGCCGCACCCAAATTTTTTTTTTTTTTTTGGTATTTTTTGGTATTTTTCATCTTTGTAATTTACTGGATTGCGTAGGTTTTTGTCGATTTTTTAGAAAATTAAATTTATTATAAGAATATTAAAAAATTACAAAGTAAATAAAAAAAAACCTTTCAAATAAATTTTACATCATCACGAAAATTTAATAATATGTTGTTTCGTGATGGGATTAAAATTTTTTAATACACATTAAAAAAATTAAAAACAATAAGGAATATCTACTTAATGATAAAAAAAAAAAAAAGAACTAGTCTTCGAAATAAATTTTTCGATGAGTTATTTGGTTACAATTCTAATCTTTTTTTCAGTTAGCAGTAAGAAAACTGGAGCACACCTCTTTGTCCTTTATTAAATGTCGTTTTGATTTTAAATGAAATTTTAAAGAAATAATTTAATTCATTGAAGTAGCATATAAATTATGTTAAGAAGACGGCTACTTTAAAGAATAGAAGCATTACCGGAGGATAATACTAAAAGGAGTTTTTAAAATAATTCCAACAGCGAAAGCAGGAGGGGGAATAGTACATAAATACCTGGAGCATGCTATATGGAATTCAACAGATTTAGGAAAAGTAAGAAAAGCTAATGAGCTCCGTATAACGAAAAAAAGGTAATTAATAAATTCATAGCACTGGCGGGCTAAGTGGGGCATCGCCTCAAAAGCGTTTCCAATAAAATAGTAAAATTATTAAAATGTGTCTATTTGTGAAGTTAAATGCAATACTCTGTATACGCTTAATAAATTCACAACATTATGCCGAACATAAATAATCAAACGTATTATAAGATTATATAAAAAACACACAAATCGTATTAAAATATTGGACAAACAAAATATTCTTTTAATATAGGGTTCATATGCCTTTTTTTTTTTAAATATATATATATATATATATATATATATATATACGAGATGTGGCAATTAAATAACCGGACTGCGAATGCCTTAGCCGTTAGGCTTGGCGAGGGGGAGCGAGAATGGAATGTAGTTGACTTTGATGCTTCCAGTGCACGCAGCACGTTATTCCATCTTTCTATCTAGGGGTTAGTTTGTTTTTAATTCTTGCTTAAGTAAGACGTTCTCGCGCTGTAGTGCCGCAATTATGATTAGCGTAAAAATCGAGCAGCGCATTAATTTGAAATTTCTCGTGAAATTAAAGAAACCTGCAACTGAGTGCTTTTAATAAGGAGGTATTTGGAGATAATTGCATGTCACACACTCAAGTTTTTGAACGGCACAAACGATTTTTAGAAGGTCGGGAAGTTGTTGAAGATGATGAGCGTTCTGGTCGACCTGTGACATCAAGAACTGATGAATACATTCAAAAAATTAATGAAATTGTGCGTAAAGACTGACGTTTCAGTGTTCGGATGATAGCAGATATGACGAACATTGACAGAGAGACAATAAGAAAAATTTTGCATGAGGATTTGCAAATGACGAAGTTTGTGCAAAAATGGTTCCAAAAAACCTCACACACGAGCAAAAAGAGAACAGAAAAAACGTTTGCTCTGACATTATGGAACAATTCACAGAAGATCCTGAACTAATTGAAAAAATCATTACATGTGACAAAATGTGGATTTTTTACTACGACCCTAAAACAAAACGTCGATCCATGCACTGGAAGACCCCCACATCGCCAAGGGCTAAAAAAGCTCGAATGAGCAAGTCGAAACTGAAGGCCATGCTCATCGCCCTTTTTTCGATATTAAAGGTATCATTCATGATTGAATGGGTACCTCAGGGTCAAACGGTAAACCAGAAGTATTACATTAAAGTTCTGACAAAGCTTAGAGAAAGGGTGAGAAAGAAAAGACCAGATCTGTGGAAGAACAACTTGTGGATTCTGCACCAAGACAATGCGCCAGAGCACAATGCGCTCTTTGTGAAACAGTTCTCGGCGTAAAAAAGCATTACTGTGCTCGACTATCCACCATACTCACCAGATCTCGCTCCGAGCGTCTTCTATCTGTTCCCAAAAGTGAAAAGTGCATTGAAGGAAACACATTTTCAGTCTGTTGAAAACGTAAAGGCAAAAACGGCAGACTTACTGAAGAAGGTGACACTTGATGACCTGCAGCACTGTTTTTAACAGTGGAAAACTCGTATGCAGCGGTGTATAGATAGAGAAGGAGAGTATGTTGAAGGGTATTATTAAAAGCCAATTGTAATAAGTAAGTAATAAAGCATATTTTTAAGACTAGTCCGGTTATTTAATTGTCACACCTCGTATATATATATATATTGTATATTGTATAAATGGATAGTATTCCATATATGACTGTAAGGTTTCTGCCGTCGAAGGACAAAGACGTATTTATTCAAACTTTTAATTTACCCTCTGGAGATGCATTCGTTTCTCTTAAATGGAGAGCGCATACACCTTCAGAACCATCAGTCCCATTGACCAACGCTTCTATAACTGGGGTCCACAATGTCCTTAAAGGGAGTCCGCAAAAGTTCAAAGAAATAACGGAGGAAACAAAGTTTTATTCTAGTAAATTTTAATTTGTAAAAAATTATACCAGCGTAAAAAGCCTATTACTTATTTTTCCCTACTCCCTAAATTTAACACATATTTGATTACTAATTTGAAAGGCGACTCTCAATATGTACCTTTCACGATTTTTATTTTCATGAAACTTAATTTTATATAATTAATAATTAGGGGGCCGAATGAAAATAATATGACGGGGTCCGCATCGTGAAAAGGTTAAGAACTACTACTATAGACCAATATTGTTGCTGTCGTGTGTTGGAAAAACATTAGAAATTATCATTAAAGTTAGAATTCTATGTTGGATTCTTAAAAATAATAAATTCATAGAATTTTAAAAAGGATTTCGAAAATAATTAGGAACTAGGGATCCACTAACTGCTTTTACTTTATAAACTATATTAACTAGAAACAAGTGTGTACCTCTAGCGATTTTTGATGACATTAAGTCAGCATATGATAACGATAATTTATCAATACTGGTGGTGTACAACTGCTGCAGGATCTCCAAATTGGACAAAACTAGCAACATAAATTGTTTAATTTTGCTTTTTTTTTTTTTTTTTTTTTTTGCAACAACTGCATATCCCAGAATATAGCAACAAGATGTTAAAAAGAGCTGCAACAAAAAAAGATGTTGATACTACCGGATTCATTGGGGACTTTAAAAAATTAAAAAAAATCTTTTCGAAAAAGAAAATTACCAATTTCGAAACGAAGATTAGGAAAATTGGATTTGTCAGTTCTCTGGCAAGATCAGAAAATTATACAAAGAAAAAATTTTTCGAAGAATGTGACACGGCATGTGTGTAGAAGAATACTTATTAAACAAATAGGAGAAACATAATGCAGAGAAATCAGCCAGCACAAAGGCAAAGCTTATAATTAAAAAGTAAATCGATCAGCATCCATTTTTCGGAAATAGAGAATATATAATAAATATTTGCAGTATTAAAGTTCGTCGTATTCTCTTTCAACTGGCTCGTTTGGGGATTTTGAATTTTATGAATCAGAGGGATAGTTGTAACATGCGGTTTAGCAATGCAGTAAGTTTAAAAATAGGAGAAAAACTTTATTACAGGCGATTTTACCAGTTTTAAGAACCTTACTATCTGAAATCATGCGAGAATGATAGTTCAACCAATTTCAACAGAATGTAGAAAATTATATTAGTTTATAAGTGACAGTAAAATAAATATCATCATTATCAAGATGCCATGTCCGACAATTGGCTAACATGCTGGAAATCTTCCGTCTATCTAGAACCGTTCGGGACAAATTGATAACTGGCAAATCGAACTAATCCGACAAATTATGTAACCAGGTTGTCTTTCTTCTTTCTCGCGGCCCCTTCCTGTAATCTTCCCCTGCATTATGTAGCAGGCTATATTGTTCTGGGTGTCGCATTACATGGCCAAAGTACTTGCGATACTTAATTTCTCTTACTATTTCCTTATCTTTACTCATACATTGTAGTACTTTCGAGTTGCGTATTTTACCTGTCCACTTTATGGGAAGAATTTTAGACACAGCCACAACTCGAAAGCATCCAGTTTCTTTCCGCCCCATACAGTAATACCGAGATTATATAGCATTTTATTAGTCCCATTTTCATATCCAGTTTTATGTTTCTGCTACATAATATTGTTTTTAATTTTAGAAATGCACCTCGAGCTCTTCCGATTCGAACTTTTATTTCGTTGTACATATCCCATTGATTATTTATATTGCAAGCAAGGTAATCGATATTTTTCATCATAAGCTATGAGTGGTCCTGCAAGTGAATTCAAAGCTGTTTTAATGATTGCTATATACCTTGTTTTTGAAATGTTCAACTGCAATCCATAATCATCACACACGGCAGTAAATACATCCAAGAAACGCTGTAGCCCGTTTAGATTGTTTGCTACCAGAATCGTCTCATCCGCAAATCTAATATCTAATATTATTTATTTTATTTCCATTTATTTCAGTACCTCCTTTAAATTTGCTCTGTACTTCTTCAAAAAAAATTTTCCAAGTATAAGTATATTAAAGAGGATCGGGGACAAGATGCAACCTTGTCTCATACCTCTGCATATCACCATTTCTTCTGTGTTATGATGGCCAATTCCGATACTTGCCGACTGATGGTGCCAATAGAGATTTTTTATAATACGCATATTTTTACCATCAATTCCTGCTCTTTCTAATATATTCATCATAATGTTGTGTTTCACCCTGTCGAAAGCTTTTTGGAATTCCACAAAGCATATGCAGACTGGACGTGCAACAGCTCTTATATAAAGTATAAATAAAGAGAAAAATTGGACAAAAGGTGAAAGCTGCGCCAGAAAGAATAAAGTGTCGAAAAAAAAAAAAAAAACGGAAACAAATTTATGCAGTCAGTCTGGTTTATATTTTAAGTTATTAACTGAGGTTCACATTTTGCTGGTCTTTTATTAAATTTAATTATGCATCTAGCCTGTTGTTCAAAAATAATATTAATGGAACAGTAAGCTGCCTACTAAATAGTCTGTTGCAATTCAGCATCATAAAAAATCTAATAACCGGTCTTTGTCTGTTTATGAGCGCAAATTCGTTACATGAAGGGGGTGGGGTTTTTTCCTCAAAGTCGGAAGAAACCTTAAATAATTAAATCTTCACTTTAACTCTTTTAATTGTCAGAGATTTCAACATAAGAAGCAATTTTAGGAAAAAGCTTGATCGACCACTTACTGGTGAAAGATATAACTGCTTTAATCATTCAGTACATATTCCACCGCCTTAGGAAGTAGTGAAAAGGCAATCAGCTAGATAGGGTTACTTGGCAGCTAGGTTTATAGCTGTTCGTTTCCCGAGAGCTTGGCCGGGAACCCATAGAAATATTACGTTCCGAAATTGGAAACCCGTTATTAAATTTCAAAACTGTCCTAAAAATATTCAACAGTAATGCAAAATTAAAGGAACGAATAAATTAATTACAAGCGGGACGTTTTGAATTTGATAAAGTGAACAAAAAGACAAAATAAGAGTAGAGTACAATAAAAAAAAAACTGAAAAAATTATAATTTATAAATTTCTACTACGGATAAATTAAATAAGAAAAATTCTATTAACGATTCGAATTATTGGCGCAAACCATATAAAATTGCGCATGAGAAAAATTTTAATTCTTCCCAAACCAAGCTATTAAAAAAAGAAGGCATTACTACGTTCCTCTCGAATATATACATATATATTTTTTATATTTAAAAACAACAATTAATTAGGTCCAAATTTTGTAAGAATAACATCTCATACACTAACGTCATTCAGTTATGACGATGACATATATCTTACCACTGTTATCATTATTCATAATTTTCAAAAAAAAGAAAAACAAGATTTTCTTCTCTGCATAGAATATATTTATTATTTTAACGGTAGCTGTCTAAATAAACAGATACCGATTACATATTTATAATTTTTAAAATAACAGATCGACCGATTTTTGTGTCCACGATCGACATGTTGAACATCGCTGATCTTCAATGTTCATAGCATTCCACGTCCGTCGCAATGTCTTTCGAATCCAACGGGATTATTACAGGATTAGCGAGACTGTTATTTCATAGTTGTTCGCAAGTACGAATAATCCCAGCTGAGAAATACTGTAGTAATAAATTTTCTACAAATAATGCAGTAGTTTCTTTATCATCAATGCAATTTTCGTGTGCATTAAAAATAGTAGTGGGTGGTCTTGGTTTTGCATTAGACTCGACCAAAAAAAAATAAATAATAAATAAACAAATAAATAAATAAAAAGAAAAAAAAAGTTTCATTGCGAGTATTCACATTCGAATTAGATCTTACCGCTGATTTAGCATATTTGCCCTATCGTATCGGATAGATAAATGATCAGTTAGAACACAGAATTCGTTCACCTACTAGTGTCTCACATCAGCTAATGCTGCATATTATAACAACATAATTGATGTTTAAGAAGTTAACATATTAAACGGGGTGGAGTATTATCAAGAGTGTGTGAAAAGGCTGAAACAATAAAATGCGATAATTCAACTTCCGGCAACACATGCATGGTTCAGTTGAACTATACAAGCGTCCTCAAATTATTTGTCAAATTCAAGTTTTAATTCCGTATCATTTGTTTCGAATATAACAAATTTTTAAGAAGAAAATGCGTCTTCAATTATGGACAAAATTTTCAAAGAAAATAATTAAGTCGGAGCTAATATTCATTCAAAACAACCGAATGGCCAACTTGTACAGTAGTTATTTAAAATTAATCTAAACGAATTACTCGACAATCGTAAGCCTGTTTTCTTCTTCAAAAAATTTATGGCGATCTGAAAATCGCAGATTCGAATCCTTTCATTAGTTTTGAAGATTCGGAGTATAAAATTCATTTTCCCGGAAGTAATTCACCCGACAGTTATTATCTTGCCCATCATATTACTCTTCGTAAAGTACCCACTACCGAATTTTGTCTGTCGTTTTCATTAACGGTAACAGTAAAATTGGAAGTGATTTATTTTTAGATGAAAAGTGAAAGGTCCAATTATCGAACACGATTTTTTTGAAATTTTATAAAATTCTTTCCCTGCACCGAAATCACCACGATCGAAGGATTGACAAATAGTTTATATTTCAAGGAAAAAAGGTAAATCGATACGTCTGTCGAATTACACATTCTCGTACAATATTACTCTTTGGCTTATTTCTGCCTATACTAAGTGTCTGGAAATTTTAAGAAAAGTGGTGGAACAACGGTTACCCGTGTAACCCCGACCTTAACGAATTACACACCCTATTTGAAAAAATTTTTTAAGCATTTTTTTTTTTTTTTATTGGCTTAAATAATGCAAAAACATTCTGAAAGTGATATCCAATAGCAATTATAGTCTAAAAAAAATTTTAAATGACATAACTAAATTTGTGAATAAATCTCAGATGCTTCGAAACGTCTATGAACGCTTAAAATACTCGTTACATAAATTATCTAGGCGACGGAGGTTCTACAACGTACGAAGGGATCTCGTTGCTGGTAATAGATGTAATGATGTAACAATTTAACAAAAATAATGTATTGGGCATGTCCAAAAAAGAATAGGTTTTCGATTAACAAAAATTTAAAAAAGAAAAATGAAAAAATCAGCGGACGAGGTAAACTGACCGCAAAATTGATTGACAGTCAATTTACTGTGGGCCGACTATTCGCAGTCACCCAGATTCAATTGAGGGCGTGCGGAGTAAAATTTCTGCGGATTAAAATCCGCAGCATGAAAAATGTCTCGCTGGAGAGGATTCTTGGTGCTCTTGGCGGAGCGCTTGCGCCAACTAAGGAATACTCGCATAAACCAACTTTACCAATTGAAAATTTTAGAGCTGTGAAGAAAATTTATGAGATGATTTGAGTGTCGAATAATTACTTTCACGATGCCTCGAAGCGTACACGCAAAATTAGCAAAGGGTCTTTCAACTCAGTCGTTTGGACCATAGCTCCTAAAACAATACCTAATGGCAAAGCACCTTAGATATATTGGATGCGACATAGCTACAGCTTTATACAACGATGGTTTTCAAGGATTACTCCAAATAATGAAAGTGTTGCATTTAGTAATCGGTAATGAACTATACACAATTATTGCTCTGAAATCGACGAGTTCCGCGTGAAAGCCGACAACCGCTCATCATCGAAAACAAGAGAAGACGTGTTAGGCAGGACATAAAATCTTCACGGAAAGAAACCGAGAACGAAAATGTTAACTTGAAAGAGTTGCTTTACGGTCCTGGGATAGCACAATAAAGGTTAAAAATCCAACAAGCTCCTATTTTAATATTTTCACGTAGTAAATCGATTTCAAAACTTTGGACGCATTTTTCTCGAAAACATGTTTCTCACAAATCGGCATGAAAAATAACTTTTGCAATTTTCATTCGATCGACTTGAAAACTGTGGCCTCTTAGATATATTTTAAAGAGAAGTACACACGATTTTAATGATTGCTTAACAATTACGTTTTTTTATAAACATTTAAACGTTAATTTTTTGTTTAAAAAAAGAAAAGAGAGCTCAAATATGAATTTTTTTTGAATAATTTGTATGTACTTCTATGACAAATTTAGTGTGTAAATTATGAAAAGAAAAAAAAATTTTTGTCCTAGGTGCAGATGAAAAAAAGTTATTCTGCATGCCAAAGGCCTCCTCCAAAAAAAGACATGCTGCTTTTCAAAAGGCTGTGCTGCCGCCATTTTGAGGAAAAAATAAATTTAAAAAATTGTAAGCTACACCTCATTATATATATATATATATATAATAAATCTTCAAAATTTCATTTTGATTGTTTTATTGCATTAAGAAAAGAAAAAAAAAAAATCCCAAAAAATGTCTACTCTTCGAACATTCAAATAGGTGTAACCACTTCATTTATTATGTCTGATTTTTATGGACAGGATCATCTGACGCCGTAAATCTGATGATTATATTTTATTACCCGTCAATTTTTCTCTTCATAACCATTAATTCAATTTGAACCCTTTATAAAAAAAAAAAAAAAAAAAATTGCCCTGAATTAATTACGAATAGAAGTACGAGAAAATTTCACGGCCAACATGCACTCTTGATATTAGAACTAACATTTGGTTTCCTAAAGAAGATAATTTTCATATAAAAGTACAAGTTTTAAAATAATTCCGCCAATAATTGCAAGACGAATTTTATTATCACAAATCCCCTTAATCTTCAGTTCTCAAGAATTATCGTTCATTTTACTATTCGCATAAAAATTCAAAGTACGGAGAAAAAAAGCTATGAAACGAATCCTATTTCCGAAGAATCTTTAGATAAATTTCTCAAAACATTATGTAACATTTTATTAGGCAAAGTTGTATAATTTAAAAGGCGGCGCGCTTTATTTATGTATTAACCTTTCTACAGAAATTTTATTTATTAAAAATCACTCTTCCTTCTTCGTATATCGCTAATAAATTTATCAATGAACATAAAAATGTGTTTTTATTGAAAACGTTAAGTAAAATAAAAATATATTTAAAAAGTCAAATATAAAAACTCAAAAAACAAATGCAACACTTTACATAAAACAAACAAAAAAATCTTTAAACGACAAATATTTGAACACAAACATATTAACGTCAATTATTACTACAAATTGGTAACAATCAAAAACGATAATGCATAATACAAGGAACTAGAGTAATTTATTTCTACTTAAAAAATAAACTAAAATTACTAACGGATAATCGACAAATCAGAATTATATATAACAACGTCAGAATCTGTCGCTGAGTATACAAAACCCCTACTGTAACAAAAATAGTTTCAATATTTTTATTATTAAGTATTATTTTTTCGAGAGAAAAAAAAAACAAAACACATTAGAATCTTATGTTTTAAAAATGGTAAATTTACAGGATTTTAAGTTTTTTTTTATTTATTTTCTGCATAATTTAAAAAGTGATTTCTGGACAACAATTGTGTCATACCTGAAAATGATCAATTAAATTATCTAATTTAGTATATAAAATTAATAATCACAGACACACGTCGGATGTAAACAGAACACATAATTTTTTCAAAACTTTATCTCAGTCCATCACCCGTGGAAGGTGCACGATCTATTAAACAAGACACTTAACGTAATAAGAACGGAGGTTTTTTCTTTCGGTCGTCTTTACATTCTAAAATTTCTCAATTACATCTAATTCGATTACCAGCTGTATATTGAGAGTTTCGCATTCAAACCTCTTCATTCTCGCCAACAATATATCGCACCAAAATCTCAATTATTTATTATTAACGGAAGCGAAAAAAAAAAAAAAAATAGGCGAAATTTGACTAAATATCGGCTTTAATCATTTAGACGTTTATAAGAGTACATTTTATAAAACCCCTCTGTTGTCCTTCAGACCTCACCAAAGTACCAGCCCTCTCGACCCCCACCGTATTAGTTCTTCTTTAATACTTTAAGAAGAGTTGTTTCAATTAACTACCTATCGTTCCTCCTGTCTTTTCCATTTTATGGTTCACAACAAAAAATAAAGTAGTTTTCATTTTCAATTTTATTTCGATTTTTATTTATATTTGTTTAAAAACGCTGCACATTTCATATCGTAATGGAAAAACGTTTAAAAATATTTTTCATAAAGCGGCTTTTTCATATTATCCCCGGCGTAAAAATGACTTATTTATACACATTCTCGTATATAGCTACAAGTTGAGCTCTATAAACCCGAAAAATGTAATTAACCTTCGTATTATAGACCTCTTCAAAAATATGACGACATCAAATTGTACAATTTTGGATAGATGATAAAATATAAAATGTAGGTAATTGATTTTCTTTTCGTAGCTGTAACACAGTTTCGTAAAATATAGTAAAATGACCAATGAAAACTTTCTTCAGCGTGGCCTTCATTATTATCTGGTGTTGTCAATGCGACGTGCATAAGGTAAGTTCTCTCGCATTTTTTACATTAAACTTATAAAAACCGACATAATAAAATCCCGCAAACCATACGGTTAAATATACAAGTGCATACATGAATACATATAATAACGAGACCAGCACACAAAAAAAAAATACTATTGATTATTGGTTTACAAAAAAAGGCATTTTCTAAATATAATAATCTTCTTCAACAATTGATCCGTACGCATTTTCCATTAACTGAAACAGTTCTGCAACGCATTTTTATTTTTTATTACGACTTCCAGAAAATCCTGCAGCTTTTTTCCCCACTGCAACGACACACACACTTAAAAAAAGTTCCCTCCAAAGCTTTTTAATTTTAGGGGAAAAAAGATAAAAGTCAGCTGCCGCTAAATCTGGCGAAAAAATAGAACAGTCCAATAAACTACAATGTCGTTATCAGCTGAAACGCCCGCGTTGGGAAAAATATTGAACCATTATGGCGACCATGTAAAATTTCTATGTTTCTACTTCTCCTTTTTTTTTCGAATTCCTTTATTAACATTATTCAAAACTTTAATGCAATAATTCAAAATTTATTTCGCTGTTTCCCATTTAATCCGAACTACACCCCGAATAATTAAGAAACAAAAAAAGACAAGAAAACATCAATATGAATTAAAATTTTAGCTCCTTCATTCGTATTTTTTTTAATCTTAGTGAATTAAGAACCTTTCAGCAGTGTATACATATACACCTATATATATATATATATATATATATATATATATATATATATATATATATATATAAACTCGGCCATTTTGGTCTTGCAAGGGGCTCTGTCCATTGACTCCTCTTGCTTAACATTTCTATCTATTTCACTTCTATACATTGTATAAAATGACCAAAATTGATAACGTCATTCTTACCGGCATCGACACAAAAAAAAAACAAACATTCGCTACATAAGTTTGGGGCATTTTTTCTAGTGGGGGCCTGCTTAAGAATTACGTTGTAATTAATATACATACAATGCGTATATATATATATATATATATATATATATATATATATATATATATATATACTGTATTTTTATTTCAGAATACTGAAAAATGAGCATTACAAAAATAATGATATACACACCTTTGAGAATATTTTTGCAAATGTTTTCCCAACTGCTTTCCAATGTTCAGTGAGAATTCTTGTAACTACTTTTACACAAATTACTGGGCAAAATTTGCTGATCTTCGATCGTCCTTTCTACCGTACCTGCAATCATCCGAATGCTGAACCATCGGTCCTTCTTGCGATGTTTCCCTTAGTTTTCGAAATGTACGAATTACTTGTACAGAGCCATTATCTTCCAGGTCGATTTATACGAAGTCATAACCGTCGAAAATTAAGCACCTAAACGATTTCCGGCAAACATTTTTTATATGACGCTTATTTAGCATTTGGACATACTTTCTGTCTTCACTTTTTCCGACTAAACACGTTCTCCGATAACTGCTGTAATTTCGACATGAAATTTAACACGCAACAACTGACGCCTACACACGTACATTAAACGCAGTTACACGAGAATGAGATGTAAGCGTGCTGTATAATCTGCGCCCGGATTTGCGTTACGCGTTAAATCTACGCAGCTAACTAATCGCATCGAGCGTATTTGTTGATTGTATCGCGTACATACGCCTTATATTTGTATATTAATATCGACAAAAATATAAACACCGATGATTTCATTAACATCGCACTGCTAAACAATCTGAACGATCTGTTTATTGAGTTGAAGCGAACACCCTCCGGAAAAGGGAAGAACATTACGAAATTTCAGGAGGGACAATTCCAATTAAGCTTTTCCTCCGCGGATAGCACACCGCACTGTAATATCGCGTACAGAAAGACCGATTTCGTGCATTAGCCAAATTCAAATACGTCATTATTCGTGACGAATTTCGAACTTTTCACTGTTCTCCATTTAGAACAATTATTTCGATTTGCTCTTCCGCGTATGAAACTTCACCGGTGTCTTGCTGTTCCAGTTTGACCTCATCGGTTTTCGCGGTATTATCATTATTATGTAAAGAAACCCACAAATGCAGTTCTTCGAGTTTTCTTCTCAACTCGCTTAACGAGGTTTTATCATCGGTTTCGTAAATGGTAAAATTTAGTTTTCTCAGCAAGTCTCTGCAGTCTATACTAACAGCGAACCTATTAGTCGCCGTATCGCTCGCCAATGAAAACGGATCGTCATCAACCGGTGTTTGCGTAGAAGCCCGCGAAAGTAGTTGCTCCAATTTTTTATTCAACTCACGTAGCATAATTTTATCGTCCATTTCGTAAGTTTTAAGGGTTAGCTTTCGTATTAGATCTCTGCAGCCTGTATTCCTTTGCGATCCGCCTACAACGGCACTTTCCATGTTCACGCTACTTCCGTTATATTTATCCGGCGACTCGTCGTTAGCGCCGTGAATAATATCTGTCATCACCGATAAGTACGCATCATTCGAGCACGATGCTTTATAGCATCCGTTCGATATCTGTTGTTGCTTATCTTCTTTCATCTTCGAACGCCGTAATTTCTTCTCGGCCAAGTTGATGTGATTCCGTATGGTGTGGTTATTAGGATAAAAACGTTTATTCAGTATAGACGGATAATAGCCGTCGGTAAACCAGTCCTCTTTATTCGTATTCAAAAACTCGATCAAATTTTGCTTAATTTCCATCGTTTTGGTCAGGCCGCTTCGAACTAGCAGGTATATCTGATCTCGTAGACGTTTGTCTAACACCTGTACGTAATTTTCACTCAAGGAAAGACTGTGATTATGCTCGCTCAGATCGGGCAAGTGAATGTAATAACGTTTTTCATAACGAACTTTATCCGACACTTCCTTCAAAGCCATCCGTAGTTGTTGCGAAGCTTTTCGCTTCATTGCGGCCGTATTCTTTTCAATTCTGAAGTCGGGAAAGCGAATAATTTCACGTACAGCAATACGCGCTTCGCAATCCTGCTTTTTCGTTTTCCGAATAATCCTCTTCTTCCCGATTTTGTTATAATCGTGATCGTCCGGCTATCGTTTAGAACAAAAACAGTACAAAATCGCATTTTAGATAGACGTGAAATTCAAAAAAGTTCTTTGGTTACACACACACAAAAAAAATATAAAAAAATAAAAATACAGTCGAATTGAATACGTCCTCCTTTTTTGAAGTCGGTTAAAAATAACCAGTTACCGGGAATTCTACTTTTATTAATAACATTAAGATGTGGCGGTGGACAATATAAATTGTTTTGAATATTTTTTATATTATTTGCACTTATAAATTAATCCGAATAAGCTTCTTTTCTGTTGTTTCATAGGTACCAACATTGAAAAATAAATCGATTTTTATATTAAAAAATTAGTTATTATTTTTTTCAATATGGCGCACCTTTTCGATCAATCTGTGAATTCGGGAGATTATTCTACATTAAAAAAGACGTTAAAAGAAATTAGTTTCAAAATTATACGAAAACAGAAATATAATTTTAGAAAAAGTTGCCTGTTTTTAATAGTTTTTATAAAGATTATGAACTGTGTTATTTTTTCTGCGTAGAGTCTTTATACATGTCTGTGTACGATGCGTCAAAATTTCTACAAATCGGTTGCGCCGTTTTTGAGAAAAAAATTATTTTCGGATTCTTAATTTTTTCTCGATTTATTTAAAAATCGAAATATGTAGAGGTCTGAAATTTGCGGGACCAACGTATCTCATTAGTACCACAACATGCTCTCAAAAGATGATCCAGATATCCCGCTGGGACCGATTCACTATGGTTATCATCGCGTCCTATGGTCTTTCGTTTCTTCTGGCTTTTATTTATGTACTCTTTGAATTATTGTAACTTACGTTAACGAATCTTATGCAATATTGACAGTTTTACCGACTTTTTTTCATAGTCTTTCACGAATAAAGAAATTGTTATCAACACTCCACAGTCTACAACGAAATATGTCTCCAATAATAATTTTGTTACACGCTGCTATGAAGTTCACGCTCAAATTTCGAAAATTTCTGACGTCCTTAATCCATATACGTGATGAATCATTAAACTTTGGTATAGCTCTAAAGATGGCCAAAACAGAAAGGATATTAATGAAATCCGTCATACACAGAAAAATAAAATATTTCAGTCATATAATCAGAGGAGAGAAATATATCAACTCCTGCAACTAATCCCCTTCAGGGGGGAAAATAGACGGAAAGAGAGGCCGAGGAAGATGGAAAACGACTTGGCTAGATAACATCAAGCAATGGACGAGAACTTGGTCGATAGAAAGACTCCTGCAAAATGCCAGAAATGGAAGTTTTTGATGCTGACATTTGTGATCGTCAACGCTCTTCGAAGAGTATGACGCCAAAAGAAGAAGATATCATGTAAATAATAAAAACGCGAATCATCTATTATCTACAAAAAAAATAACTGCAGTCGCTAGTGCGTTATGTAAAGTTAAACTGAATCTGAAATCGAGGTTACTCGGTCAATATTATCTGTAATTTTAAATATGTGACCTGGTCTCTATGAAAACCGGGCTAATGTGTCAAAAAATCCATTTTCACATTTTTGACTATTCTTATAGAAAAAGGCACTCTATTTTCAATGAAACAAGCCCCAGATTTCGATCTCTATTGCATTCTTCATAAATCGTGTTTTGAAAGAAAACAAGAATTTCAAAAAAAAAAAAAAAAAAAAACATACAAGAAGTGAAAAACTACAATAGAAAAAAAATTAATACAAACTACTTCTTGCGAGTTCTTTTCTTCGGTGTTAAGATTTCTGGATAGGTTTTATCGTATTTTTCACCGGTTTTCTTCCTTGTCTTTGCCACGGCCACTTCAGTCTTATTTTTTTTTTTTTTTTTGATTTTGCCAAATTTTTATCTTGTTTCGGTTGTTTTGGTTTTATTTTTTCATCTTCGATTTTTATTTCGGCAAATTTTCATCTACTTTCCGTTTCGGTTCTGCTACAATATCAGCTTTAGTGATATCAGAAACTAGGCTTCTTATGTTATTGTAAAGGTACCATTGGCGCTCTAAATCTAAACTTTTTGGAGTGATTTTCTCAGGCATCTTATCACCAATAGGTTGTAGCAGTAATTGAAATTTGTTTATATCGTCACTGTACGCATAAATTTTTACTGCTACACCATCTGAGGAAATTTTGTAGTGGTGGAAACTTGTGATTCCTACTAGAGGTTTATAAAACTGCTTCAGGTAGCTCTGGTGGTCCAATCATACCAGATTTCGGCCTCTTTTCTTTTTCCATATTTTTTTAATCTGTCGATCTCCTCGTAAACCTTATCTAAAACATTACACTTGTTCTATCTGATTCAATTTGGCTCCAGATGACACTAAATCTTGCTGTTCTTTATCTAATTCTAAAGAATTATTTTTCGATTTCTCAATCATGTCTCGTGGTCTTGAAACATAACATTTTCAATTACAACAAGGTTCTTCGAAAAATGTTGAAACTATTTTTCCTTCCTCTGCATCTAAGCGAGATAATTCCAAATTATTCGGAGAGTTGAGGATACGAATTTCATCTGGATTTTCTTCATCACTGTTATGAGTAAGTTTATGTAAAAGTAGAATTTCTCTGCACTACTAAGCTCCTCTTCAACTACTTCTGAACACATTTTTCACTTTATTGAAATTAAAACAGCTTCATCGGAAAAGTTAATTAATATTCACGATACAAAACTATTTCGCGCAATTAAAAACATCGCAATTCCAAAATGATTTCATAACGAAGTGTTAATATCACGCTATATCTTTTTGATGGATAAAGAAATTAGCAATACCATACAGGGAAATTTGTTCGATTTAGCTGCGGTAATATTTCTTATAAAAGCATCACTGCATGCAGAAGGTCAGAAAACATCTGACGGATGTGCTGAGAGACGAGAAGTAGAAGAATAGTGTTGACGTAGCAATACGTAACACCTCGCTGCCGCCCTCAACTTTAAACGCGTTTATCTCGAAAACTTATTTTCGCACACCAGCCCGCTTGTCGTAGACCAGATCACATATTTATTTTACGATGCATAACGGGGGGAAGAAAAAAAAAAGAAAAAAGCTAATCAAATATGTTACAGTTAAAGAAATTTAGAACAAATGGCGCGCGAAAGAGTACTTTACAGTTTTAATTTTTCTCTTTTACCCTATAACATCAGACACATGCAATATCTAATTTTTGAAATATTTCCAACAGACTTTTACGTGTCTTCCAAGAAAACATCGCAGTTGTTTGAATTTCCGAATTACATATTTAGAAATAAGTTAAGAAAGTTGATTAACCTGTAAGGATCTTATAGAATCTTGCTAGAATACTTATCAAAAACATAATTATCAATAATAATAAAAAAAAAAACAAAAAACTATGTACATTATAAAATATATAATATGTCCAGTAAATGGCGACATATTTCGCTGTCAGCACTACATATATGATATCGAAACATGTCGCCGTTTATTATATAAAATTATTAATATATTTCTGAAAAACAGTTTGTTTATTATTTAAAGTAATTACGTATATACCATTTTATAAAATATTCTAAATTTCTATTTGAATTTGAAATACGCAACAATATGTAGAACAATACAATTTAAATCACCGCACCACCTGTACAATGAGAAAAAAACTTACAGTAATTACTTGGTGTTTATTTTTATATCCTTTCCCACGATGGCAACAGAATATCTGCATGTTTTTGCATATAAACGGCACGTTATCGGTCTCTATAAAACTTAGTAGCCTAGGCTTATTATGTTTCCGATCTTCAAATCTAATATGATGCCCATTAGTTGTAAATTTACCTACAATTAAATAATGTTTATCTTTACATATTCCATTATCTTTCACAATTCAAAGAAAACTTTAAACACTATGCACAATAAGTATATTTAAAATTATCGATATTACAAAAAAAAAAGTTTTTGCCGACTTTTCTGAAATATTAATATTTTTATTTGATACATTTTTTCTCCTTTTCATTTTTAACTTGTTTCGTAAAAATAATCAATATAAATTTCACATCGTAAATATGGAAAATAAATCATACCTGCAAATATCAGCGAATCAGTGTAATCATCCCGTAATACATGTATATGTAATGTAAAAAAGTTTGTATCATTACATTTTTATCAATTCTGTTTTTGTTCATAAGTAATAAATTAATAAATATTACAAAAAAACAAAAAAAAAACAACTGACAAACAACTAAATTATATTAATTTAAAAAACATTTTCAGAAATATCACATTATCAACCAAAAATATCTAAATGCAGTGCTGGTCTGAAACGAACATGTTTTTGGTTTCAAAACTTCAAGTACATTCACATATTCTTTGGCTAATGGCGGGACATATTTACAAACTTTCTAGTCCCGCATATCGAGTAACAACATTTACGCAAGTAAACAGAGGTTTTAAATTATCAAATTAAATATATCTTCTCAATTTAATCTGATATTTTACGAATACGTACGTATATAACTTCTTATATAAACAATTCTTTGATAATTCATCAAAGTATATATGTTAGTAGAACCGCGAATGTATGTGAAATCTAGACTGGCATTTTATATGATATTAAACAGTTTTAAACAGGCATAAAAAAAAAACGATAAAAAGTTGTATTTAATATTACAAACCATTTACATAAATCAGTTATTTTTAATTAATATCACAAAAAAGTACATAAAAACCAACATGTATCATAACAATAAACTATATATATATAATGTGTTCATGATTTTCACGAAAACAATTTAAAATGAAGTAATGTAAAATAAGTTATTTTATTTTATACTATTTCTTCAACTGTTACTGCGAATACCACGAATATGTAATTTCTTGCTACGAAACATGGTTCTTATCTTTTTATGCACTCTCTCTGATTGTATATGTCACCGACAATATGCAAACACGCTAAGTAGGAAGAAATAAATTTCTAGTATGTTGCTTAATAATTTAATATAATATTAAAAGAGACTCCCATTAGGATGTATGGTAAATGGTTTGGTAACGACCAGCTTATTATAATTGTGTTCGAGTTGTTTGATATATGGGGCTAAAAACACTCCCAGAATATTTTCGAAAATGTTTTCTAACCTAAGTAATTATTACATACCTCATTAGTTTCTTTTAAACTTTATATTTTAACCATTGAACCAATTATATATATATATATATATATTAATTACAATGTAATTCTTAGGCTCCCCCCCATTCGAAAAAATGTCCCAATTTTATGTAACGCTAAATGTCCCAAAAAAATGTCCCAAAAAATGTCCCAGAAAAATGTCCCAAAAAAATGTCCCAATTTTATGTAACGTTTGTTATATTTTGTAGGATTTTTTTTATTGTTATTTAAAAAATGTCACAATTTTATGTAATGAAATATGTAACGAAAAATGTAACGAAAAATTTATATAACGGAAGTTAAATATTAGAATAGGATTTTTGTGGTTATGTTATTTTTTGTGTGTGTTGATGCCAGTAAGAATTACGTTGTAAATTTTGATTATTTTATACAAAGTATAGAAGAGAAAGAGACAGAAATGAAAGCAAGAGGGGTCAAGGGCCACAGCCCCTTGCGAGGCCAAAATGGCCGAGTTATATATATATATATATTAACCAGCGGCTGAGTAGAGAAGAAAAAATCTCACTTTTCTTTTAATTTATCAGTTTTCGTATAATGCTTTATTGATCCGCAGATGTGTTTTAAACAATTACATATAAGGTCATAAACGAATGCGGTTAACGCAATTACAACAAAAACATAAATATATAAATTTGATGGTGCATACTTAAAGTAAAACCTAATTAAAATTTTTTTTAAACCAAAATTTTTTATAGACCCTCTATTAAAATGATTCTGTAAGTTTTAAACTCTAAAAAAGTACTTTCAAAATTTTAATTCTATAAACTACAGAAGAATATTTGTTTTATTATTTTTTTATATCAATATGAACTTTTATACTATTTCACCCCTTCAAAATTTAAATAGAATTGTAGTCGTATATCTTACCGGCTTCTTTTATTCCTTTGTGTTCCGTATATCGTAAAATAAAGCACGTGTTGGTTGAAACTTCAAATTTATGTTTAATTTTTTCAAATGCTTGGTAAGATGATGTGTATCCCAAAAATGGACTTGTATAACTAGAAAATAACTTCATCCACGGCATCAATTCTGAAAGCTGAGACATAATTACTTAACGTATCTGAACTAAAGTTTATGAACTATAACACAGCATTCGTTATAACGAAAATGACTAATTTCAAATCGCAACAATTATCGCATAATTTTTAAAAATGAGTGAAATTTAAATGTCAAAAACCATTTTTGTTTACATTCAACAACTCTCCCTGAAATCAAAACAAATTGAACATAATAGAAACACAATCACAACTTAAATTAGGGTGATAATAATCAGCTGTAAACAAAACGGCGGATCAAATGTATTTCTAATAGTGGAATTCTTTCGGTGGGATTTTTCGACGGTAATTGCCGCATTGATAATTGAACGCACAATTGTAATTCCAGCCACGAACAGTAACCGTCGTAATTAAATCAAAATCTTTATCTGTCTGGCAACGCTGTACGCTTATTTTATAAATACGATTCCTCATATGATATCACATTTAGACTGGTGCTCCCGCTTCGAAGGTGTTTACATTTCCTATGACACACATGGCTCGTTGCTGTGTTTAACGGAAGTTGGTTTGTTAGGTGATATAAAAAGTTGAAGTGTTGATGATAAAAATTTTTTCGAATTTGTTATGTAGTACACGGGAAGTGATGCATTTAACTGTATGAAAACAGTAATTGCAAACATTTCATGTTTAATTACTGTTTTTTTGTTTTAATATTACTGTAGTACTTCTAAATTTCAGTGTTATTTTGATTATAATTTCACATGATTGAGAACATTAAAATATGAATACAACACTGGTATGGAGATACAATTTATATACTGTAGATATGTTGTTTATAATCTAATTGTAACACAATAGGAAAGATTTCGAATACCTTTGGTTATGTACTTTGAAAAAGGTTAAACGGTCTTTAAATATATATTTTGTATGCATTTTACGTTACCGTAGCGTAAGTATACATCTGAATCTCTAATTGGATTCGTTTACTTCAATTTAAGGTTTTTGTACAAAATTGAATGATCTAAATATAATTCAATTCATATTAGGTGTTGTTCACGGATCATTGTAAAAGATTTCTTGTTTAGTTATCGTTCGTTTCAAAAATTTTTTCCTAATTGAAAAATATACAAAAAAATGCAATATTACGATACAAAAATGAAGTAAATATAGATGATTTGTAAAGTTATAATCGTTGATTAATTACATTTTATTTTATTGTGAATTGTTTTAGATTTGCAAACGAAATAAATATGTTTTTAAAAATCGCCATATGTGTTTTATATTAATAATCGGATGTACTACAGTTTTACTCCTGCATGTGTTATTTATTAAAATCATGGGAATTTCATTATTGCACTCATCAGTTAATGATGTCTTTAATTATTATTCAAAAAAAGAGGTAAATATATAAAGTAATTACAATTATTAGTTATCATTTAATTACCACTAATTTGATGTTAATATCGTTAACTACACAAAAGTTAATTACCAGTTTTCTATTCGGATTTTGTGAATATATTGAGCGCGTATAGAAAGTTTTCTCGCACATCATATGTAGTCTGATGTAATGTTTTTTCGTTTGTTTGTTTTTTTTTTATAACAGAGCAAAAAAAAACCATCTATTATAGAAGTAAATACTTAATAGACATTAAGTAAAAAAATATGTGTAAAAACATCGAGATGATAAATATGTACATACTCCTATAAGTTGATTGGTGGTAAGTACTTTAGACAATCGAAGATAAAAACAAATTAAGAATAATTAGGATTCTGGATCTAGTTTAATCCTTCTAAATTCGCTTTCATTATTATCCGGAGTTAATTCAAAGATTGATCATACCTTTAAAAAAAAAAAAAAAAATTTATAAATAATCACATTAGCTTAATAATTATAATTTGTATCACGAACATCTAAAACTATAAAGTACGAATAATATTTAAATAATAATTATTAATTCGTACAAAGAACAATAGCAAATTACTGTGTGTCTATCACACGCTACAAATTAATTCAAATTTGTATAATATACCCTATCCATATTTAATTGTATCGGGGCTGTGTCTGTACCTGTTCCATGCGTATGTATTTAGTAGTTGTTCAGTAAAGCCTATCTATAGTTACATCATGAAAATGTGGGTCCGATTTTGATATGGAAAACGGTATCGAAGAAAGAACAGAAAGACGGTTTATTAACGTTTTTTATTTTTTATTTTTTTTTAATTTTATAATTTTTGAAAATTCAAAAATTAATAAAACCAGTTCTAGGCAATTTCATTTTCTACCGAACGAATCATAAAGAATGCTCCTATCATACACTCCTAAGTCGTATTGCTCAACGGCGAGCGTCATGACTACCTACTTGTACATTCTAGTTGTACAAATACAGCTAGTAAACTCTAAATTCTCTTTGTGTTCAATTTACTTATTCTCGTTGTTTGGTTTTTTATTAGCTTTTGATTATAGTTTATACAGATCATTTTATGCATTATTTTTTTATTTCGAGGATCTTTTTTTTTTTTTTTTTGTTTTTTAGTTAATGTAAAATTTTTAAAAATGTATGTCGCTATAAGGAAATGTAGTACAAAAAGTCTAAAGAAATTATGAGATTGAGTTATCCGAAACTAGCCAGCTTTTTTATTTTGTATGTTTTTGCGTTTATAATTTATTTGTATAAAATTAAATATGGTAATTTTGTCATTAGATTTTTTATTTATTAAATTATAAAACAAATAATAATACTCAATTATGACTTGCAAAAAGTAATTCATATTTCGAGATGTTCCTCAAAAACCTTAATCCTTAAAATGTTTATAGGTACAAACTTATACTACATTATGGATTTAGATACAACAATATTTTAAATAAAAGATTTCATTTTTTCTTTAGGTTTTTAAAAAAGTTACGGTAATTTCGATTACTTTATATTTTATTAATTATAGACCTAAAAATTTTAACGGTTTCTAGAATTATTTAATTTAGAGAATAGAGGAGCTTATTTTATTTATCTGCGTACATAACTGAAAAGTAAAATCTATTTTTTAACACTTTCCTATAAAATTTGAATCTACTTTAGTGAACAAAATTAACTGCGATATGAAATATGTAATTAATTTTTTTAGACGCGTATATTTTGCTATTTTTATTTTTAAAAATTAGATATTTCTGTTTATTTTTTATACATTTCGGTAAACGGCGTTGGAACATATAATCGTAAATTTTTCTCTAGAACAGTGATGAATTTGGAACTTATGGCTCTTATAAATAAATATATGTATATATAAAGCAGTATCAGTTGAATCATACTGTCCTAGACAGATAATATTTTTGTCGATTAATAATTCCCTCTTATTAACGGTATCATTTGTAATGTCACTTCCTGTTGCATATATAATATTCGCTATTGTTAAAAAAAAAAAAAAAAATTAAAATATATTTTATCAAACTAGTGGACAAACTTTATATAGACGTACATACATGCATATTTATATTATGTTTTATGACTGGTGGTAAGGTCACGTGCATATGTAGGTTTTAGTTTATCAACTTTTGGTCGGCATATGTAGCATATCGTTGAAATTTGTGATAGGTACCCATTTTGTCCTGTCTATCATTAGTTTTTCCCACTATTCTCTTGCAGATTCAAGACCTCATCTTTCAACTATTTTTGTAGATTACCTTTATTCTGTATTCTGTTTTTTTTTTTTTTTTACGTTATTTAGTACTCCGCATACCAGGGGTGGCCAACTTGATTACACCCAAGATCTACTGTTTACTGACGAAACCCTGTGCGGTCTACCAATTACACACTTCTTAAAATTTTAAACGAAACAGTATAGTTCAGTACACAATTATGCAGTATTTTTTATTTTATTAAGAGGTTAAAGAACATAAAACTGAAAATTATTCTTCGTAAGTACGTATTTATATTTTTTACCTGGCCACGATCGACTGGACTACTAGCCGCGATCGACCTGTTACCCATTACGGCTATATACCATTCATTTTCGGCACAGTTCTTAATCTATCGCTAACGCATTCTTCCATTTCTTAATAATTCTTCCATTTTGTTGTATCTACTACCTTTTTATTTAAAATATGATCCCCCGAATTATTCTTATAATTCTTAGTACTTTTTGAAGTGAAACTTCTTACGATACACTATGAGTTTTGAGATAGAGAATAAACTCGTTGAACTAACAAAATCTGTTAAACTCTACTTGTTCTTTTCTCAAAAAAAAGTGTTTACGAAAATCAACGAATAGTCGCCGCGTTTCTGTTACTGTTTCTGTTCTTTTTTCTGTTTTTGTTACAACAGATAATAAAATAATGTGCACACAGTGATTAACAAAATCTATTAAACTAGTCGTGTCCTTTTCTAATGCCCACTACTCAAACATAGAGCGAGAGAGACAGACTAAGTATACGAAGATCCGCACAAAAAGAAGACGCCGAGAATAGTCGCCACATTAATGTTTCTACTTTTTCTTTTTCTTTTCGTTTGTTTAATTTGAATCAGTAATGCTAATTCATTCTGGTTAATGCCATTACTTTTATAATTACTCGATTGTTTCTTCATATTTGTATTTCCTGCCAAATTGTTAACTATAAATTTACAACAGTTCAGTAGAATCAGGCAAAAAGGTCGCTATTTTCACTGAGATATTTTGAAAGAGCAATACTACTGTGAAAAGAAAAGTTTAGGCAGCAAAGCGATCAGAAAAAAAAACAGTTAAGGTCAAGTACATGAGACGGACTCGCCCGAATAGACAGGTGTCATTATAAAACAAAGTGAACGACTTAAAAACTGCCAATAATAAACCGCCGGCCCGTGAACACATCCATTGTTCGGTCTCGAAAAAGAAAGGTATAAGAGAGGCGAAACAATAACCCCGGGGCAAAGATCTTCATAGAAACTTAGCTGAAAACCCCTCCAAAGGAATCGCAGTAAAAAACGAAAAAAGTGCAATTGTTAATGAGAGTGGAAATGAGAAAATGCTTTAAACTAGACGTATTAGAAAATTTGTATACAATTGTTAATGAAAATGATAAATAAAACCAACGTATAATAAAGTAACTTCTTGTTTAAATAATTAAAAAGCAATCCTAGAAAATTCAAAAACATTACCTTTAACAACTCAACAAATAGTATAGGTACACCGAATACAGCCGAGTGTAGACAATTATATCAAATTTTAAAAGGTAATGCATTAGTTACGTAAAATGGAAAATACGAATAAGAGTAAGCTGACCAAAAGATGAAAAACTGTACGAACGGCGTTATAAGTGAAATTTTTTATGGAATGCAATGAATTTTAAAAAAGGAAACAAAAAAAAAAGTACATTGAACTAAAAAAAAAAAAAGGAGTAAACTTAAAACTAACAAAAATGATTAATAATATCAATAACGATCTGCAGATAATCTCGAATTAAACATTACACAAGTTTCGCTTGCATGTACTAATTATATACGTGTACATGTAACAATAAATAGGTACATGCAAGTGAAACTTGTGTAATGTTTAATTCGAGATCATCTGCAGATCATTATTGATATTACTAATCATTTTTGTTAGTTTAACTTCTAACGCTGTTAGTTTTTTTGACTGACGCATAGTTTTTTATTAGTATATTTCTTTAAGATTTTCCAATGTACAATAGAAGAGAGACAGTTAAATTGACCGCAAGCTTGTTAATAGGAATAGATTTATAGTACTTATATATATACGCGATACGGCTGTTAAGAGACTTTACTTCGCCCGTCATTCCAGTTAATGAGGGAGAGGCTATGAATGCGTTTGGGGTGACTTTAAATGGTCTATTGTCAATAAACAAACCGATGTTCGTATGCGTGTACTCAGTGTTGCGCTGTTTTCTTTTCAGCGTCGGACGAAATGTCGAGTTTAAATATCGAGCAGTGGGTTAATGTAAAATTTCTCGTGAAATTAAAAAACAAAAAAAAATTGGCTGAACATTTTAGAACGTTAAAAGAGGTTTATGATGATGACTGTCTATCATATGCGCTGGTTTTCGAGTGGCATAAACGATTTTCTAGCGGGTGAGAAGGCGTGGTAAATGATGAGAGGCCAGGTCGATCAATCGAAACTTCAACGGAAGATAACATCGCAAAAATTGACCGAATTGTACGATCAGGTCATCGGCTGGGCGTACGAATAATTACTGAAATGGTAAATATCGGGTAAGAAACATTTTGCGCAATGATTTGAATATGAATAAGGTTTGCGCGAAACTCGTACCAAATAGCTTGACTGAAGATCAAAAGCTTTTTCGATTTTTAAACCTGCTAGAACATCATTGAAAATTCCGAACTTGAACATGGCTTGTTTGATTAGACCATCACTTGCGACGAAACGTGGAGTTTCCAATAGCCACTGGAAAACTCCCGCATCTCCCAGAATAAAAAAGAAGCAAGGATGTTAAAATCTAAATTTAAAGCAATAACGCGCCTGCTTATAGCATGGCTATTCACGAAACAGTTTTGTGCTGATAAACGAATCACCATGCTTGAACATCTATCGTATTCGTCGGATCTATGTGATTTCTTCCTTTTCCCGAAAGTAAAATCTATCTCAAAAGGAACGCATTTATTTCGAACCGTTGCAGTCGGGGTTGAAGCTCGCACGACGGTAGCTTTGAATGGCATTCCAGCGCGGAACAGGTCCGGCACTGTTACGATGAATGACAGAAACGTATGAGACCGTGCATAAATAGTGGAGGGCGCGCATATTGAAGGGGAGAAATGTTATGATAAATAATTTTAATAATAAAAATATTTTCGATAACTAGTCTCGTTGTTTAACAGCCGTCCCTCGTGTATATATTATTATTTTATTTTCTAAAAAAAAAAGTAAATTTGAACAACTGAATTTCTCTAATTTACAGAAAACACGTTTGTTCTATGAAAATCCTAATTATAACAAGTGTTTTGATGATATATTCTCATAATGATTATGATGAAAATGGAAGAAACATTATTACAATATAGCACAACTTACTAAAGTAATGGTATAATTGTATGCGCGGTATTGGTGCGGTCTGTTCAACAGCATATCTTCTGAATAAAGATAATCAGACTAATCGGCAACGTTTCTATGAAAAAATTTTAAAGTGCTGATTATAAAAATCGCAGCATTTACTATATCACTGGGGAGTCGTAGAATGTAAAAATATTGATTTTAAAAAAATTTACAACTTTCGTGTTTTGTTTATATAATATTATTATTAAAATTTTTAGTTAAAACAACGTCATAGTTTATATTCGTTAACGTTTTTGATATAATTGCTTCATTCATCATTAGAACTAAAATATTATTGGCGCGAAAATTCAAATTAACTAAAAATAAATAAGCAGAACTGTTAACTTCAATCAGCTAGAGTTGTTTTATGATAAAATTGGTATTTCCTACTGCCTGTTTTTTTTTTTTTTTTTTTTTTATTGTCAACTTTTATCGGACTAACCACAGACTTCTCTAAATTTTGTCTAAATTAAAGCCATCTTCTCTATTAAAGTTTTTTTATTTTTCCATTTCTATCGCTTCTGTAATTTTAGCCTTTCAGCTAATCAGTCATTCTTGACTACCACTTTAGAGTTTCGTTAATCTTAATCACGTGTCCTCTCGCTGGTTCATGTTCGGCAATAACGTTTTTTTTTTTTTTTGCGGGCTTAATCCGCCATGTCTTGTATGCTCTTAATTTGGTTTTTTGGTTTATGCAATGTAACTAGAACTACATGCTCAAGAAATTCTATATACCCCGGCTGTATGCAAATTCGGTAAGTTGTCCTTATTATTTCTTAAAAAATTTATAATTTTCCCTGTTACCCTAAAAGCTGGTCCGGTTTTATTTTATCTGTGCTTTGTAAATATGTAGGAGGATGACGTGATTCGTAAATTTTTCTTGATCTATTTGTTATTTATCTTTAAACATTTTTGATGAGAACGCAACGTACTTTATTTCCATTGTATCCATTAGTTATCATAATGGTAGTTTTATATAGTCAAATTCCGCTGGTATGTTTTAAAATCGCCGAACTATTAACTTGGGAAATGGTGGAAGATTTTAGGCGCGTAAAAACTAATATGTCACTTTTTCATTGATACCTGTTTCAAGCCAAACAACTAAAAATGACAAAGTTTCATTTTCTTCTTCTCCTATGATGAATTTGATATTACTATGAAAGTTGCTTAATTCCAGACAGGTTTTTTTCTTTACCATGTTGCCATTAAGCGGAAGTAAAATGTCTGTCGGATCTTAAAATATGTTCGGAATGAGTCAAAAAATAGATTTTCATGTACTATAGTGGTAATGGAATGTAATTGAAAAATTCGATTTCATTCAACACAGATTAATATTTATATTTTCAAACATCTCCTTGCTCTATTGTAAAATGTTGTTATTTTAGGCATTTTTATTTTTAACTCGAAATTTTTTGCGCACAGATCTAACGAAATAACGTTAAGAATAAACGAATTAAAATTTAATAACGATGGGATTTACAAAAGAAAGAAGAAAATACAATAAACAAATTGTTATTTTAATATTTCGGTAACTAATGAATTAAATTACAGTAAAACATTAAAAATATGGTAACCCGAAGCAATTTATTTTTGCGGTTTCATTATGCCTATTCTGATAGTTCTCTAAATTCCGGTATTAAGTAATAACAGCCATCGTAAGATTTACTTGACAGATTTTGAAAAATTCAAATGTGCAAAAATCCAAAGGAAAAAAAAAAAGTATTAGTCAAATATTTTTGATATTATGATAGCCACTTTCTGGAAAACCGGGAATAATCAGAGAAAATCCAGCTGAAAGTATGGAAATACCTGCGTGATGTATAGAATGTATAGGACTGAAATTATTAAAAATGATTTCAGAACTTTAGTACAGGTACATTATTTACTCTGTATTGATAATAAAGTTTCTGACTGGATTTTGCTAGTAATCGAAAAAATAGAAAATTAAAGAGAGCAGTAACGAATTTTATTAATTTTTTAACGAGAAGTAAAAATTTTTAAGCAATTTGAGATTTTGTCATCGGGATATGATGAAAAACATATTGTAAAATATTTGAAAATTATGTACAGTTTCTTCTGCTTGGCTATTTTGGTTTCCAAGTGCGGAAAAACTGATAAAATCTGGAATAAGTTGAGGAAATTTATTTCGAAAAAAGTGGCCACCCGGGTATTTTGATGAAATTTCAAAATACTATTGAATTCATCGCTATTATTAAGTGTACATCCTTGTGATAAGAATCATCTTCAAATTCATTAAGATTGATACATTATGAAAAGTATACTTTCGCAATTCACAATGGGGGACCATGCCCTTTACTATACAGGTAAAATTATATATTTCTTCATCCAGTTCATTTTCATTTTTTTATTTTTCGCCTGTCTTTTTTTCTATTTCATTGGGAAAAAAAAACCTTACGTTTATACCCAAATTTATATAAATATTTCTGTTTTATATTTTTCTGATTTTTGGCTCGGATTGATCACCAACTAAAAAAAAAACTTTTTTTTTTTTATATATTTAACTTTTATTCGTATTTTAATTGCGAAGTGAAGTATTATTGTTTCATTTTAAATATTCCTTCTCTTTAACCAGTTTTTTTGCTATACCATTTGAACCCGTGACTCATTCCAACTTCGATAAATTTAGTGAAATCACTTTTAATTTCTTTAAACGTTATATACGTAAATCTTTGATAACTACAATGTTAATAAAGTGTTCCGTTAACATCTCTGTGTCTCTCTTTATGTTGAAAAGAATTTAATTTTTAAACAAAACATTTTTTTTATAACTGTTTGCTTTCATTAAATTATTTTATTTTTGCATGCATATCATTAGTCTTTTATGACCATTATTATTTCACGTACAAATTATATTGTTAATTTTTTTCAGCCCCGTACAAAATATGTACCAAAGGATTCTAAAGAATGGGTAAATTATTATTCTTTTTTTAACCGTAAGAACTATTGCAGTATATATTCGATTGTTTTTTATATTTTTAGAAATAATGCATGAATTTATATTAAATATCAGTGGTAATGAATAAAAAATCGGTTATTACATTTAAAATATAAATATGAAGTAATCTTTTTTTTTTTTTTTTTTTTTTTTTTTAATGATTTTTAAAATGCATACCGTGAATATCTCTGATGCAAAATTTTAAAATCTGAATTTGCCCTATGATTAAAAATTTGGTCTGAGTAATATACGCAAATCAGATTTTAACTGGTTTAAAGTACGGCCAGAAAATATAAACAGTTAAAATTATCCAACTCCCTTCTCAGCTCTAAATATTTAAGATAACTAACCTGACAATATTTGTAGTTGTCATTATTGTGTTGCATCTCTTGAATATGGAGTAGCACCCATTTTCGCATTGAAATTTTTCGGCTCTTGCATGCATCACTGTATCGTTATTTTGTTTACTAACAGATTGATATTTAATCTTTCAAATTACTCCTTTCTACCGACAGCTTCTGCCCACTTGGTCCTGCGCTACCATCATAAAAATTCTATCTTCTCTTATTTTAATGGTTTAACATATTCGCCTATTTGTTATGTATTGTTAAGTTTAACTACAAATTTCGTTCTTTCAACGGTTTACATTGTTTACCAAATTCGTCTATTATAATTATGAATAATTTTCTTTATGCCTACTTTTGAAATGTTTTTAATCTTCGTAAAGGTTCTGACCTTTTTTCGAAGCACAATTAGCGTGTAATTGTAGATACACTGTAGCTTTTTCGATTTATTAACTATTTTTTCACAAAAAAATTTATTTACGCGAAATTTTGATAATTTTTATTTAATAAATTATAATATTAAAATGGTAAATTTTTTATTGTAAATAATTTAATTTCGAACGTTTTATTGTGTAAAAAGCTGTTTAATTGGGGTTATCTTTATTATTCGTATATTCCGACGGACGAATATATTGTGTTTTGAGATTGAACAGCCTTTATAAACCGATTAAATGATCTCGCTCTGCACCTATTATCGGCCTCAATCATTTTTTTCAATGTTTTTTTTTTTTTTTCAAGAATGCTTATTAAGAATATAGGTCGATAATTCTAAAGAAAGGCCTTCATTAGGCTTTGGGATAGGAATATTAATAGCTAATCAATGATACAAAAACAAAACACCAGATTTTTGTTGTAGTTTGAAGATCGAAAAAATCCCAACGTAGTTACACTGTTTAGTGCATGATAGTCAAAAAGATTAAACTCTGAAATTGACAAAATTTTAGATACATGATGCTTAGAATTTTAACAATCGACCCATTCAAATATCGATATATTTTGTTCTTTTATCAATTTTAAAAATTTAACGTTAGTATAATGCTGTGATCATGAAGCTATTGTTTCAAAACGCATAAGCATATATTTTTCAAATATATATTAACATTATTATTTCATAAAGTGTTCCATGTTGTTTATTTTATAATAGAAGAAAAAATTCAAATTCATTGTAAAAGTGATTTAGAAAAATGTTAGCGGTGTCAAATGGATTGGATTAGGAGGACTGGAATTAGTCCTTTTAGTGGTTTAATTCTAGTCCATTTAAACCGATTAGTGAAAGGTTTGGAAATAAGAACTAAATGATTTTCTATATTCATTTTTTTCGGCCTAATTAAAATTCACAATCGTCCACACGCTTCTTGAATTCTGTGAAATCGAAAATAAGACTAGCAGATTTATATTTACTTCCTGTACGGTTTCATGTCGAATAACTATGTTAGTTTTTTAACCATTCCATGAAACCCTTAACAGTTGTAAAACAGAACGTAAATTTTGGAACCATGCTATTAGTGGCATTGAAAATAGTATGAATAAATATTCAAATATAATTTGCTAGCAAACTAAAATGTTTTCAGTTAATACTTTCACTGATGTTTTGTATCTTAATCTGTCTGATTTTATGATTTTGAATCCAATAGTCAGTTAGAGATTATTTTGCCTCCAAGTTACGCTGAATGCTATAAATACATTTTGAAATAAAGTATTCAATTTAATTTTTGTCATAAAAATGATTAAGAATGAATAATATGTAATAGATAAAATTAAAAATATATAAAAATTATTCAGTAGCAAATGAATATTTATATATTATACAATCACCTGTTAATTTAAAATCGTTTTCGGATAAATTATAACAATATCAATCGCGGTTTTAGAGTAATCTTTTATAATTATGTATAAGTGTGTGTGTGTGTGTGTGGGTGATCTGATCTATTAAAAGGGACCAATCGTCCGAAAAGAAGTTTTCGAGAAAACAGCTGTTAAACAAAACACAACCCCGTATGGCCGTGCTCGCATCTTGTTATGATTTTCCGTAGCGGTGCACCGCCGCTCTTCCACTTCCTCTTTCGTATCAATCATCTTCATTATGCAGTTTTGTTTTTACAGATAAAAAGTAATACTGCTCTTGGATACCTAATGTGGCAAGTAGCCAAAGAACTACAAAAAACAATGTCATTTAATTTCCTCCTTACATACAGGCCATACCAAATTCTCGCTCAACAGATACTTTGGCATATTCAAGTCAAAATATGCCGTAAGTAACATCGACACTCACCAAAATGTAATGAAATGGGTTACTGCCTCATTTTCTTCTGGTCATAATGAACCTATCTCTGCTGAAAACTATATGAGACAACTTTACAAATCATTAGTTGGAATAACGAGCTTTCATTATTTCATAATTTCCTCCGATTCTGTAGAAACAGAGCAGTTTGCAGACAACGACGAAGCGACCAAATTTCAACTCTTATTACAATCTATCTCCTCGTGCCAAAAATTATAACTCCAAAAGGTTTATCTATTAAGAGGCGGTGGTTTTTGTTTAATAACGTTCGCGATTTATTTTTTGACATCACAAAAGCCACCGATGTAACTCCATTGCCTGAAAAAAAAATTGGTTTCAAAAGTGAAAAAGGACCTAAATTTTAGTGAATCAGGATCGGAGAACAAAACAAAAGCTACATTATACCAGAAATAAATGAAAAAAATGCTAAATCACGCTCAAGAAATGCCAAATCAGGGACTCCATTAGTTAAGGAGAAGTTAGTAACAAAAAAAAGAAAGTGTGATAATGGTAAACCAGATCTAAAATAAAAAGCATCGTAAGAAAAGGAATTTATTGTAAAAAATAACACTTTTTACTCTTTCATTTTTTTTTATTTTTTTCAAGTTTTTAGTTATGTGGGTCGATCCTAAACATATAGACACTAGTACCTTCTTTATTCCTGTTGTTATAAACAAATCGTATTTCTCGCAATTAATTTCGTTACTATTTAACAATCTCATTTATAATATTGCTTGCCATTCAAATAAAAATATTTTTTATTTATTCCTTATACCATTCTCTTATCTGGTTAGAAGCTTCCTTAAACCATCGACCCCCATACAGCGAAAGCTGGCAGGGTCACCGTTATTAAAGCTTTTCTTAAATTTGGAAAAGAGGAAACATGTTTTCTACAAAATTTAGTAATTCTATTGCGATCTTTATCGTTTAAGATGTAAAACCTTTACCTCTTTGGGACTTTTGTAAGTGATTTTATAATTTCCTCTCGGAAAATTAGTTTGATCCATCGTATTTTTTTTTATTTTTATTTATTTATTTATTTTATTTATTTTTTCTGTAATAACAAGGTTATGGTTATGGTTTTAAAATTCCATCACACGGAAACCAACTTAATTTTTTAAAATTTGATTACTTTATCGCTCTATCGCGGTGAGAGGGCAATGATATCGGATAACGAATGCCTGACATCAATGCACTGTTTATAAATTTAACATAATTCAGTGAACTCATTTGTATTATGTATACTTAAGAATGTTAGAGTGTACTGAGCTTATTGTTTTGGAATAATTTTATGACGTATTAAAAATCTTAATATAGAATTTTTTTAGTCATTATAGATGGTGCTATTAAACACATAGCTAATAATGACTTATTTTTTTCTTTTTTTTTTTTCTTGGCCTTATAATTCTGGCCAAATTTAACAGAAGTAAATTAAATTAAGGCTTTATAAAAGGTCTTATCTATAGTCGTCAGTGACTAAAAGCATAGCAATTCTCATCGTCAGGAAACTTGCATTTCTGCTGATTATTGCTTATTGTAGGGAATAATGAAATTTCGAGTAAAAAAAAAAATGAAAATTTTCAATTGTACGAAAGTGTGTTTAATAAGTTACATTTTATTTAAATATCAGTGTTTAACGAAAATTCAGTTTATTTGGAATATTCAAAAGACTTAATAATATAGTTTCATTATTTTTTCCTTTGAACTAGACGATATAAAACAATGTATTTTTCAGAAATGTTCAGTTTTTTTTTTTTAGTTGACAGGCGAAGTTGCAAGCAAACGGTGTTTATATATATATATATATTTAACTAAGAGATATCTGTAAAATAACTGAGGACCATCACCAATCATACAAAAATTTTAAAAATAGTTTTTAAAAAAACAAAATTATACTTACTAGTTTAAATTTTTGGTATAAAAATTATTTAAATTTTAATAACTAACAAACAGGAAATGAGCCCAAAAATTTTATATTTGTTCACAGTTTTGTGTTTCACTGTTTTTTAATTTTGATGAAAAATTAGAAATATAATGTGACTATGAAAGTCCTTTTTACTATAATAATGAAAATATTAAAGTTCATTCTAAAATGTTAAATATCAATTCAAACTTCGTAATATATAATATAAAAATATTGAAATTCGCGCAATATAAAATCCGAAGCTGCAAGTTACGAAATTTCAGCGGCATTGATACAAGAATTTTCAGTAACTTATAAATACTAAGAAGTAAAATCGAATTAAATTCTGCACTTACTCTTCGCAACAATTTAACGTAGTATTTTTCAAATCACATAATGAATTTTTTTTCCAAAATTTTGTAGCTGATATTATTTTAATTATTTTTATAAAAATGCCAAAAATTTCAGACGGTTTTTATTTTTTGTTATTAGGAAAACGCCAATGGGTATTTAAACGCTGAAATTATTCTAACATATTTTTATAGTTCAAAAAATTTAGAATATAATAATAAAAACAATAAAACTGCTGATAATTCCGTGATATACTTGAATTAGAAATCGTACTGTTTCTGTATACTTGCTTTAAGATTATTCGTATAGTCTTTCTGCATGCAATCGTATTAAAGTAGTTTCTGTTTGATCATAAATTACTTCCACAATTTTTGCTCAAGTACAATGCAGTTCTTTAAAATAACGTATTCAGATGTTTATTGCAACGACCGAGACAATGTTTTCAGTCGGCAGATATTTACCAAAATATATTCTTTTTCATACAATTATTTCCCGTATCGGATGAAACGTGGATTCCAGTAGTTACATACATTATTATCATTATTGAATAGTGTCTTGTAAGACGCTATTCTTTTAATTTATGTTTATTAGGTGATATAGTTTGTTTTTTAGTTTTACAGCTAAGATTAAATTTCTTCTTGATAATTAAAAAAAAAAAAAAACATTTTAATAATTTTGAATGTATAACAAGGAATAATAACTGCTTTGCATATTGTACAGATATTTTTTTCAAATTTTCTTTCATTATGTGTGCTTAGTTTTTCGTTTAATCCCGCAGTTACGAGGGCCTTACTGTATGTTTATCCTCTATGACCGATAGGCTTCTTCATTCTGTGTTCAGAAAGCACCATATGGCATTAAATCCTTTCGGTTCCTTGAAAGTGGATGTTTACACCGCATTCGAATACTGCAACGTATGTTCTGCCATAATATCTATAATACGACTTTGATAGTTAAGAGAGAACACTTACTTATTAAGAAAAACATCATTTTAGCTTATTATAAATGTCTTCTAGGAGTTAAAAATTGAATAATTAATTAATGGCAAACTAGCATAAAAGAAATCGTCAAAGGGTTTGCAAACTACTGTAAGTTCCACCATTAAATTTTTAAAGTACTACAGTGACAATTAATTAATATCTTATACTTCCGGTATTTAATAATACAAATGGAATAAATAATTAACAGTGATTCAGGGAATTTTATTTGCGCTGCTATAGTATATAGATGTATACGGAGTTAAAAATATGTAATTTTTCACCAAAAGCACATCGTTCTTTATGTACTTTTTAATTTCATCTGCACGGTAAATATTAAAATTATCTAGTCGAAGTCTAGCATATATGAATTATTACTTATTTTTTAAATAATATACTTATGCAATATTCTTTTACACAATTTTAAATTCGTTGTTACAGTTTGAGGATGTTAAACGTACGTTGGATATTCTGGAAGTAAAGTTAAAAGAATCTAATGCAACCCTGAATAAACTGAATAAAATTCTTCAAGCGATAACTGCGAACAAAAGTTAAAAGCGGGAAGTAAATTTGTTCATGTTGAAGAATAACACTGTTCATTGGACCAAGTTGATTTTACTTCTGATGTAATCGTAAATTGGTCGTCATAGCATGGCAGAATTTTTTCGTCATTTGTGTTTGTAATCTATCGAACATGTTTCGTTGTTTTTTTTGTACATTATCTACCTTTTCTTTCTGAAGGATGTTTTTACAAATGTTGAACAATAGTTTATGAATATTTTGTGTACTTGTTTATACGAGATTTATGAGAAATCTTAAATTAAAAAATAAACGCGTATTGTTTTTTGTTTATTTGCTTTTAGCATCAGGGATGCCAAACGTAACACACTTTCAAGTGTGCGAGAGGTGTTACTCGAGAACCTTCTCCGCATTTCGGAAAGGTCGTCACAATTAAGAACTAATCGTGAAAAAATATTATTTTTTGTTATTTAATTTTTTTAGTTGTTTACAAATTATAAAATGTTTTATTATGCGTTAGTTTTTTTCCCCACTGTTACCAATTTATTAATTTACATAAATTTTCCTTTACAGATCTTCTCTTAGAAATATTATAAATATTATTCTGCAAAAATACACTCAAATATAAAAGTAAAAATACTGCAAACTAAGTAAAGTTGAATACATCACAGTGATTAGTAGTTGAATAGTTGTTCAGTTTCTTGTTAAACGTACCATAATGATATTTTATGATCTCTGACAAAAATTGATTTTTCCAATACCTTTTTTTTAGGTGTTCCATTAGATTTTATAAATTTCAAAATGAACTTGAATTTTAACTAATAATATAAGCTGAAGACTTAAAATCAGTCACTCCTTAAAGTTTACTTTTATGTTGCTTAAAATCGAATAAAATTAACAACTGATTTCAAAATTACAGTTTCTAAAACAAAAAAAAAAATGAATTATTTTTTATACCATTGTTCGAATTAATGATTGGCAGTCTCTAGTTAATTGATTTAATTCTTGCCTAATTGTGAATTTTTAAACAAGCTCATATTTCCTGAAGAGATAATTCATTTTTATTAATAGAGTAATTTGAAATGCCCGTTAAATTCCGTTGATGCTTACATGATTTCATTTTATTTTATACTGTTAAAGAATTGTTTTTTGTTTAAAATTTCTGAATATGGAGCACAAGGCTAGGAAACTTCACAGTTTTTGTATACAGTACCGTAAACAGATATATTAAAGAGTATTTTTAAAAAACAAAGTAAGTGAGTTTTTATTGCTCCAAACTTCGCTGTATATTAACGTGAATTTGATATTTTTGACTTATTTTCCCTCCTAGATTAATCTAAATTAATATGTTATTTACAGTTCTGTATTTCCATTTAATGTCGATTATTCGAATATCGTTTTTTGTCTTTGATGCAGTTGGATAAACTATATATATCGAAAGTACTTGAAATTAAAATCTAAAATTTCTATAATTCAATCCAACTCAGCGAAAAGACTATGCTAGTGTGTTTGCTTCCATTGCAGATTTTTAAAGTGTTAAGCTTATGTCCGCAGCTGATGTACACCAATTTTACTGTTTTATATGTTCGAATGACATTGGACCAAGAATATAAGAAAATTCAGCGCCTCCGAGACAACATAGCTACTCATTTTTTGGAATTGTTTAGTTATTCATCCATTATTCGATTACCATGAATCAGTCCTCTTTAAAACCATTAGAGATCTAGTTGATTAAAAATACATGACCACCGTTAAATTAATCTAGAGCAAGTACCAATATAACCTATTCTGTACATTATTATTAATTGCCCACGATTATTTTAGTGGACGCTCCTAAGTGTGCATGCGCTAAAGTTCTTAATTTTAAAATCCTTTATTTATTTGATTAAAAAAAAATAAAATATTCTTTTAAACTGTTTATATGAGTTTATTGTTTTAACTTTTATGTAAAGTAAAAAATACATTACTTAAAATGCTATTTTACATATCAACAATTTTAATAAATTCCTAAATACATAATTTACAGATAAATAAAACTTCCCCCTATAAACTTTTAAGCGTGTACATTACAAATCATGGAATAATTGTAGATTCCCGTGGCTGTATATTTAGAAGTTAAATTATTTTTAATACAAATTCAGTTTTCAGTTTATATTAGAGATTAAGGAATTATATATTCTCTTCGAATAAAACAATTACAGTTGAAACATTCAAATTAGAAGAAAAATGATTTATTATAAACAAAAAATATATAGAAATAAATATTTTCGATGAAATTTTCATTTCTCAACATTACAATCTCAAAAAGATGGCTAGCTATAATCAAAAAAAATCCAACTAGAAATTTGAAAGTTATTTCAAAGAAACACTTTTTTTGAAATTTTTGGACTGCGATATCTCTTGAACGAATCAACCGATTAGCATACAGCTGAAGGTATTCAACGCAGTCTCTTAAGCACAAAAGGATGATTTATTATAATAAAAAAAAAACGAACCGACAAGAAATTTGAATGTTATTTCAAAAAAACACTTTTTTGAAAAATTTTCGTCAACGATATCTCTCGTACGAATCAACCGATTGAGATGCGGTTTACGTCATTCGACGTAATTTGTTTGAGAATAGAGCTAATTAGTTTTTGGAATTGATCGGTACAAGATTCAAAAAGTTATTTCAAAATAACTTTTTTGAGACTTCTCAAAATCTACCCAGCCGAATCGGTTCAAATTTTTGAGAAATCTAAGTTTAGTGGAACCCTTTCGAATACCACAAGCCGATTTTCCGTTGATCAAGCCGTTCAAAAGTTATAAAAGGTTTACATATTCACACACATACATTAGGGCACTACCGTAAAAATAGTCTGAAAAGCTTCCTTGGACCTCAAAACACGGAGATTTAACGAAAACTCAATTTTTGAAATTTGGGATGAAAACAATAACTTTCCGTATTTTTGAAAATTTTTGATTTTCTTAGCAGGAAGTTACAAATTGGAACAAAAGAAAGGAAAATATGCGTATTTTTTTATTAAATCGTTTTGTAAAAAAATATGTTTAAATATGAACTCTTCTAACTTTTTTATATACAAAATCGTTTAAAACATCTTTGGAAGTTAACCTTTTCTAATATACCATTTTCAGTCGCCATTATCGCCAATGAATTTAAACGATTCGGAGACATTGACGAACGAAGATAATTTTTGATCAGTTTTAATTTTGACAAGTTACGTTCACCCGTAGCGTTTGTAATCGTCCGACTTCTATATACCTACAATGCTGTCATTATATTCGAGAAGGTTGATTGTGCCATATTACCAAAAATCAGTTTATACGATTACTCGGCAGGTACAATTTTATCTTTTCCGGTATCCTGTAATTGTAAAATAAAGTACTTGAACCGCACCATCTCTTCTATAAACTCAGGCCCAATGTCCTCAGAATAATGTATGCTAAACTTTGTACAAACCTCTCTAATATCATCGTTGGACTTAGTCGAGAAATCTGTTAGAAATCCAAACAGAGAATTAATTTCCCGGTAGCGACATCTGTACACAGCATGTCTAGTACAGGCAAATAAGTTTCAATATTTAACTTCTTTTGCTCTGTGCACAACGTCTTCTGCAAATCTGTCATCATGATGTCTTTTCTTTCTTCGCACATGCTGATTTTCATCACTGTATTGGGTATCAGTTTTCTCATTTGCCTTCATCTCGTAATCGTCAAATAATTCTCACTGTGAAAGTAAAAAATCTAGAAGCGAGTTTAAAAGATCGACTACTGTTTGAAGTTCAATAGTTGTTATTTGTAGAAATATACTGACACTATTGATTCGATTTAGTATGGCAGCACAGAATACTGCCATTACGAAATTTTATTTTTTTTCCAAATCCTTTAATAGACATCTGACCTCGTGAATCACTTGTGATATCTGAGTCTCGTCGACAGCAATGGACTCCAAAGATTTCTGGAAACTGTTGTAACCTTTTGACAAAGCCCTGGTCGCATCGGCCCTTGCAAAACACCACCTTGTGTTGGGTAATCTTTTCCGAACTAATGATGAGTATTGCTTACGTGTATCAACTTTTTCAAGATGTTTGAGCATAATTGCCCAGCGATGAGTTGATGCGGAAAAAAAGTTGTGTAGTGCCTGTACTAATGCGAAGAATGAGATTGCTCCAACACAGCTCTCCACAGCACATACTCGAACCAAATTCAGTGAGTGCGTTGCACATGGAACGTAGTGTACGAGATGATTTATTTTCTTAATATGCGCCTGTAGACCATTGTAACAACCAGACATATTTGACGCATTATCGTAAGACTGGCCTCTCAAATTTTTTATATCGATGTTATATTGGTTCAAAAAAATTTTAATTGTGTGGCTAGTTTTTCCCCTAATATCTCAGATAAACTCGAACAGGCAGATTACCTCTTAATACTTATAAGTGAGGTGGAACAAGTAATTAAACTCGGAAAACCAAGAAAAACAACTGGGCCTAATGGAACTCCTATCGAAATTATACAGCTACTTGATGAAGAAAACATAAGAAGAATACACGAACTTTTCAATCAAATATATCGCAATGGTATCCTATCCGCCACGTGGCTTACGTCAACCTTTATAATATTGCCGAAAACATCATCTACAAATAGATGTGATAATTGCAGATCGATTAGCCTCATGAGTTATCTCTTGAAAGCCTTTTTGAGAATTATTCACAACAGAATACGAGATAAGATTGAAAGGAATTTAGACAAATGCCAGTTTGGCTTTAGACCCGGGCTTAGCACTAGAGAAGTACTTCTAGCAGTTAATTTACTGATGCAAAAAAGCCTAGACCAGCAGAAAACCGTTTATTTATGCTTCCTCGATTATCACAAGGCGTTCGATAAAGTTCGTCATGAAGGACTACTGAAAATACTTGAAAACGCGAAAATCAATAGTTTCGATCTCAGAATAATAAAAAACTTATATTGGCATCCAGCAGCAAAGGTCACGGTAGAAGGTGAATTCTCAGAACACATACAAATTAAGCGGGGTGTTAGACAAGGATGCATACTTTCTCCACTGTTGTTCAACATTTATGCGGACAAGATTTTCAATGAAGCACTAACTAATATGGCTATTGGGATTAAAGTTAATGGTCAATACATCAACAACATCCGCTATGCTGATGACGCAGTATTGATTGCAGACTCAGCTGCTGACCTTCAAACGATTCCTGGTCGAGTAATTAACAGCAGTCAAAAATATGGTCTTCAACTGAACGTTTCCAAAACAATATCTATGGTAGTAAGTAAAAATGACCATATTAAATTAAACCTGACTGCGAACAATCAAAGAATAGACAGCAAGTCAAAAAGAATGTAAATATCTCGGGTGCTATATTACAGAGAATTTAAACCCTGAGATGGAAATTAAACAAAGGTGCGCGTACTGCTTTTGGGAAACTGAAGAAGCGTTTAACAGATAAATATCATTAAACCTGGAGATTCGAAAAAGACTGATGAAAGGCTGCATTTGGCCTATTATGCTTTATGGGCTCGAAGCTACAACATATTCTGGCACAGCACTCAACTACCTTGATGCATGCGAAATGTGGCTTTATCGCCGCATCCTTAAGATTCCTTGGACCGCGCACATAAGAAACGAAGATGTATTAAAAGAGAATGATCGGCCGAATAGTCGAAGAAAGAAAAATAAGTTACTTTGAACACATAATCAGAGGAGAAATATATGAAATCATGCGGCTTCTTCTTCAAGGGAAAATTGAAGGAAAAAAGGAGTTGGACGCAGAACATTCGGAAGTGGACCGGAATAACATCTATACAGAGACTAGTACAAGCTGCTAGAAGTAGGGATATATGATCAACATGCCCTGTGATCGCTACGCACGGCAACCGTGTACAGAATTTTGATAACGATGATGATGAGTTTTTCCCCTTTGTGATTTTCTATAGGAATAAATGTAAGAAAACGTTCTGCTACTTCTCCATTCGATGTAACGTATTTCAGCGCTACAGTCAACTGATCAGTTTGAGATATGTCTGGTGTCCAATGGACGCTTATTGAGAAATATTTGGCTTCAATAATTTTCATTAACAATAAATTTTAAAACCTTATTTTCCAATATTTCAATAAGTTCCTCGCAAATCGTTAAAGACAAATATAATTGTTATCCCTTTCCTACGGTACCATATTTGGCTAAATGCGAACTAAGGAACGAGTCATATGTACTCCGCGATTAACTCTAAAATTCCCATTATGTTCAGAACTAAGAACTTCATTATCACCACGAAATGCTAATCCACGGGATGATAAAAATTTAATCACTGAAACCACTCTTTGTAAAACTTTCATCCAATATTCTCTTTCTTTGTTGAATGTAATTCCCAAAGAGGTGTCGATTCGTCCGTGAATACGTCGTCTACTAATCAGTGTCTGTACATCTACTCAGTGCGTTGCATTATTCTCATACGATTAAATTTGGTGCGACGCATTTTTCGAAAACATAGATTAAAAAAAAAAATCTTTTGTTGTCATCGTATTGTCGGCTTGAGGCGGAAAAATCACAATCAAAGTGCTGACATTCGTTAGGATCTCCAGCACACCAAAAATCCTGTATTTCGTTGGTAATATTTTGCCATAAGCCAATGTCATTCTAGTATTCTCCTCCTAGATGAACTACGTTTTAGTGTAATAATTTGACTTCAGCCTCGGCCTCACTTTCCTCTGCAACCACTAAAGTAGCTGTTTTGTAATCCTAGCCAGTCTGTTCAGAACACAAGCAATATCGAATCATTAAAATTACAGCATTTGCTTTCGTTTCTATGTACAAAAATACTTTTGATTTCACTTAATGGTAATCTTATAATTCCTAGTCGCCATAGTATGTTCAAAATAGGAAACTTTTATCACATCATAAGGAGAAGATTAGAGCTCAAGCACCTAAAACAAAGATAGTTTTCACTCCTATTACTTAAAAACCCACCTGTAATGGTTTTTGCAAAAATATTCTAATTAAATCGTCTCAAAACCAGTAAAAATATGACGATGTAATATAAAAAAGCAAGACAATAATGTTGTCATTAAAGGTTTGCTACATACAAATCATTCAAATTCAATTTTCACCCAAAGAAACATTTTCAAAAAAAAAAAAAAAATTCTCGGGGCGCGGGGCCCCGAGACAGTTGCCTACACTGCCTAATGGATAATCCGGCCTTGCTGAATACAAATACAGAAATTAATAAACATAAAGGAAAACTTTAGTGTAAGATAATACTAATTATTACTAAATATATTTCCAGACATAGTTATTGTAAAAAATATAATAAAGTAAATTCATATTTTAATTTTAAGGATAATTTTATGTTCTTCAATCAAAGGATCAAGAATGGTTCTTGGAATTAATCTTAAATTGATGTTTAAAATTAATTACTGTACAACATGGGCGTCGCTAGCGGGGGGCAGGGAGGGGCAGCTGCCCCCCCCCTGGCGCCTTGAAACTTTTTAATCAACTGGCATTGATGAGTATTCATAGGCGCGTAATCATGGATAATTTGGAAAACTTATGTTTTAATTAAGATTTTATTTTTGTTTAATAAAATATTAAACCTTTACAACTTATACATTTTATTTTTCCTAAAACTCACATCCTCTTTCTATCATCTTGCCTCCCCCCTCTGGCGGCTGGTAACTCATCTTGCCCCTCCCTGGCTCTTCGGCTGGCGACGCCCTTGCTGTACAATAAACATAAAAGAAAACAATGAATGAAATAAACCGAGATAGTGGTTCTTGGAAGTTAGAACTCTTTACATGCTCATCACATTATTTAAAAAACTAGACATTTTTAATATATAATTTTTATATAATTACAGATATTAATATTTGTATCAGTGGTTTCATAATTTTATATACATATAAATACGTACCAAATAAACATGTTTTATCATTAAATTAGCTCACAAAATATTTAATTCTGAGTACACTAATTATTTAATAATATGTGAGTGTGTAAACCATTAAAGTTAGTAATTTAATTAATATAAACCATTTATTCGAACACTTCTTATTTTAAAAAATAAATTAAAGAAAAGTAATTATTCTATTTTCTTATTTAAATTAAATTTTAACTTTTATATTATTTAAAATAAAGCCAATTTAATTATTTAAAATAAACTTCAGACATTAAATTAAAATTTTCGAGCACTATTATGTTTTTACTGTAGTTCTTAGTAATACAAAATTTAAAAATGTTGGTATTCCAAGTATTACATTGTAAAAATATCTATGTAATATTAATATGTCAATTTTAAACAGCATGTGGTCGTATAGTAAGATAATATTAATGAATAGACATGAATGTCTTTAATTTTTAGCAAGTATGTAATTATAATTATTTTATCATGCTGAACAGTAAAAACTTATTGAATATTCACTTATTTTAAATATTATGACCATGGGCGTCGCCAGCGGTCGCAAGGAGGGGCAGCTGCCCCCCTCCCCCTGGAGCCTTGAAACTTTTTAATCAACTGGCATTGATGAGTATTCATAGGCGCGTAATCATGGACAAGTTGGAAAACTTGTGTTTTAATTAAGATTTTATTCTTGTTTAATAAAATATTAAGCCTTTACAACTTATAAATTTTATTTTTTCTATAACTCATATCCTCTTTCTATCATCTTGCCTCCCTGGCGGCTGGCAACTCATCTTGCCTCTCCCTGGCTCATCGGCTGGCGACGCCCTTGATTATGACTATGCGATTAAATTAAATATAAATAAACACATTCATGCACAGCAAGCTGCAAATTAAGATGTAATATATTTATATTTTATACAGTATCGGCGCTAAAAGTTAGTTTTGACAGGTTTTATTGGGTAGGTGGGTTGGTGGGGATGTGCACTATTAATAATTCCATGTTTAAAAAAAGTGTATAAAATATGCGAGATGGCAGGGCCGTATCTGGGGGGGTGTCAGGGTTTACCCCCCCGGAATTGTCTGCGAAATATTAACTGCTTGAATTAAATGGATTGAAATTCGAAATAAATTTATTTCTTTTCAATTTTTGACAAAAAAAGAGAAAACTGATATTATGAACTCCACGGAAACGACTATTTTTTATTTATTTTTATTGTAGTATTCAATTATTGCATATACAATAATTGACTACAAGGCTTTAGTGTACTATTTATAAATAAATATATTTCATGCTCACGCACATACACACACACATATATATATATTTATAAAAATATTTTCGTAACCCCTCCCGAAATTTTGGCCTAGATACGGCTCTGAGGAGGGATATATTTCTAATATTACCCCTTGCATATACTACTGATTTCTGGATCAAGTACTATTTTTTTTTAAACTTTCTTGTAAAAATAAAAACCTTTCTTTTATAATTTAAAACAAACGACATCACGTCTTATAAAATAGTCATTTTTACATTAGTTCAAGGTAAAACGATATTTTATTTATTAATACATTGATAGATAATGATTATGAAAAGCAAAGAATCATTGACTAAATTATTATTAAAATAGTAAAATTCGCATTTATTTTGAATTACTTATTTTTCTAAATAATTTTATAATTTTTTAATATATTAAAATTTTTTTTAGGAATAATCGAAAACTCCGAAAAATTATATCTTTTATTATTTTAATGCACATTCGTTTAGTATACCTATGCTGTTGTTGATATGCTTTAGTGTAATCGAGGTAAAGAAATGGTTTGGTGTGTTTTTATTTAATCACCTTAAGATTGCTTCATCTATGAGTTCGATTTATTTTAGTGTTAACTAAACTGTTGCTTTTTTTATTAAATGGGAATATTCAGTTTATTGTTTTTCCCCTCTCGTGTTTTAATTAAATGCGCATTAAGCTGTGAGTGAAAAATAAGTTTTCTAATGAATACCCGCTAATATTTGTGATGTTGCTACTTAGAATGTTGCCTATTTTTATTTAAGTTATTTTATAAGAAATAGCAAAATTATAGTAAGTAATTAATTTTTTTATTCATATCGGTTACTTTATATTACACATAATATGTAACTTCAGAACAATAAATCTAAAGCGTTTAGGAATTATTTTACTATAGTCGCAAATTGTAATAGTGTAAAGAAATACATTTTAATTAAACAGTGTTTGTTTGTTTATAAAAACGATGAAAAAATGAAAATTATTATAATTATAATTATTTTTTTTATCAAATGAACTAAAAATTTATTACAAGTAACTTGACATTATATTGTTTAAAAGTTTTTCTACGATATTCTTACATTAATTGCCATTATTATTCGAGTAATAACTTAAAAATGAATATATTTTACTAAGAATTTACATTATTGATAAATAAAATATTAACTTACACTTTTATTTTAACTTTAACTAACTTTGTGTATTATTTCAGTGTTAGGATATTCTGTAAAATCGTATTTTATAATGCAGTGTATGTATATCTATTCTACCTGTGCTGCCTTTAACGGGATGGCCATCCAATGAAAAAAACCAGAAACAAACCACGAATTTTAGATATCAGTAAAAAACTAAGAACTTTGTTGTAAAATGGAGATAAAAGTCGAAAGACATTTTCGATAAAGGAAAAAAAGTGTTTTTTTGGTACTGTATTGTGTGTCATTTATACTTCTGGAATGTGTTTACATCTGAAAAACATTTAATTTTACATATACGGGTACTGGGAAATAAATAACTTTCATGATTGATTTCATTCGTAGTAGAAGAAAGCAAAAGACGTGAATTTTATTTATCGGTGTATGTACTTAATAATAATAGTTTTTTAATTCATACATTAAAAACATAAATGCCGACATATAAGAAATATTGTGGAATAGTTGGAAGTTTTTTCTTAAAACTTGGAATTTTACTTTACATTGTAATTTCAACTTTAAATTTTAAAGTAATCATGTTTTTTTATGTAAAAGAAACGATTGTTCATTTCCAACAACCATTACTTGTTCCTCCCAAATATAGAAAACACGAAACAGATTAATGAAATTCGTTTTAATTTGGATTTTTCAAGGACGTAATAACTTAAATTTAAATTTTTGAATTGCGTATTTCAGCTTATTGGAAAAGTAGGTTGGCTTGACCTAAACTCCATGAAATGGTCACCCATGATTACAAATGTAAATGTTAAATTTCAAATAAGTTATATTTCAGAACTACTTTAACGGAAAAGTGCTGTGATCATTTTATTATTTACGTTTGGTGTATTAAAGTAAACATAAATGGCTTAAATTTGTGGCCATTATAACAGTATAATTTCAAAAATGCAAATAACTTAATATAACGAAAACATTTAATTTATAATATTTCTTCCAGCTAATACCTTATTTATTTTCGCTTCAGTTTGTTGTGTTTGCTGTAAGTAAGTTTAGTGTAAGCTCTTGTGCATTTCTATTGACCGGGAAATTGGAAACCTTTGGACTAGGAATTTAAAAATTACGTTTGGGTGGTCACCCTGTTTAAGTTAAATATTTTGCTTGCATTTGATTATGTATATATAAATATATACGTAATTTACATATATGTTGAAAATACATTTCATTTTCCGTAGTTAAATTGCGTGCCATATTTTGAAAATGCCAGTTACTCGAAGGGATACTGAAGATAAACGTTGGCAGTCTCAGGTATATTTGTTCTATATTGCATATGGGTGTTTGGCGGGATTTTTTTTCTGTAACAAAAAAAACAAAATTGAAAAATTTTCTGATTTCTTTAAATTTTAATAAAGTTTAAATTAATTAATTAAACTGATTTGGAGTTTTCGTTAGATATGTTATATAAACGAATTGTATAAAGTTTCTTTTATAAATATCAAGCGTTAACTTGTTTCCTTGAGGAAGACAGTGTAGTCTTTTTATTGAAATAATTTTGTGACTGTTTACGATATTAAGGGAAAATAAAATCTTGATTGATTCGAAAAATATAAGTTTTAGATCTTATTAATAATTGCAGAATTAAAACATAACTTTTAGCAGGTAGATAAACAGATATAAAAAACATAAGTATGATTGAAATGGCCTAATTCAGTTGTTGAAAAGCAAACGTTTTCAGATCGTAGTAAGAAACAATTTTGAAATTTATTTTACATCTTAAAAGCATTATTATTTTTAACGTTAATAAAAAATTCTACGTGCATTTTTTCTTTTTTTTTTTAAATTCCTAAAGAAAGCAGTCACTTATCATTCAGACTAACTGAAATTTTATGTTTTAAATTTTCCACAAAAAGTCTCCGTTTAATTGAAACATTAATCGGTAATTTACAAATTTTTCCAGCATCAAAGACATATGAAAGAATGTCGTCAGTCAAAAGCTCAAGTATTACTAATTGGTGACTCCATTATTCAACAAATGCAGTATCATCCGTTTTGGGATGAATTTATGGATCCTTTACAAACAGCTAATTTTGGCATTGGCGGTGATTGCATGCAGACTGTTTTATTTCGTATTGAAAGCGGATGTTTGGAACTTATGAAGCCAAAAGTAATCTTTTGATATTTATTTAAAAACTCGTTTTTTGAAAAAATTAATAATTCAAACATTTAGCTTACTGATCAGAATTATCAATTTAATTATAAATGTATAATTTAAATATTGGTTATGGTATCAAGTTAGGGGAAAAAATTTAATCGTTCCGATTTTTACTTTTAGATTTAGATGTTTTATCTGCCTCTTCAAATTAAATAATTAAATTTTGGCTCATTCATTTCGAAAATATACACATGTTGCTATTTACTGTTATAACTTCTGTAAAAAGTATAATTAGAGTTGCAACACCGACAATGAGTTTTACTCTTGCAATGCATTTCATAGTGCTTGTATGTTATCGCAATGTACTATTATGATTTCTTCATTTATTTTATTTTATTTTTTTACAAATTTCTGATTTTAGTCGCATAACGTAATTCTTATTATGTATAAAATCAATTAATTAATAATTTATTTAGACAAGTGTGTGCGCACGTCACACACACACACACACACACACACACACACATGCATATATATACATACATATATAATTTACAACGTAATTCTTAAGCTACCCCCCATTAGAAAAAATGTCCCAATTTTATGTAACGTTTGTTATATTTTACAGGATTTTTGTTATTGTTATTTAAAAAATGTCACAATTTAATGTAACAAAACAATGTCTTAATTTTATATAATGAAAGTTAAATGTTAGGGTAGGATTTTTGTGATTATGTTATTTTTTTATGTTGATGCCAGTAAGAATTACGTTGTAAATTTTGATCATTTTGTACAAAGTATAGAGGAGAAAAGGACAGAAACGAAAGCAAAAGGGGTCAAGGGGCACAGCCCCTTGCGAGGCCAAAATGGCCGAGTTATATATATATGTATATACATTTTCATAGTCGTTAATTCAATTACTGAGCACCATGACCTCTATTTAAATGTGCTTTATATGATTTTTTTTTGTCAGTTTCTATTTCGGCTGCTTTCCATTATTTGATTTCGAGTTTGCCCATTCATTACTATTGTCGGTGATCTCCTTTTGGATTTTTTTCCTTCTGGCTGCCATTTTTCGAATTTATTTTCTTTCTGTGTTTCATTCTATTATCCATAATATGTAACGAGATCTTACTAGGATGTGAAATTAGAGTTATTGCCTTGTAGTTATCGCACTATCTGCTTGAACCTTTCTGGTGTATCGTTGTATAGATAGATTTCATTCAATCTGAAGGTCTTTCTGCTGTCCACCAATCTTATCTACATAAATAGCAACGAATCGATTTTATTTAACATAACAAATGTTCAAATTGAGTTTCACGTTGTTCAGGCAAGTTAGAATTCTTGTTAGAAAAGAATCAACGGCTCAAAGAATTTTTTTAGCTAATAAATACCAGATAGTTTGCGTAACTTTATGCATCGTATTCTCTTTTGTTGTGGATTTCTCGAGGTATATCATAGTTTTTAGTGTTCCCTACGTATAATAGCCCAAAACAGATAAGTCTGTCGCGATAGCCTAGTTGCTAGAGCCCTTGACTTCCGATATGGAGGTCACGGGTTCGATCCCGAGCGACGACGAACTTATTACAAGAATTAAATAAATAAAAATAAATAATCGTTAGTAATCACGTGGTAGGCAATGGCAAACCACCACGTACAACATCATATGCGCGCTAGGTCAGTACACAGCAGACACACACGGGACCGCACTGGTAGCGCGATACAAGCGGCTACTATCAGTTCCGAATGTAGTCTTGCTTGTGTACACCTGCGTTGCATATAACAATTGCCTATACCAACGTCAAGCCCGGGCCGACAGGCTGCCGGTTAGTTCATTTCCGGTGGGAAAGTGCTGAAGAAAAAGAAGAAGAGATAAGTCTGATGGGCGAGATGGATAATGAACTGAACCATATTTACTAATCCACCTCCTCATAAACATTCTGTTTAGTTGGGTTCGGACCAAGGTTGATGTATGAGCTGACAATTATCCTGTTTACATCAAAACTGTTAACAAATATTAAGTAATATTTTCAAATAGAACTGGAAGTTTTAAGTAATATCTATTACAATTCATGTTTCCATTAAAAAAGAGGGCCGATGATCTCATTTTTAATAATCCTACACCAGGCATTGACTTTCCAGGTGTTTGGTTATCCACCTCTCTTAACTGGTTTGAATTATTTCAAATCAATAACAAAAGATCCAATTGTTAATAAATTACAAATATTGTTCAGTATAATTTTTTGAGTTTTTTAATCTATTAAATTTCCTAATTTTTATTCAAGAATACTG